>CM023455.1:123817168-124361789 GCA_013339765.2 Haemaphysalis longicornis
TATGCTGGGGCCCTCGTTCATGTACTTGTAATGTGGTAATCCCTGCGTTTGATCTGTTCATTTATTAGACTGTCCTTGCTTTCAAGCACGGACTGCCCACATAGCGACTACAGCCCAAGCAAATACAGCAAGGATGCACGTATGTGTTTCGCCGCTTCAGTTAACATGTTTTCATTGATTGATTGATCGATTGATTGATTGATTGATCGATTGATTGATTGATTGATTGATTGATTGATTGATTGATTGATTGATTTATTGATTGATTGATTGATTGATTGATTGATTGATTGATTGATTGATTGATTGATTGATTGATTGATTGATTGATTGATTGATTGATTGATTCGAAGCTATACCTGGGCTGTGATGGGCGCCGTAGTGGAGGGCTCCTTCGGATTAAATTTGACCTCCCGGGGATCTTTGCGCGTTCTGAATGGGTCCATAACCAGCCAATGGCCAAGGGCTAGCACGTCAGTGCTCGTATTTTTTTCGTGTGGGAGTTCCGCAATAAACAGACTCAATTATTGCACAGCGGATAGCGGCGCTGTTGCAACGCTCAAGGATAAAAGTGCGAGAGCCCAGTTTTCCCTATGGCGTGTGCTTTCTTCTTCAGTCAGAAAACAACTCAGGTGGAAGTAACACACACATAAAAAGAACACAAATCGGATGGATTTTTTTTTTTTTTGACGATCCGGAACATTCTAATTGAATATTTTGTGTTGGAGTTAACAGTTAAAAAGAATATATGCCCGATTTCTTCGCAAAATTTCCGAACACTCAGACACAGTTTGGCATTCTCAAAATAAGCAGGTTTAGTTAAAGCGGAAGTCCCCCCCCCCCCCCAATTATTTATCAACACGAGTACGCATTGGCTGCATACGTTTATTTTTTGTGACGGAGGTAGTCTACTGCATGCTACTTCGGAGTGTCAGCAAGTGCGCCCGAAGCCGTAGTTACTCTACACATGATTTCTTTCTCGTGGCTTGATATTGTACCTGTCTTGGCTCTTTTCATCCACCTGTTCTAATATTACATAAGCTAAGTTGAACGAGGCACTATCTACGTTTCTATTTAGCATTACCTTCTATTTCTTCATACCTATAGTTAAGCCTACGACGAACTAAGGTTTGAACTTGGCCTAGCTGGTTGTGCATAATATGACGCGAAACAGCGCCTAAACGAGGACCAAGAAAGGAGTACACAAAGAAGCCGAAGGCCAAAGGAGCTCTCGCGTTCGCGTACTCCGTTCTTGCTGCACGTTTAAGCTCTGTTTTGCGTCACACCCTACGGCTAAGCCTTTCATTCCTATACAGGGTGACCAAAGTTAAGTCGACAGATTTTTTAGAAATTAGGCGCTTAGATGTATGTGAAGGTCACCACTACAGTGAAGTTATGCACCAAGGGGGACACAGAATTCGGTGGTAAATATTGTTGCCGGCGGCTTAATTAACTAAAACTGGATAAATAACTTTTTGTTGTTGTTGTAATATGTAATAATTAATCCTATATACACTCCGTGCCTTGACCTTTGTCATCGCCGGAGGGGGAGATAGGGGAAGGGAGTTGGAGGAGGGGGGGGGGGGGGGTGAGTGTCCCGACTAAATGTGGTCCTGTACGGCGGCTTCACGAACATATACGAGAAGAGAGTCGAGGACCATCTTCCTGTGTTCTGTAGACCCTTCGGGATGGGTCCACTCCCGCAGCGTTTGTGGCCTGACTTGAGGAGGAATGAGCGCGTGTGCGCGGTTTCTCTGGTCCTTCAAGGCATGGCATCTAAATAACTTTTTAGTGGCTGCAGTAAGCAGGCACGTTTGTATTGAAGAATTAGACGCAATCGTGTTTAGACGCAGTTTCATTTGGCAGAATTCTTCTAGCGTATCCGTACTCCGATATATGGAACTGCGAAGTTTAATTGCCGTTCGCATGATTACCCATACGAGACAGCGACGACCGGCGCAAAGCTCCTCCCTTTTGTGACGTGCCTGCTGCGAGTGGTGTTTAGTTTGACAACGGGGTGGGGGCATGGGCAAAAGTGATAACTGGCCCCCTTTCTGTCTTGGCTGGCGTTAGCGGAATCTCCAGTAGGCGGAACCGCTATGGAAACACAGAATAAAAGGAAGGAGCTTCGCGCTGGTCGTCGCTGTCTAGCATGCGTAATCATGTGAACGGTATTTAAACTTCGCAGTTTCATATTTCGGGGTACGGATGCGCTAGACGAATTCTTCCAAATAAAACTGCGTTTAAACACGAATGCGTCTAACTTCAATGCAAACATTCCGGCTTACTGGAGCCACTAAAAAGTTAATTATTCTGTTTTAGTTAGTTCAGCCACCAACATCAATAATTAACACCTATTTCCGTGTCCCCCTGGGCTCATAACTTCACTTTAGCGGTGGCCTTCAGGCACATATAAGCGCAATATTATTAAAAAATCTGTCGAGTTAAGCTTCATCACCATGTATACTATATTGAAAGCTGGTGTTCCCTTGTGTGACGCAATTCCAAATGGGTAACTTCCTCCCTCCCCCCAACACGCACGCACAGAGGGACAGATATTGCGAGTGCGCGCGCGCAAATTCGCGGTAAGCAGACGTTTTGCTCATTCAGGTTTAAAACAAAGTGTAAATTAGGATCAAGTGAAGCTTCTGCCTTATTTTCACTGAAATCCAAACAGTGGCACCTATTAGGCTGCAAAGTAAACGTAGTGCTCTGAAACTAACGCAAACCAGCGCAGCCGAAGGTTCCCGCTCACCCACTTACCGTCCCACTACATGTCGCGGGAAATAGAACGTAGAAAAATAAATCCCATGCCTATCCCACAGCAAATGTAAGAAGGGCCTAACGCTGCGAGGAAGATAGAGAGAAAAAAACCGACTTTGAATGCTACGGTCAGACCGTTCTTGCAAAGCCTGATCTCTTATCTCTGCGGACCACGTTGAGGCGTTGCCATGGCAACCTCAGGGATGCGGCGTCACCTCGCGTCAGTGGCTCGCGCTGCGGACGGTGAGCGTAGATTGGATTTCCCGCGTCGGAGAAAAGAAACGCGCATTGGGCAATTTCGAGCGGTGAGATGCATCGCGCTTGGGCGCGTGGAGGCATCGATTGCGCGGCTTTTCATGCGCTCACGGTACGGGTGACCACGCTTGTTGCGGGGGTAATGTATACGAAGTGCCCGAGGTGCGCAAGTCAAGAAGGTTGTGAAAACTGATTTTATTAGGGGCTACTGAGACATGTTGGAGCTTTTTAAAAAAACAGACACGCATAAAATAAGTGAAACGTAAAACAATAAAAACTCTATGCAACAAGTAAGGCGATACTGCCGGTGGCTAGTCGTGCCTAGTTTGCATGGTCGAGTGAGTTGATATGACAGCATAGGGTATCTCACCCAAGCCTTCGCCTCTTATCGCTGCCATGTTTTCGAACTTTGAAATAGTGTGTCGTAAATAAATTACCTTGATGCACGAAGAAAAACAAACAAGTGGACGTCAGAGATGATTTATCTGGATGTTAGAGAAAAAAGCGTAAACGAGATAAGTATGAACAAGAAATATGCACCGCGCGCTGAGACTAGAGGTTGCCCTCTTTAACAAGCGCTGACGGTTCTGCATCAAAATTACGGCAACAACTTTGACGAATGGCTATGCGGTTATTGTAATTCCCCAAGGACGGTATGTACGACAGTGCGTATTAGAAAAGTTGTCTTTCAAGATTGAAAACAAAAGGCCGCGTGTAATCTCACGGCAGCCGTGAGAATTATCTCCGGGAAATTCTCACGGCAGTTTCCATAAAAGCTGGCTGGCCTAAAATTTGCTGAATGGCATTACGTCCCAACGCAATATAATATAACATAACCTCACCGAACCTAACGTAACATAACCGAACGCGTCATAACCAACCCAAATCCAGCCCAACTGCAACAAACCGTAATCTAACCCAGCCCAACGACACAGAACACAACCTATATTAAACGTAACCCAACTCATTCTAGAACTCCTGGGCGTCGATCTCTTTATATAGTAAAAACCAGAGTAAAAAAAGCATTAACAAAATTACGATGAACAAAAAATTCCGAAAGGAAGAAAACAACAAAAAAAGAACATCGCAATGTCGGACTCGAACCTGAGCCTTCTCGTTTAAAACCAAGCAATACCAAAGCGCTACAGGGGCAGCTGCAAACGCGGCTTTTCAGGGAATATTTATCTCATAAAATCTCCGGGTAGCGTGCTTAGTGAATGAGAAGCGACAGCCGTGAGAAATTTCTGACGGCAATTCTCATGCTGGCCGGGATAATAGACGCTACCAAACAAAATCCTGAGTTCGGCCACGTGACGTGTGCATGTGTTGGTATTGCCACTTCTGGCCAATCTTTCGTGACATCGCTCGAAGGGCGTGGAGCAGCAACCAGACGTGTTTTAGGTTCAACTATTTCCAGTTGTGACAGAATATGGAAGCAGTTTGTTGGCCGAGCAAAGGGCAAGACGACAGGACAAGAGCTTACCGGTTTCAGTAGTCAGTATACGGGCATTCTCCTGTCGTCTCTCTGTGCGTCTCGTGGAGCTGCAGGAAATGGCACTGCAGACGAGTTCGCCCAACTTCCCTCTTCTCTTCACAAATCTGCGAATCATGGCGAATTTTTTCCTCACCTGCGAGGCGTAAAGGCACACCACAAAGCTTGTGATTTGAAGGTCTGTAAGTGTATTGCGGAGTATGTTCAAGTATGTCCAAAAACTCCAAATGGTCAGAAGCGTTTAGTTTTTCGCACCTGTATTCTGTCGCGCATGCGCTGTGGTACCAGCAATGGACATAGGGCGACGGAAACACAGCGTAAAAAATGGCCTCGTATATCAAAGTACTGACAACTTAGCCTGAAAAATATAAAGAATGGCGGAGAGTCATTGCAAATTTCGGGCAAACGTTTAGATCGGTGGCCAACGAGGGGAAAGCCCGCGAGAATGCAGAAAAGGTCACAAAAAACAAAACATCGCTTGTGAGCGCACAGTAATGCTTCCACCGTGTACGTTACCCAGTGAACCAACAGAATGGCCTACATTGCCGGCGCTATCCCCAGCGAGCCGCGTATTGCACAACGTAGAAGCACTCGGCCGCCACGAGGCGCTGGGCGAGGAAAAAGGAAACGAACGTCCATGCATTTCGAGATCTCACATCGAAATGCTGCTAGTCGGAGAAGCCGCGATTGAATACGAGGAATGCTCGAGTGGCTCCGCAATATAGTATGGCAGCCGCCCTTTTCTTCTCTGATACAGCCCTCCTGAGGAGGAAGGGCAGTGCTTGTACAAGCACGGTCCCTCGGGGCTCGCTTCCCAAGTACCACTGCTCTCAGGAAAGCGATTTGCGATTCGATTTCATAACGGCCGCGGGCAGCAACACTTTCGGAGTGCGCAGCTGGCCTCTTCGCGCTCCCCCTTGACCCAGAGACGCGCAAGGGCAACAAGATTAAACTGATGATGATGATGATGATGTCCCGAGGCTGAAGGGCATCTTCGCCATAGAGCATCAAATAAATGCATTATGCTTGTTGTGGACGTCTGAAAGTGGGTGAAGTTGCGTGACAGTATCAACACGCACATGTGTATGGGGTCGAGGATAAACAAAACGGTCATTGAAACTGGAAAGAAGGCAGAAAGAACGATAGAAAGGAAGAAACAAAAGACAGGAAGAAGAAATAAAGGAAGGAAGGAAGAAATAAAAAGAAATGAACGAAAGGAGGGAAGTAAGAAAAAAGGTAGACAAAGAAAGAAATAATAGGGAGAAATCCAGCCCAGGAGGAAGGTAGGGAGGTAGAGAGAGATATAAAAGAAAGACAACGGTGATTGAACTGAAAACGAAAGAAAGGAGATACGGAGAAAGAAAAAAAAAGGAAAGACAGGAAGGATTGGGGGTAGAAAGGCCGAAAGAAAGAAGGAAAGGAAAAAGAAATGAGAACGGAAAGAATGAAGAAAAGGAAAGAACAAAGAAAAAGGAAGAGGAAGAATAAAAGGGAAAGAAAGAAGCCAAAAACAGAAGGAACTAAAAACTGCAGTTACGGATAAAGGAAGCAAGGAAAAGAAAAAGAAAGGAAGAAAGGACAGAAGAAGAAATGAAAAAAGAGGATAAGACAGAAAAAAAGGGAAAATAAAGGTGAAAGTACCGAAAGAAAGCGAGAAGCAAAGAAAGAGAGAAAGAAGTGAAGGAAGAATTGAAGGCTTCAGGGAAAAGGGAAGAAAGGAAGGAATAAAGAAAGAAAGGAAAGTACGAACTCAAGTACACAACAAAAGAACGTAGAGAGCAAAACAGATAAGAAAAGAACTATGGAAGGAAGGAAAGAAGGAAGGATGGAAAGAGGGAAGGAAGGAAGGAAGGAAGGAAAGAAGAAAGCAAGCAAGCAAGCAAGCAAGCAAACAAGCAAGAAATTACGAAAGTAAAAACTTATAGCAAGGGGCGAAGAAAGAAAGAAAGAAAGAAAGAAAGAAAGAAAGAAAGAAAGAAAGGGAAAAGGAAGGAGGCTTTATTTTGCCCAAGAAACTGACAATACAGTGAGTGTAAGCTCAGAAGTTACACCCGGGCCTGCTGAAATCTGCTATAAGCGTGCAAATACCTACTGTACTTAGGTGCACACATTCTAATCACATACCGTGGCTGCAAGTTAGTCTAGATACTTTAAATGGCATATTGTTCACTCAGCCCACTTGACATGTTTCAGCAGTGATCCCAACTAATATAAATTCTATTATATTGTTTCTTCTTAAGAAGTCCGCTGTACCTTTCCCTCACTCCAAAGCTCGAAAAAACGAGCTTCCTTTTTTCTTGGAGCTAACCTCCCCATTCAATCACTATTTATCTCTTTCTCGTAGCAGGCCTCAATTTGAGGTTGCAGTTACTAATGGCAAGATTGCAAGAGCTACGATTCGCTGACCTGTCCGTTGAGTGGCTGCCACTTAGTTGTCAGCAATTCTCAGCTGGAATCTGATTGAAAGGACCCTGCACCTACCTTAGCGACGAAACCATAAATTGAAGCAGACGATGTTTCGGTAATACGACCTGGAGTAGTAACTGCATTAACACTTGCATTTTAGATCCAATTATAAGGTCACACCGGTCACACTGTGCTTACCTTTCGTTCGGCACTTAAATATTTACATTGGCAGCCAATACGAATTTGAAGGCATTGTCATTCCCCACCGAAAACAGTTTTACAAAAAGAAGCGAAGTATTGAGCCACAATTACTCTCGTACATTTTGTCAGCTAGATGACATGTCAAAGTCATTGTCTATAGGGACCCGCGTATTATCTTGAGCAGAATAGTTTGAATAATACGCGTTGTAAGCGAGTTTTTTTAACTAGAAAGTGTTTTATTTCGGGATGCACAAAGATTTCAGTGACGTGATATTCGTCACGGAAATGACGCCAGCACAAAGAAGCAAGCAGCCTGTAAAGGGTGCACCCCTGCGCCCAGGGTCTTCTTGCGGGGAAGCAACCTTTAGTAGTAAAAAGTACGTTATACTTAGGGTTGTTCGTCCTCGGGTTTTATATTTTAGCACGGAAGTGTTTTATGCCGGGATACACGAAGATTTCACTGACGTCATATCCGCCAGGGAAATGACGCCAGTACACCTGTGCGGTAGCGACCCGCCAGAAGGACGTCACTTGCCAAGCACACTTACAAGACAGCCACCGACCCGCAAAGCATGCCCAGCTGCTGATTTCGCTGCACATTTCACTTTCCTGTTTTACCGATTCCAATGACAGAGGAATCAACCACAGTTTTTAACTTTTGTAGTGACTCTACTGATTTCGTGTTTCTGTTAGTATACGATATCCAAAGAGATGTACTAGTAAAGAATAAAAATTGCCGAGGTTTTACCTTTGTCGCGACCGGGTTGTGCCTTTGTAGGAAGAAAAGCGGTAGAGTGTTCCTTAATCAGATAAGTTTGAAAAACCAACCGATCAGGTATTCTGGCTGCCATGTGTGACCAGCAGCGGTGTGGCTCTAATTTTTCCGTAGAAGGTTTACTCTATTTTCTCAACATCAAAAGCGCAGGTATAACGCGTAGCGCCCGAGTCGATTTTCGCGCGGAAGATTTTTCGCTCTCTTCTATAGGCGTATTTCCAACCCTTTTGTGGGTATAAGCTTGGGCGTGTTGGTATAGCGTTCTCGGAACAGCGCAAGGGGCGAGGACGAGGCGTAGACGGGACACAAAGGGGTTACGTGGAACTGCAGGCACTCAGACCTCGATTTTACGAAACACTATTTTTTACGAATTTCCCGATTTAACCGAGAAATATCGCTACCGCGACATTGCCCATATTGCCTTGTCGATTTTATCAATTTCTTGGCGTAAAAAATGGGTCCCGGTGACTTTGGTATTTTGAGGTTGAGTTGTAACTAGCCAATTAGCTTTTGAGGTTTTGCGACAAGTTTTCCCTGCTATGTATTTGAGAAATACTCCAGTATCTCCGAGCTGCAAAATGGGAACACGTTTCTTACATGCCTTCCCAAGTGTGGCATTTCTTTTCGTGAGTGAACTAAACTCGACCACAGCGTTGCGGCATCCGTAATCCTTCTTAGAAACGTAACAACACACTTCTGCGTCAGCTCCGGCCATTCGCTCTGCGATGACATCGCGAAGCCTCTCTACGAATTGAGGAAGGTTTTCGTTTTAAGATAAAAAAGACAGGAATTCGATTTCAAGGTTTCCATGGTGAGAATGCTGTTCAAGGTCAGTGGTTCGTTGCCCCTTGTCAATTGCAAATCGCTTTCAGTGATTTGCATTGGACCGAATGAGAAGCATTCTTTCCCTGTGAAGTTGTGCTTCCTTTTTTTTTCGTGTTTTAAACGGCAGTTCCAATTGCGCCACTTTGGTGACTGAGAAAAGTCGATAGAGTGCTTAGGTTCGTTGAATTCTTCTGGTAACTTTAGTTCCATTGCGGTGCTCATTTATTTCTTTCTTTATGAGAACATAAAGCAGCATCTTAGTGGAGTTCGTTTCTGGAATTCAATGATCTATTCAAAACAATAATATAGCACACTTCACGTTTAAAATAATGTAGTTAGAAAAGGCGAAGGCAACCAAAAAAAAGCAAACAATAAAAGAAGGCAATGATGTAGAAAATTTGAGAATATATCTGATTCAGTATTATACAATATGGGATTTCGTGAACCAAAATTCATGATGAAGGATAAAGATGAAGACGGGCGAACAATATAAGCAAACCCCCGTAAAGATGCGCACAGGACTGACAGGCTGGAAACCACAATAGATAATTCAACAGATAAATTTTCCGTATTTTGTTCTCTGAAATCATTTCAGCATTGTCAGTTCCCACGTGCATTTCTAAAGATGACATGCGCACTCTTATTTCGGCAGCAACAGCGACAAGACAAATAAATAAAAACAAATAACGAAAATACACCAACCTGCGTAACAAGAAAATAGAAACAAAATGTTGCTTAGACAACTGCCAGTTGTGACGGCTGCTGCCAACTAAACTCTGGAGCGGCAATTTTTTGTCTGTTAGTAGCCTAACTTAGGGCGTTACTATGTTGTTTAGCGTCAAAATATCTAGACTCGCCTCGAGGCTATTTTTGGGCAACATGCAATTTCTCCACGCACCCACAATCCTGGCATCTAGCGTGCTCGGTGTATGTGCGACACTTGAGACATTCCATGCATTTTGTATGCGTTGCAAGAAGTGCCCGTACGTTGTTTTTTCAGAAACCGCCGCACGACGAAAAAAACATTGCCTGTTTCGAGTACACGAAGCCGCGTTTACGCGCTATTGATTCAATTCCTCGATTGCGTTGTATAGATGCTACCCAAATTTCTCGGAGTCAGTCGGTATAGATTACAAATAATTGCTGCATTCAAGCCTGAATGTTCTTACCAGTTATTTCCCTGCCAATATTTTAGCGTGGACCTAGCATTTTCGCGTCTATGTTTCACATTCGTAAATCATTGATTACACCGAAAGCACCTTCCGGTTGTTCAGTAGCAGTTGTTATTCCTTTGCGAACGATTTCCATTGTATTGATGTTATTTTGAAGAGGTATTGATGACCTATTGAAAATATATTAAAGACATATGAAAGACATATTAAAGACGTATTGAAAACGTATGGAGGATATTACTGAAGACGTGTGGAAACGTGGAAACCGTATTGATGATGTGTTCAGGATGCGATGAAGACGCATTTAAAATGCTCACAAGGCGAAGGAAGCGGTTAGGCTTTCATTGGGAGCATGTGAAGGAGGATGGATCAGTCCTCTCCTGGTAATACAAACGATTAATGGTGAATACAGACTATTTTTTTACTTGAGAGTGTACACAAAAGCGTGTGGCCAGAATATAATTTAATGGTGTTTGCATCACCAAAACAAATTTACTTTTCTCGGCATGCCTGGCTGTTAATTTTTTGCTGTACTTCTCTGAAAGCTCTTTTTGGTAAAAAGAACGTGCTCAAGCTTCAACGACGGAGGTACTATCTTTGGAGATAGCGTGGTGATTTTTCTTTCCTCTGCCACAGTTTTCTACCCAGTACATCTGTAACGATGTATTCGGTTCCGTTCGTCACACCCCTTCCCTTTTACGTATTCTTTTCGGTCTGTTTGCATCTGTTCTAGCCATCTCCGGTGCCGTGCCTTTACTCATTTGGCCGTGATTCGGAAACTTCATAGTCAACCATATAGACTTTTTTTTCCTCTTTAGGAATCCTCGTTCATTACGCAGAGGTAATTTACGCTGCCACATTCGTTCTTAACATCTCAGCAAGCAGAATTTATTTTGTGCCTCCCGGGCTTCAAACGACGTCCACCCCACATCTCGCAGTACTGATTGCTTCCACGAGGGCCCGAAGCCCTAACAACCAGCCGTACGTTCGCTTACTTCTATACCAGATATAATGTGTCATTTTAAGTATAGTGCAACATTCGCAAATGCGAATCGCACACCATTACACCTTTCGAGATGCCCACCGAAACTTGCTATTTCTTACACCGCCGCAGAGCTCTGTGCCTCATTACAGCTGCGTTTCGCATTTCCTTGATCCTGAGTTATTCTTTGTGAGTTTTAAGTTTTCATTTTTAACACTGAAGAGCTTTATTCCGGAATACACGAAGATTTCAGTGACGTGACATTCGTCACGGAAATGACGCCAGCACAAAGAAGCAAGCAGCCTGTAAAGGGTGCACCCCTGCTCCCAGGGTCTTCTTGCGGGGAAGCAACCTTTAGTAGTAAAAAATACGTACTTATGGGTGTTCGTCCTCGGGTTTTATATTTTAGCACGTTAGTCTTTTATGCCGGGATACACGAAGATTTCACTGACGTCATATCGGCCAGGGAAATGACGCCAGTATACCTTTGCCGTAGCGACCCGCCAGAAGGACGTCGCCCGCCAAGCACACCCACAAGACAGCCGCCGACCCGTAAATCATGCTCAGCTGCAGATTTCGCTGCACATTTCACTTTTGTGTTTTACCAATTCTTATGACAGAGGAATCAAAACAGTTTTTTTTATTTTCGGAGCATTCTTATGCAGTAAAACTTTGTAAAAAATGATATCGATTTATTCCAAGTGTTTTATGGTTCCCGCGACAACGCACAAAGAGCAAACCGTTTCTTCTTTTAACGGAGTATCGCCTATAACACAGCCAGCTTTTTTAACCGAGGACTTCGTTATGACGATGGTTTTATGGAACAGTAAATTGTCGGTACAACGAAATCGGTTTTTTTCCGAGTCTCGCCTTGTTCGAAATTTTTTACCGCCCCAACTGCAATGCGGGAAAATCGAAGAAACACCGCTTTGAAGGAAATACCGATTATAACGAAGTAAGTTTCCCGACTCCAGACTCTTTTACAACGATGGCTGGGGGGGGGGGGGGGTTCTTATAGTACTTGCAATAATCTCAGTCACAATCAAAGGCGTCGCCAAGCCGCCCCCCGCCGCCTCTAGAAGCAATGCTTGTCGACACTCCCGCTGCCACGCGTGCATGGAAGCTTTTGGTTGGGCATGCATAAACGTGTGTACCTATAATGTCCCGCTTCTGATATCGCATTCACTTGGAGGGAAATGATGCAAGCAGGCGATCGAAAGACCAAGGTTAGCGGAGAATTTGTATGCGTTTGGAATAAACGGGTTAGGTAGGCAGTCGGGGCTACCAACAAAGGCATTAGGGCGGAGGACAGAATAAAATTTGCTCCCAGCAACGCGTGAATAGAGGCACAAGGCGATGTGAGCCCAGCGCGTCGAAACAAGAGCGTTTCGAAGGAAAACTGATGCCAGATCAATCATGCTCACACCGCGGCGCCACCGTCTCGCGACAGCGTGAGGAACTGTTTACGCCCCTGCCAGGCCACCTTACCGCGACGACCGGTGGGGCTGTAGCGAAGTAAGGAAAGAAATCGTTCAAGGTGCAACAAAGGAGCTCGCTGCCTGCATTGAAGCACCAACTCGATAAGCAAGAGACCCTGCAATTTCATGGCGTCACTCTCGGGCAGCGAAAAAAAGAAGGTTCGAAAAGTGGGTATCTATAGATTAGGGTCTTTGGCCGTGTATGGTGTTGATTTTGAGGGTCAGCGCTACACGAGCAAGGGCCGGGTCTAACAAAGGTTACTGGCCGGGGGGAGTAGAATGGATAACGTAAATATATTTAAACTCGAGCTCTATGAGAGTGCTGTCGGTTTGAACCGAGTAAAATTCTCAACCGTACAGGGCTCTAGTTGCTATTGAGGAGAAGAAAAGGTCCCGGTAAAACAACGCTCATCATTTATTTGGGGTGTTGGCGTGGTCCATTGAATGCAGACCTCACTATTCCATTATTAAAACAATGATACGATCAATCTACTGATGAATTGTTAAATATACAGATCGGAATAAATAATTAACGTTATGTGCCCGCGACTAGAATTATTAGGTCGGCGGCTCAGCACTTTGTTGGGTTCGTTAGTTACCTCAGTTACGCTGTGCTTCACTCATTAGTATATAATATATTGTCTGTGCACAGCAAAAAATCTGCATGCTCCGCGGCCGTCAATTCGTACATCATCTAAAGAATAAAGTAATACGGCAACCGACACAAAGCTGCAATTCTGTTCCTCTTAACTCTGCCAAAGACAAAATGCGCCGTGAGTTGCACAGGAATCATAGTGGGTACAGGAACGGTATAATCGTGTTACTTTATCGCGAGCAGAGGGCATTGTGTATACGTTTTGAATAGCTCGCCCCTGACTAAAGTAGCGGGAATATAGCTTGCCGTAAAACTTGCACAATGGTTTTCTTGTTGAAATAGATTGGAGCGACGCTTCAATGGAGCAGTAAGCAGTTCAAAGTGAAGTTCTAGTGCTGAGGCTAAGCCTAGGCTTTTGCACGCCAAAGTAGAGGGTACGGTTTAATTTATCACACGTAGGCATGCTTACGTTGCACCGAAATCTCCACATAAGTCTGTGTTTCTCTCCGCCACCAGGAAAAGAGACGCCGTGGCCAGGAACCAAACTTTGGACATCGTGCTGAGCAGCCCAATTCTTTTTTTTAAACACAGAAGTACTGCCGGGTGTACCTAGCGTAGAGTACCTACGACTTCGTTCATGTGAATGCTACAGAAGCTCAGTGAGAATACCTTATAACAAGCCAAATTCATGTAAACGACCCGCTGCGCTTGGAAGTCGCTGCCATAGAGTTTCATACTTACATATATTCGAAGGAATTCTATCGCACTGCAATTGTGTGCTATCGTGGCCGCCGCCATAGCAGCTAGCAGCGTTCTTCTGATACTTGGCTTGGCTTGCCACTTGGCTTCCGTTTGTTCGTGCCGCCAAAATGAACGAAAATGGGTAACATTTTTGTCTTGTTCATATTGCATGAAGCTTCTGATAAATGCATGAGCACGACAAATAAATCTTCTCGAGTTCCACTTGCCGATTTTTAAAATAACTTTAAATAACCTTCTAACAATAATGGTTTGATTTTGGGCACCCATAGGCGACTTCTGACCTTGTTCATGGGCCATGCCGAGTAACGATGGCACGCTTCTCTGCGGTACATGACGGCACGCTAGCTGAAACGCGGCTAGCCTAGACGCCGGCGCCAGATTTCCCTCTAGTATACAGGGTGATCAAAATTAAGTCGACAGGTTTTCTTTTTTTTAAAATAGGCGCTGAGATTTACGTGAACACCACCTCTACAGTGAGGTTATGCGGCGAGAGGGACACATAATTAGGTGGCAATGATTCATGTCCGTGGCTTAATTAACTAAAATGAAATAATTAACTTTTTAATGGGTGCAGCAAGCAGACATGTTTGTATAAAAAGTTAGACGCAATCGTGTTTCTGTGCAGTTTCATTTGGCAGAATTCTTCTGGTGCATATGTACTTCGAGATATCGAACTGTGAAGTTTGATTGCGATTTCCATGATTACGCATGCTAGAAGGCGAAGACCGGCGCAAAGATCCGCCTTTTTGTTCTGTGCTTCCATAGCGGTTCCGAGTAAATCAGGTAGCGATAACGCCAGCTAAGACTGAAAGGGTGCCAGTTACCACGTTTACCTGTGCCTCACCCCGCTGTCAAACTAAACGCCGTGCACAGCAGGCACGTCACAAAAAGGAGGAGCTTTGGGCCGGTCTTCGCTGTCTAGCATGCTTAATCATGCGAACGGCAATTAAACTTCGCAGTTTGATATCTCGGAGTGCGGATGCGCGAGAAGAATTCTGCCAAATGAAATTACGTAGAAATACGATTGCGTCTAACTTTCCAATACAAACATGCCTGATTACTGCAGTCACTAAAAAGTTAATTATTCGATTTTAGTAATTAAGTCACCGACATCAATAATTACCACCTAATTATGTGTCCTCCTGGGCGCATGACCTCACTGTAGAGGTGGTCTTCACATAAATCTAAGCGCCTAATTTTAACTTGATTTTAACTGTCGACTTGATTTTATTCCCACTGCATATTTGAATGAAACCCTGCGGTCGCAGCGAAGTCACAGTGTTTACGGGCTTGGACGCGTTATCTAGCCGCTGCTCTACGCTCTAGGTCCCCGCAGGGCGCCTTCACCACATTGATCCTGAATAACCAATCGGAGTGGCCTAGTGTGGAAATCCGACGAATGACGTGGCCGAGCATCCAATTTGAGCGAAAAGGGGCATCTGCGGAGGCATATTGCGCAATGCAAAACGCCTTTCGCGTCTTGGGTGTTGTCCCTGCACGCATGCACGTTTTTAAAGTCATGTCTTGGGCTGTGTCACTCGCCGAATTTTCACATTTGTTCACTTCGATTGGTCACTCAGTAGTGCTGTGGTGAAGGTGACCTACGGGTCTTGTTTTCTTTTTTATTCATATACCCCAAACACCCCTGCAGGCACCACATAGTGGGGGAGTTTCAAAAATATTTCAAACGTTTCAACACGATCACTCAGAATACACAGGAAGCGTAATTTTGAATACGGCAGAGGGGTTAGTAGGAACTACCAAAATGAATACTAGAATGAAAAAAAAAACTAGTCAATACAAAGCATACGAGTTGGTCTCGTCAAAAGCACAGCAATTCTACTATCTTAAACAAGCACGTTTAAACTGCCCTTCAAATAGTTGACCAACAAGTAATGACCTTTAATAGATGCAATTTGTGGTGTCAGCTTATTCCACTGATAAATGCAAGAAATAACGGTGTTCGTCGAAAATTTGTGCGTGAAAACATGGGGCGAAGTTTGAACGGATGATCGAGTTGCGGAAAAATGAGATGCGTGGGCTTGATATGGGACGCCGTAAAGGATGATGAATTCATTGAGAACCAGTTGGGCTTGTTGGTACATAGTTAAAATGGTAGCAGCGCAAAAACGACGACGGACGAGTGAGGAACAAACGGGACGAGCGCTAAATTTCGAAAGTTGGCGCTCGTCCCGTTTGTTCCTCATTCGTCCGTCGTCGTTTTTGCGCTGCAACCATTTTAGGATGATGAAGCATGATGCAGTCTGTGGTGGAGAGAGCAGTGCTGTCATTCGTAGGTTTTCTAGATAGGGTACCTGGACGGATGCCTTGATAGCCATGATGCTGGATCTTCTGGAGAAATTCGTAGTGATGAAACGTACTGCTCCTAAACATTCCAGTTTGTATTTTAGGTAGGTCTGATTGGGATTCTATATAAAAGAGGCGTATTCAATCTTCGAAAGAACTAAGTCTCTGCAAGGTAAAAGTTTGGTTGGTTGATTTGCTAAATAAAAATGCCGTCTAAAGAAGCCAAGCGCTTTCGAAATTATTTCATAAATGTGACCATTCCATGTAACGTTAGGAGATAAGTAAACTTCAAAGTATTTTAATGTACGCACATTCTCTAAGCACATGCTCTTCGTATATTATGAAGAGCTGAATTTAACGTTACTAGCTCTCATAAATGACATCGTTTTAGTTTTCGGAACATTTATTACCATCTGCCATTGCCCACACCAAAAGGAAATTCTCTTTAGGCCTGTCTGTAAGAAGTTAGTATCTTCAGTGTTAATAATTTGGCTGTAGATGACCCAAACGTCCTCCAACAATCTATCTCTTGAATGGAGGTCGGTGCCGATATTATTCATGTAAATAAAGAATAAAATTGGTCCAAGTACGGAACCCTGAGGAGTAGCAGATTTAACTTGGGCTACGGCAGGAGTTCTGATTGTTCATTTACGGAAAGACATTGGTAGAGATTGGTTAAAAAACTTGAAACTAAATTATAATTTTGCCGTGCAAGTTGAGCTGGCTTAGTTCCATCAGTAGGCTTAGTTTCATCATTGGCGTGGCCAATGAACAGTGGCCTCGCCAGCGCCACTCCTGCTTACAGGGTCTCGAAGCTCTCTTGCATAGGAGATACAAATAAACCGGGTCTGGTAATCAGAAGGCCACGGCAACCGTGGGGGCGTGTGACGTCAGCAGCCGAGCAGTTTGTCCGAATGTATGTCTAACAGGTATGTCCAATGAACAGTGGCCACGCCAGCACCAGTCCTGCTCAAATGAACTCGCAGTTCTCTTACATGGGAGGTACAATCAACCGGGTCGTGGTAACCTAGAAGGCCACGACATCCGTGGCGGTGGAACTGGTGCCGCGCCTGCGCAGTGGGGGCAAGTGATGCGTCAGTGGCAGAGTAACGGCGCGCCGGGTGTGTGTGTATGGTCTGTTCACGCGCGTGGCCATTCCTTGAAATGTTTCTGCCATTTCAGTGATATCGAAAATCAGCGGTTTGAAAAACCAGTGCACGTCTAGTGGGACGGCAAACACACAAGAAGCACCACAGCCAATTAATTAAAGGTCCGAACAGAGCTGAGAGGCAATGTAGTACAAGAAAAAAACATATTTGCAGTCCTCAACTGCACCTAACGTCGTCCAGATGGTTTCGGTGTGGGGCGAATAGTCCGAAGTGCGCCTGCTTAGAATCAGCCATACTAAAGGCTGAAGCATCAAAGGAAGAGCCGCCGAAGCTACGTATTTTAAAGTATCGACTTTGTGTTTAATTATGCCCAAGCATTAACGATGGAAGCACTTTAACTTAAACTCAGTGTGGTGCTTGTCGCATTATGTGCAACTTCGCTGCGCCAACGAACTGCTGTGTATGCGTGTGAGTATACATGTATTTTGTTCGTGCATGCGCGTGATTATACAGTGATGTAAAGAGCTCTTCGAGTGATATTCAAAGCCAAAGAAATCGAGAAGCCGCGCCCTTTGAAAGACGAAAAATATGAACTGATTTATGCTACGCGTTTGGGAGCCTTAGCCCTCATGAAAAATTCATGTGCGCACTGCGCCAAGCAACAGCGAGTGGCGAGGTTCATATTTCCCTTCAGTCGCTATATATTTAACTGGACCCAAGTGAATAATTCTAAGAAAATAACTCAGTTTGAAAGGAACTTGGCCAAGAAACCAGATCGTAGCTAGTTGGCGAAGTGACGCTCACTCGAGGTCATTTTTTTCTGGTATTGTGAAAAAAAAAAAACAGCCGCAAAGTTTCACACATTTGAACGTAAGCATTCAAAGTTGTTGCATAACCGAAGAATTCTAAGAAAATTTAGTTTATGTACTAAATATGACAACGCCCTCTGTGACCGGGCGTCATTTTTCTTAAACTATGCCTGATTATTATTCAGACATAAAACGCTTCGGCTGCGTGATTTTGCTCATGGCACCGTCGCCATCTGCACTTAGTCCTTTTGGCGCTTTTATTTACAATGGCTGGTACTTTATTCCCATAAATAAAGGCCCTCCCTTATCACAAATATTTTTTTCTGCGTACCTCCCTCCTTGTGTGCGTGAAACCTTTTCGCACGAATGTCAAACGTAAAACGTGCTTTGAAGTTGCGCGGCTGATACAAAGAAATAAACGGGTTCAAGAGAGCAATTATAACACCTCTCTTTCTTCTAAAAGCTGATTTGCTGCCAAAAAGTTAAAATTGTGGCCTTTACGCACACGTTTTAAAGTGAAACTTAGTATGGCCAGGCAAAAGCAGTCGTGCGAACGCACAAAACCCTTTTCACAGCCCGAATAAACATGGGCGAAAAAAGCACGTTGTAGAGGAGTTAGAGGGGAAAGTATGGCTGCTGGGTTTATCTCGCTCGTAGCAGGTCCGGCGCGAAGGGAACTACGGCGTGAAGCACAGATCAAACGACAACGGCGGGCAGCGTCGCTGTTGTGCGGGTGGAGCAGTGTCAATGCGGCAATGCCAAACACTGGCTGCACGCTACTTCGCATAGTTCGCAATATGAAGGCCACGCGTCATGCGTACTTCCGAGGCAGCTTGTGTATATATATATATATATATATATATATATATATATATATATATATATATATATATATATATATAGATCTATATATATATATATATATATATAGATATATATATATATATATATATATATATATATATATATATATAAGCTAAAAGTTTACTCACGTTTTATAAAGACGGCTTCCTTTCTTTTATATATACCAAAGGACTTCATTTCAGTGCTATATATACCAAATGTAGCAAGGTAGAGAGCAGGGCAAGGGAAGGTAGCATGTTCACGCACTCGGATCATGATTCGAGGGTATCGAAAAAATGAGAAGTGGAAGAGGGACGAAAAAAGAACAAAACACCAAAAAAATCAGAATCGCATGGGTCGAACATGAGAGGGGACAAGGATAAAATCATCTCAAAAAGGTAATTGCTAGTTTCCGCGTCCCGTGGAAGCAGGGGGAAAGAAAGTGGTCAAAAGACCTGCCCATGCACGCATATGGCGCACATCAGGCCTTACATATCCGTTCTAACAGATTCAGAGTCACGCGATTGCAACATGAGAGCGTAGTATACTGCGATTGTGGTGGCTTGTATATATACATATATATATATATATATATATATATATATATATATATATATATATATATATATATATATATATATATATATATATATATATATAGGTCGGGAAGTTACGTGAATCAAGAAGTTTGCTGGGATAAATTGGCCGCAGTTAGCGCATGACCGGGATAACTGGAGAGTTATGGCCTTGGCCCTGCAGTGGGCGTAGACAGGATGATGACGATGATGGTGTGATGATGATGATGATAATGATAGGGTCAGTGACGCCACGAGCAGGAACGGGAACGAAATAAAATACCACAAACACGCAATGTATAGTGGGAGTTACTTTAATGAGCCATTTAAAGAGTTACACACGTGTAAACAGCGGCCGCACGTTACAGCTTCATTGGTTAAACATCTGTACGGAGTGCATTGGCGTATATTTTATGAGCTGTAATAAGTCTGAGAGAGCGCAATGGCCGGTAGAATTTTCCTTAGCTGAAACCAGCAGCGGCAAAACTGCAGCTCGGTGCAATAGATACAAGAGCGTAATTTCCTCGATATCATGAATAGAAAACGTCCCTGAACCCAGCTGTGACACACCCTCACGGGAAATTCGCAAAGACTCCACAGGTGGACTGGCTGTAACACAGATCTGGTAATCTGGCGGATCCACTGGGTACAAAAATATAGTATTCGCACTAGCGATCTCTCAAGAAATTGTCACTCACCCTAACATAATGGCTAGAATAGGTTTGAGAATATCGGCACTCTTTTCTCTCATTGTTGTATGCCAGCTACAGCGGCCATCGGTCGAACGACGTCACCTGACACTACTTTACCCCAACAGCTTCATGGTCACAGGCATTTTGGTGCCGCTGTGTTGCCGTGGCCGCGCGTTCTTCGATAAATCCTTATTTTTGGGGCGCAGTGTGGCCGTATAACACGTTGAGAGTGAGTTTTTATTCCCCCGACCGAGTAGCGATGCCGTGTTGCTCTGCACTGTGCTGTTTCAGCCGGCCGGAAGATGAAAAATTCCTTCTTCGCTTCCCGCTGGGAAACAACGACAGTGGCCTAACGTAGCCTAAGCAACTAGAAAAGCGTACTTTATTTACTGTACCCTAGAGCCAATAAATAAGCCACGCTGGCGTAAAATAAGCTACGTTAGGCTGATCCTGTCGCACCGGAGCGATGCTTCGAAATCCTTGAAAAGTAAACACAGCTGTCGTGGTTTCCAAGCGGTGTCCGGAAGTGTTCCCCCCGTCATGGTCGGCCGCATCTCGGCGCCTAAAACTGGCCACCCTGGCGACACACACCAAATGGCTGCCGGCCTGCATCAGTGTTGTTACAGTCAAGAGTAGCTTATTTAGTGGCTCTAATAGTGGCGTGAGTGTGTGAGGAGCGGAGAGGGGTAAAAATTGTCAACACCACAGGACTGCTTCATGGACGCCTCGCTGTCTGGCCGGGCTAGAGAACGGGACAGGTGTCTTTCATCGTAGGGTCATCCCAACTGAGCACACAAAGTTCCCCTCTAACGCTTTTGGATCACACCACACCTTCCGTTCAGAGCGACTACCAGGCGGAAACTAGCTCGTGGTTAAACAGAGTTAAAGTCAGCCATAAAAGCAAGGGAACTTGCTCTGGGCCTGCATTTCATCTGTTCGCAGCGATGATCCATACGCCACAATCTAAATTCGCCACAAGCAGTCTACAGCACGCATGCACGGCGTGATGCACAATAAAGTCTGCGAAACGACTGATGAAATTCATCGTAACACCGCGAGAATTGAAGCGCTGTACCTCCCGCAGGATTGTGCTTGGTATTTTTTCCGATGAGTATAGGCGAGAGATTCGACGGGTGTGCGTGCACTAGAGGCACGAAATGCACAATTTATGTACGTTAGCTCAGAGATGCAACAGCCTGATCAGGATTACAGCAATAATCGCAGAAATGGAAAGTAGTGACAGGCACAGAAAATACATGGCGCAGGTTAAAAGGGTTTTTAAATCGGCGGAGGAGGATCGGCAAACAAGAAACGCTGAAGGAAACGCGACAGCTTTGCGAACGACGTTGAAAAGTGACGAACGGATCCCCATCAGCCATGGAACCCTTGTGATCGATAGGACTGACTGGAAATTTGTCAGGATTAGCCGGGGCTGCAGGGGCGCTGTACGCGTGTGGCGGTTATGCCGAAACAGATTTACTCTGATTGCCACTTTCCTCCAACGCAGCAGCTATTACGAACTGTCGAAAGATAAATTTATCCCTGAGTATTTATTGGTCGATGGATCTGAACAGGGAACGTGGAAAGCTTAGAGGCTGCCGTCGTTAGCGCTTCGGTCTACAATGCGCAGCCTCCGCAAACTTTTCAGCCTCGACTTATTTTGTCTTTTGCCTCCTGTCGTCATGTTGGGCCCTTAAGGTGACACGCAGCTCGGTGTCAGCGTGAGGGTCTGTTATGGGAACTTGACCCTTGTGGAGCCACCCTGCCAAACTCGACCCTTGGGGTTTTGCTGGAAGTCTCATAACAGACCAGTTTGAGCTTCACTGCTGGTAGAGCGCTGGAGACATATTTGCCCTAATGTGTCAAAATTATAATGGAGGTGCATGAAATAAAGTTCCAACTGCGCCATGTCTTCTTTCTCACTCGCGCACATATTCCACCAGCACCACCAGCACCATCACTATCATCATCATCCTCCAAGTTATGCCCACCATAGAGTTTCGTAGTAAGTACACAAGAGCGGAAACTGCGATTAGGAATCCTCGTCGTCATAGGAGATTATGGGAAGACTACAGCATCTGGCTTGGGTTTGGCGTGACATTTGGATTCTTCGGCATTTTTTCGGGGTTGCTTTCTTCACTATGCATTTTTATATGCCAGGACAACCGTATCGACTGACCCTCATTAAATAAATACGTTTGACTTTTTACTTTGTGTTAAAACAGCCATTTTAATTTATAAGCATATAACTACACATTCTTCCTTGCTTTCTTGTAGCATTGTATTTGAATTCACGGCCACTAAAGCGTTTCAATCCAAGCCAATATTGAAACTAAGGCGAGCGTACTGTATAATGGCGGCCCATGACGACACAGACGACCTTGATGTCAGCCGCATAGACGCTAGCGCCAGATTATTTTCTAGTGTAAATTTTTAGAAACTCTATGATGCCCACTGCATGATAAAGGCTTCTCGCACTGGCTTCAACCTGCCTCTTTCCTGCGCTGCGCCAATTAATTATTTTCCGCTAAATTGATCAAGTTATCAGTCTTGTGCAACTTGAAGTCCAGTTCCTGAAGCATGCCGTTCCTGAAGCATTATTTGCAGGTGTCCCAAATCACTGAACAAAACGATGTTATCCGCAAAGCTGAAATGCGTCAAATATTCTCCATTTACGCTTACCTTTGACTTCTCCCAATCAGTGTCCCTGAATAAAATTGTAGACATGCTGTAGATAATTAACCGCGGTGAGGCATAGGTAACCAACCGTGTAGAAGGCGCACTTACAATCAATTCTAGGACGTACTTTTGTTATAAAAAGCACATACGTAGAAAATGGCAGGACGGTTGGAATGGCGTACCATCGCAAACCGCGCCAGTGATTGCTTGTCATTACCGACATAGCAGGCAAACCTTAGTCTCACGTCGGAGCGAGCAAACCGTCAAAGTTGCGCGCAACCCCAGCGGCACCGCCCACAACAAAACAAAAATGCAAATGGAGATTACCCTCTCGCGAGGAACCAAGCCACCTACTTAACCGTGTTGTACACTAACGCTACTACATGCTAAAAAAAAGAATAGCAGTAAGCGCGGCGAAGGCAATTATCTTTCCGGTAGGTGTGGTCGTGTTATCTGCGAGGCGCAAATGTCGCGTGAAGCCAGCATTAAGGGCACCTCCATGTCGGTCCACTGTTCTCTCCGCCGATCAAAAGTTTCGAAATTGTTGCAGATAGCGAGAACTGCGTTGCCTTAACTAAGCAACACTTCGTCGTCGTAACGAGAAAGCTCAGTTGGAGAAGTTTTGTAATAGCCCCTACAATCGGCTTATATGTTGCTGGAGATTTTATCGCTGCGAAAATGTCCTCGCAAGAAAAAAAGAACTGTGACAGCATCTATGCACTTCTGATGACGTATCAACTGCGTTATTGCTCGTTTACTCTTACGCGTGCACAGTGGGCGCAAGCCTTAATTATTGAAAATACACAGGTGAGTCTTCCTTTCTGAATCGACGAGTTCTGTGGTATCCGTTGGGACACGTTTATCGGGGATTCATCCACTGCACCCTGGCTCGCTGAGGGACTGGTGAGCCGCTGGAGTAGGGCAGCGGTTGCAAGGCCAGAGCATGAAGGAACGGGCCCGTTAAGGCGAAAGCCGTAAATGCCCTATTGTGTGAAAAAGCCTGCATGCGGCGCTCGTAACAAAGGAACGGCCCCTTCAGAGGTTACAAATAGGAGAACAGCGTCACACAGACAAAACACAAGAAGACGAAGAAGGTGGTTGTCACCTTCTTCTTGTTGTGTTTTGTCTGTGTTGCGCTTTTCCCCTATTTGTATTCATGCACAAACTCGCCCAAGCCTTAACCCTTGCACCCTTCAGAGGCGTTCCATAGCAGCTGTAAAGCGAATACAAAAGCAAAGTCCCTTTCTTAAGAGAGAGATGGTTAAAATGCGAAGCTTTCTCCCATGAAACTTCAGTCAAAGTCAAAGTTCAACCCCAAAGTGCTTCGACCGTTTCCGAATGGCCCAATTGAACGGACGTCGGCTCCATAACGCGGAGGAGCCAGGTTCGATTATAACCACGGGAAGCGTTTCCTTATCTGACGCTCTTGATGGGCCTTTGTGAAAACCCATTGTGCAACACGGATTGTAGGAGGGCCAGTTCGTACATAACTGAGTTACAAAACAATATTACAAAAGCAACAACAACAACAATAATACAAAATACAATAATATTGCAACAATACAATATTACAATACCACAGTATTACAATATTACAATATTAGGATAATACAATAATATTACAACAATACGAGAACAATATCAAAAGCAAGAAACTAAAAAAACATCTTTGGCACAATAATCTGCACTACTCTTAAATCTGCAGCAGCCAGCTCAGCTGCAGATTACTGTTTCATAGATGTTTTTTTTAGTTTTTTGCTTTCGTTATTGTTTTTGTTTTTGTCATTCCTAGATTAGGATGTCACGTGTTTTCTATCTCTTCTTATTTAATGCCTGTTCGCGACAATAAACATCAGTTGTTAGTCAGCGCCGTGTTTGCGTGATCCTCCTATCGTCCTGTTCCTGCGCTGTTTGTAACTCTATTGTGTAAGTTGGTTCATTTGCAGTACGTTTTATGCGTAACGATCGACGGCCCCAATGAGACAAGCTACGCCGTCAGAGGGGCATAGAAAGCTTCCCTTGTCATCACAGTCATTTTGTGAAACCGACTGTGTAAATTGCTTTCCCGCAGTGCGTTTTGCTCAGAAATCGACGCCATCAGAAAGTTATCAAAAGCTTCATTTTAGAATCAAGTTCGCGTTCGTATGGGACTCGAACCCGAACCTCCAGAGCAGAAGCCCAGTGCGTTGCCATTGGGCTGATTCGGCACCTTTCCAGAGGGGCAACAAGTGCTAGCCAGTTGCATCCCAGTCGATGAATGCAATGAATGAACGACTTTATTTAGAAATAGGCCTGAGGCCCTGGGGGGTTATTGGCAGATGAGGGAAGGGGAATCGAAGGTCTTAATGAAAGTCACATGTACCCTGTTAAACACAACTTGTCCGTTTGCAGGCCCTACTAGGGCTGTCAGACCGTTCTACACTGCTTTGTAAAGACCACTGGCAAGTGAATAAATTCCTATGCGTTCGAGAAGATTAGCATCGGAGCGCAGGCGCTCCAGGTGCTCCGTATGAATAATGATTGACACGGGAATACAGGTTGAACGAGTTACTTAATTAATTAGTAATTAGTACGAATGACTATTAAGTTGACTTTAAGGTGGAGTAGATGAAACAGCGTGGGTTTAGGTGGATTTAGATAGATTAAATAAAATTATATTCTGTTAAAGTAGGATTAAGGTTGATTAAGTTACATTAGGCTAGAGCAAGACAGATTGAGGTGCATTAAAGTAGGTTAAAATAGCATGCGAGTTACAAAGGGCGGCAACGTAGCGTGACTGCAATGTAGATTTGTGTATACACGTATAAAAGGTACCGGTCAGAATAGTACGCCAGGCGTTCCGTTTAATGCGCTTCAGTGTCCCGAGATTTTTCATTGTGTTTTATTTCTCAGCCACGTGCTGTAGATCCCCGAGGCGGGCTTCTTAATATCGGAGGCACGCGCTTTATAACGAGCTATTGGGAATGCACTTGACACGTGCCGAAACGACGGCTTTTGAGCCCGATGAGGTACCTAATGCGTTCACACAAACACATCTGAACGTACAAATAGGATCGTTGTATAAGACGCACCGATGAAACATTCGAGGAAAAGAAACGAAAAAAAAAACAGGAGACATATGTCTGGAAGGTCGTAAATTTTATTGTATAAGTCGTGCCCTTTCTAGACTCTTATACAACGGTCCCACGTGTACCAAGATTTGTTCTGCAGTTTCAGAAAATTTACGAGAGATTAGAATCTCCTGCCACATTTACAGTGATCAAAGGGGCCATAAAGGCGTTATAACAACCGCCTGTATTGAGGTCCACTTCACTGCACTTCGTTAATGACTACTGCTCGGCAGGATGAAGTAGTGTCACTAAATTAAGGCCTGCGCGAAGAAGAGCCACTTATTTCCAAGAATTTTCATAAACATTCAATGGGCATCGAGAGCACGAGGACCAAAGCGTTAATCGTCATAGGCTGGCTGCATGTGTCCAGCGTTGCTTTAGGAAACAGCGCAGGAAGTGGCCCTCTTCTGCGCACAAAGATATAGGTCATGTGCATTTTGAGAAAATAAAGTTTTTTAAAGAATATAATAAGGTATAACCAAAAATAATGTATCATATATAAATATATATAGGGTTTGGAAATGAGGGGCTCGTTAGGAAATACAGAAAGAAATGCCGGCAGTCTACAACGCCAAAGGAGGCATAGGGGAATGGTTAGACTATTTTTTACCGTTAGTGACGTTACATTATTATTTTTTCATTAATTACATGAGAAAGAAAGAAAGAAAAAACACACGCCCAGAGTGGGGACCGAACCCACGCCTTTCTTTCTTTCTTTCTCATGTAATTAATGAAAAAATAATAATGTAACGTCACTAACGGTAAAAAATAGTCTAACCATTCCCCTATGCCTCCTTTGGCGTTGTAGACTGCCGGCATTGCTTTCTGTATATATATATATATATATATATATATATATATATATATATATATATATATAAATTACAGGCCAATCAGCTTACTGTCAGTCGTCTACAAGGTATTTACCAAGGTAATCGCTAACCGAATATCTGCAACCTTAAATTTCAGTCAACCTAAAGAACAAGCAGGGTTCCGTAAAGGTTATTTAACAATGGACCATATTCACACGATCAATCAGGTGATAGAGAAGTGCGCTGAGTATACTGAACCCCTATATATATAGCCTTCATAGATTATGAGAAAGCATTTGACTCGGTTGAAACCCTAGCAGTCATTCAGGCATTGCGGAACCAGGGGGTATATGAACATTATGTAAGAATACTGGAGGATATCTATAATGGGTCTATAGCTACCATCATCCTCCATAAAGAGAGCAGTAAAATACCTATAAGGAAGGGTGTCAGACAAGCAGACACAATCTCTCCAATGTTATTCACAGCTTGCTTACAAGAAGTATTCAGAACGTTGGATTGGGAACAGGTGGGAATAAGGGTTAATGGAGAATACCTCAGTAACCTCAGATTTGCTGATGACGTTGCCTTGCTAAGTAACTCGGGGGACGAATTGCAAAGCATGCTTTCCGCACTGGGCGAACAGAGTAGAACCGTGGGCCTGAAAATTAATATGCAGAAAACCAAAGTAATGATCAATAACCTCGGGAAAGCACAGAAGTTTGAGATAGATGGCGAGGCAGTGGAAGTGGTAAGCGAATATATATACTTAGGCCAAGTTGTGACCCCAGATCCCAACCATGAGGCAGAGATAATTAGAAGGATCAGAATGGGGTGGGGTGCATATGGCAGACATTCTCAGATAATGAATAGCAGCCTACCATTGTCGCTGAAGAAGAAAGTGTATGACAGCTGCATCTTACCGGTACTCACCTACGGGGCAGAAACTTGGAGGCTCACTAAGAGGGTTCAAACTTAAATTGAGAACGACTCAGCGGGCAATGGAGCGGAAAATGATAGGTGTAACATTACGGGACAAGAAGAGAGCGGAGTGGGTCAGGGAGAAAACTGGGGTTAAAGACATATTAGTAGAAATTAAGAAGAAGAAATGGACGTGGGCAGGGCATGTAATGCGAAGGCAAGATAACCGCTGGTCATTAAGGGTAACAGAGTGGATCCCTAGAGAAGGCAAACGTTCCAGGGGGCGGCAGAAAGTTAGATGGGCAGATGAGATCAAGAAGTTTGCGGGGATAAATTGGTCACAGTTGGCACAGGACCGAGTAATTGGAGAATAATGGGAGAGGCCTTTGCCCTGCAGGGGCGTAGATAGGCTGGTGCAGCAGACGATCAAAATCATAAAATGAGCTAACAGACGATCAGAAAACCCGGTTTTCGGCTCGCACGTCCAAATCGCCGCCATTTTCCGATGGGCGAAAATCGTTTTTTTAGTTTCCCCGAATAAACAGGTTATTACCGCTTGTTCCGGGGTTCGTCCAGACATGAAGTAGCAAATTGGCACCCGACATTCGACCAGTTTTGAGCGGGAAAACGGAGACGCTCAGGAAAATTTTACGGTTTCGAGGGGGCGTAGTTGACCGCCTCATTTAAATAAACCCCGCTGAAGTCGAGAGGAAATCCGCCGCCGGGATAGCGCAGTTGGTAGCGCACCGCACGCGTTATGCGGAGGTCGTGGCTTCGATTCCAGCTTCTGATCACGGCAGATTTTTTCTGGACTTTGATTTCTTTATTACTGTATCATACAAAAATAACAATAATTTCATTCGGCACCATGTCTGTCTGTCGACAGAAAATAAAGTACGCTCAAGGAAGTCCCCGAAGGGCTTCTTCACCACAATGCTTCAGAATGACCAATCGTAGTGGCCTAATGCGCAAATTCGACGAATGAAGTGGCCGAGCGAAAAGGAATCTTCGGAAGGACAATACGCCATTCGAAACGCCATTCACAAATTGCGCGTTGTCCCTCCGCACATGCACTTTTTTATTCAAATCGTATGTTGGGCTTCGTCATTCGCTGAATTTGCACACTAGCCCACTCCGAGTGGTCATTAATTATGATGCGCTATGGTGAAGACGGCCTATTTGGACTTCTTAGAGTGCACCCGCGAAAGAAAATTTTAGCAACCAGTGATGAACCACTTGTTTTTTTTTTTTTTTTGTGGCGACTGTAGATTTTATTTTGTTGGACAAACAAAAATGGGCGTCAGCGTGAAATGATAGGCGTTGGATAGGCAGGGACATCAGGCCGTGCTGAACATACAGAGCAGCAGCACAGCGTCCTTCATCCCCCTCGGCAAGCGCAAAAAAAAGGAGCATGGGTTTGGAGAGAAAAAAAAACCCCGCCAGGAAGGGATCTCGCAGGACGGAACTGAAAAGGGCTTCCCCGCCCGACCAATGCAAACAGTCTATGCTCTTACAGATCCCGCTGAGTGTACTGCGGCCGACATCTGGCAGTGTTCTCAGTAAGCATCTCAAACCTAGCAGTGTCGCTATGATTGTTTCTTCGACAGGGCGTCGACTGGCGCGTACTTCCAGGGACATCGCAATGCACTTCTTCGGGTCATGGTTTAAAACCCTTTTTTGTGAGCAAATAACCACAAAGGAGCGGGTGCCTGAGACACCCGAGCTGTCTTGAGACAGAGGCGGGGCGCTGATGAGCAACAAAAACAAAGGTCGTGTTCTTGTATGGTGCGCAAGTAGGTTTTTCTGCTGCGGGATGTTTTCGCGGTGATGCGTAACACTCTCGCTGGAGTGCTTAGGCTTGAGTGGATCTAGAAAGACGGGTTTCCGCAGACGCGCACTTAGCGAGCTCTTGAACTTTGTTTCAACCATACGCTTAAGTGGCTTTACTGATAGACCGTGGCGTATCGACGCATGCAGTGCTTTTCGATACGCCTACCGATCACAGAAGACAACGAGGTGTGGTTGAGTCGAAACCATGGAGGTTTCGCTTCATAGCTAGGCCGACCATCGCCCCAAAAGTGACTTAACCCGTGTGTGCCATGTTAATGAGGCTTTCAGGACAGAAAAACGGCACGCAATAAAAACTAGCCCTGCTTGCATCGCATTTAAATTGTCCTAACAAATAAGTACAGTGCTATTGCGACGTGTAAAACATGGCCGCGTGGGTTGCGTGTTTCGTGTCAAATGGCGTCGTGACACTGTAGAGTCGCTGGGTTGTTGCAGATGTCAGATTTCATGTTTCACATACTGCACATACTTCTTGTATGCATTTCACAAGCAGTACATAAAAACAAACATCCAAAGAAAACAGTCGAGGGCAAAACTATCATGAGCGAAGCTATCACATCTTTACACGGATGAGAAATGAATAAAATGAGCACTGGGTCGAGAGTAGTTTTAGAAAAAAAACAATTTTATGTCGATAAAAAAAAACACTCTTTGTGTAAGGCCTGCCACACTCGGCCCTTCTGGTTTGGTATGGGAGAAAAATATGGCGAGGGCTTGGGCAAGTTTTCTTATCGCACAAGATTATTGTCTTTTACCTAAAACCAATTTAGGCCCAGTGCCCACTTTATTCATCTCTAATCGGTTTGAACCTGCGATAGCGTCGCCTATGCGAGTTCTGTCCTCGAACGTTTACGGGCGAAGCCTCTCAGGGGCTTGGGCTGTTGGCGTCTCATGTCGTCGTCGTCGTCATAGCCGTCGTTTCATGTAGTCACGGCACTAAAACACCGGGACACTCGTTTACGCCTCCCGCTGGAACGCTTCGTGCTTCAAAGAAACGAGACTTTTACAGCCAAGCTGTATACCTCTACCCCTCAAAGGTTTCACATCCGCTGGCAAAAACGCCGAGGCTCCAGGAATACACTTGTACACTTCATGCTTCGCCCCTCCCCAGGTTTCACGTTAGTGAAGATGGCCGGAATTTTTTCCTTTAAATGTTTGCTTTTATGTGTAGCTTAGAGGACAGGAACTAAATTGGATTATACGAGTTGTTGACTGTTTTTGTTTTTATACGTGAGTCAACCATTTTCTCAAATATATATAGGGTTCGATTCCCGCTTCCGAACACGCCGGATTTTTTCTCCACTTTGATTTCTTTATTCCTGTATCATACAAAAATTACAATAACCTTCATTCGGCACCATAAAGCGCCTTCAGCAGCCAAATAGCACTGGAAATAGGGACTGCGTCTTTGATGCGTGTTCTTACGGAATCCCCCGTCCCATTCATTTTTGTTCTCGCAATGCATTACGAGGGTTCCGGTTCCAGCAGTCTGGAAGTGCGATTGGCTTACCCCGACATTCGACCACGTTTCACGTAGCGAGCCACTGGGATAACGAAAGACGCTCCGCATCTCACGCGGTTGTCGAGGGGCGGCGCTAGTTGACCGCTCTCGAGACCTTCCTAAATATAAGACCCCGCTGAAGTCGAGAGGAAATCCACCGCCGGGATAGCGGAGTTGGTAGCGCACCGCACGCGTTATGCGGAGGTCGTGGCTTCGATTCCAGCTTCTGATCACGGCAGATTTTTTCTGGACTTTTGATTTCTTTATTACTGTATCATACAAAAATAACAATAATTTCATTCGGCACCATGTCTGTCTGTCGACAGAAATAAAGTACGCTCAAGGAGTCCACGATGGGCTTCTTCACCACAATGCTTCAGAATGACCAATCGTAGTGGCCTCATGCGCAAATTAGACGAATGAAGTGGTCGAGCGCTCAATTTGAGTGCTAAAAGGACATCTTCGGAAGGACAATACGCCATTCGAAACGCCATTCACAAATTGCGCGTTGTCCCTCCGCACATGCACTTTTTTATTCAAATCGTATGTTGGGCTTCGTCATTCGCTGAATTTGCACACTAGCCCACTCTGAGTGGTCATTATGATGCGCTATGGTGAAGACGGCCTATTTGGACTTCTTAGAGTGCACCCGCGAAAGAAAATTTTAGCAACCAGTGATGAACCACTTGTTTTTTTTTTTTTTTTTTTGTGGCGACTGTAGATTTTATTTTGTTGGACAAACAAAAATGGGCGTCAGCGTGAAATTATAGGCGTTGGATAGGCAGGGACATCAGGCCGTGCTGAACATACAGAGCAGCAGCACAGCGTCCTTCATCCCCCTCGGCAAGCGCAAAAAAAAAAAAAAAAAGGAGCATGGGTTTGGAGAGCAAAAAAACCCCGCCAGGAAGGGATCTCGCAGGACGGAACTGAAAAGGGCTTCCCCGCCCGACCAATGCAAACAGTCTATGCTCTTACAGATCCCGCTGAGTGTACTGCGGCCGACATCTGGCAGTGTTCTCAGTAAGCATCTCAAACCTAGCAGTGTCGCTATGATTGTTCTTCGACAGGCGTCGACTGGCGCGTACTTCCAGGACATCGCAATGCACTTCTTCGGGTCATGGTTTAACCCTTTTTTGTGAGCAATAACCACAAAGGAGCGGGTGCCTGAGACACCCGAGCTGTCTTGAGACAGAGGCGGGCGCTGATGAGCAACAAAACAAAGGTCGTGTTCTTGTATGGTGCGCAAGTAAGGTTTTTCTGCTGCTGGGATGTTTTCGCGGTGATGCGTAACACTCTCGCTGGAGTGCTTAGGCTTGAGTGGATCTAGAAAGACGGGTTTTCGCAGACGCGCACTTAGCGGAGCTCTTGAACTTTGTTTCAACCATACGCTTAAGTGGCTTTACTAGAAACCGTTGCGTATCGACGCATGCAGTGCTTTTCAATACGCGTACCGATCACAGAAGACATCGAGGTGTGGTTGAGTCGAAACCATGGAGGTTTCGCTTCATAGCTAAGCCGACCATCGCCCTAAAAGTGACTTAACCCGTGTGTGCCATGTTAATGCGGCTTTCAGGACAGAAAAACGGCACGCAATAAAAACTAGCCCTGCTTGCATCGCATTTAAATTGTCCTAAAAAATAAGTACAGTGCTATTGCGACGCGTTAAACATGGCCGCGTGGGTTGCGTGTTTCGTGTCAAATGGCGTCGTGACACTGTAGAGTCGCTGGGTTGTTGCAGATGTCAGATTTCATGTTTCACATACTGCACATACTTCTTGTATGCACTTCACAAGCAGTACATAAAAACAAACATCCAAAGAAAACAGTCGAGGGCAAAATGAGCGAAGCTATATCTTTACACGGATGAGAAATGAATAAAATGAGCACTGGGTCGAGAGTAGTTTTAGAAAAAAAACAATTTTATGTCGATAAAAAAAAAACACTCTTTGTGTAAGGCCTGCCACACTCGGCCCTTCTGGTTTGGTATGGGAGAAAAATATGGCGAAGGCTTGGACAAGTTTTTTCATCGCACAAGATTATTGTTTTTTACCTAAAACCAATTTAGGCCCAGTGCCCACTTTATTCATCTCTAATCGGTTTGAACCTGCGATAGCGTCGCCTATGCGAGTTCTGTCCTCGAACGTTTGCGGGCAAAGCCCCTCAGGGCCTTGGGCTGTCGGCGTCTCATGTAGTCACGGCACTAAAACACCGGGACACTCGTTTACGCCTCGCGCTGGAACGCTTCGTGCTTCAAAGCAACGACACTTTTACAGCCAAGTTGTGTACCTCTACACCCCAAAGGTTTCACCTCCGCTGGCAAAAACGCCTAGGCTCCAGGAATACACTTGTACACTTCATGCTTCGCCCCTCCCCAGGTTTCACGTTAGTGAAGATGGCCCGGAATTTTTTCCTTTAAATGTTTGCTTTTATGTGTAGCTTAGAGGACAGGAACTAAATTGGATTATATGAGTTGTTGCAGATTACGTATTTCAAATACTGTACATGAGTCGAGGTTTACATTGCTGCCCCATTGAGCACGAGTGTAACTGCACTACAGCGCCTACCCAGCTGTGTGCTGCAAATGGCATGACAAATTTTCCAAACAAGAGAAGTTCTGTGCGATACAAGCACCTTTCGAGTATGCCACTGCGCTCCTGAGACCACTTTCGAATGAGTTTTCCTCTGACGTCGCTTTTTTCCTTCGAAGCGTTCACGTTGCAGTTTCGCAGCCAACCACCTGTCTTTGATCCCAAGGCATTGAATCGAGCACGTGGATGATCGATCGGTAGAGCTCCCATCTGCCATGCATGAGACGTCGCCTCCATTCCCTGATCTAGCCGTTATTTCATATCACTTCTCTTTGATAATTTATACGGAGCTCGTGAATTAATTTTTTTCCGGGGATTTACTTCTTTACTTCAGATTCCATCGTTTAGGTGGCCAGACAGTGGCGCAATATTTTATTTCAGCATATATAGAAAAATTTATTACAGCTTTCGAATTTGCATTCATGTCAATCGAACTTACGATTCCTCCCCCCCCCCCCCCCCCCCCACCACTTGTCCAGTTTTGAAGTTGAATTCTTCAATTAGAGTCTTCTGCGTGTAACGCAATATTCCACTTTAAGAGAGAAGCAAGTCCCAATATAGACTCTGACTTTGGGTGCTCTTTCTGTGTATAACCCTCTTGCATAATACTTAGAAAATTGATTGATTGATTGATTGATTGATTGATTGATTGATTGATTGATTGATTGATTGATTGATTGATTGATTGATTGATTGATTGATTGATTGATTGATTGATTGCTGTCTTTAGCTCCACCGCTCCACTTCAACAAGAATCCTTGCGTCGCCCTATTATAACTAAAATTTCGAGGCCAGGTTCCGTGCCTGTACTCGATGTATAAGTTGGTGCTGGGAAAGTAGCACTGCAGCGGCGCCGATCGCTGAGTTTAAATTTCCCGCCACCTTCCCGATTGCAACTGTCAAGGTTTCGCTGACCACTCATGGATACAATTCAGCTGACAAGTCATATAGACCCGAACACATCTCCCCAACAGTTGGAAGAGGAGCAACACTGTTCACGTCATTTGCACCAAAGCAAGCGTTCACCTCAATTTTATTTTTGTATTATTGGAGAGTACTTGTGCAACATCTGTAACATTCGGGACTCTAGGTTTGCCGCGCTTATCGTATCCCTTGTTTTCTTTATACAGCAGATCCTCGTTATGATAGACTAGCCGGCCCAGCAGATTAGCTTGTATACGAATTACGTCAGTCTGCACTACTGTCTTCCTAAAAGCGTAAGAATAAGTTGGCCTAGTTCGCTAACGCCAGCTTTAAAAAATTGCCGCCATACGGGGGTTAATGAGGCGTACACACATTTTCTCGTAATAATACTTTCCGTCCCGCTAAAATTTATGCGCCGTTTTGCATTGCAGCGCTTTTTAAGGAATATGACGGAAACAGAAATTAGCTGAAGGTCTGAAATTAGGTTTAGGTTTCGGGGGTATGCACGATAAAATCCTGACAATAAGTCCCGCAGCGCATCAGGAACAAAGAGATAAAGCTTCGTTAGAAATTCACGACTTCGTTGGAAATTCACGTCACAGCGCTTTGCTAGGTGCCTCGTTAGCTTGGTGGTTACGCCGTGGATTGTTCTGTTTACCGCATATATGGCCTTTTCTAGTGTTTCTAGTGTGTGTGTGTAGTTTTACAGTCATGTTAATAGTCATTTCTCCATCAGAATATTCACTTTTTTACGAGAGATTAGCTTAGCCAGGATTAGAACTTCATTACTCAATGTTTCGCTGATGGGTTCCGGGAACTGTGTTGCAGGTACTAAAATGCACTACGCAGAAATTACTCTGAGTACCATTAGGTGATAACTAAATATCTTTGATTTTATTTATTATATGGTCATGTAAAATATTTATGTAAGGAATCAAATTATCTGCTTGTAATTTTGCTTTTGTTAGCTACCGTTATTGACTGCGTCATTGTTTGCCGTTGCCGCACCTCAGGGCAGGCGGGGGCGATGTTGGTCAGTTAAGCGTTTCGTGAAAACTTTCGCTCAAGCTGCTCTTCCACAATTTTAGGGCAGAAATAAAGTTCATTAATAATATTGTTATGCTTCTGGTAAATGTATGGTACAGGTTATCATCGGCCGTTATACGCGCAGACCAAAGATAAAACATTAAATAGGGCTGAATTTATTACTAAGAAATTGCATATTTTGCCGGATGATCAAACTTTATTTCAACACGAAAGTGTTTTATTCCGAGATACAAAGATTTCAATGACGTCATATCCGTCATGGAAATGACGCCAGTACAACGAAGCAAGCGGCCTGTAATGGGGGCACCCCTGCACACAGGGTTTTCTTGCGGGGAAGCAACCTTTAGTACTAAAAAGTACGTTATACTTAGGGTTGTTCGTTTTCGGGTTTTAAATTTTAACGCGAAAGTGTTTTATGCGGGGATACACGAAGATTTCACTGATGTCATATCCGTCGAGGAAACGACGTCGGTACCCTTTGCCTAAACGACTTGACTGCAGAACGTCGCTCGCCAAGCCCACCCACTAGACAACCGCCGACCCGTAAATCATGCTCAGCCGCAGAATTCGCTGCACATTTCACTTTCGTGTTTTACCGATTCCTATGAAATAGGAGTCAACCACAGTTTTTTCATGTTCTCATTTGAGCATTGGAGAACCGCCCCAGGCAGTATTAACAAACCAGGATTCAGGAGGACTCCCATTTCTCGCGTAAGAAATTCACTTTGATGACTGCCGCTTTGATGAAATTGTTTAGAAGAGAGTAATCAGCAAAAGTTCCACAAAAGAAAAACAACTCGCTGAATTAAAGACCTCACTGAGAAGAACAGGCATCGCCACGCCTTTAGTCAGTTTTATTTTTTTGAGCTTAACCTTCATTTATCATAGAGAACCAACTAGCTTGAATCCGCAGGTTGTTAAGATCAAAGGAGTCGTTACGGAACCAGTTCACGTACCATATTATGTTGGCTGTTCTTTACCGAAGCCAGCTCGGCTTTGGCGAGCAGCAAAACTCTATTCAACATCCCAGCATTACGAGAATCCGATGAGAACCACATCTCGGTAACAAAGGCCTCGCTCTAGGCTCGGGCGTACCTTTTAAGTATATGGAAATGGCGGGAAAGAAGAGTACGACTACGAATAAACTCAGTGGTGTTTCATCTAACGCGTACACTTTAAGGAAACGCAACTGAAGAGCTGCAGCCACTTCTGTGGGAAGGCGTCTTCCCAGTGCATCCCGTTCTTGTTGCTGCGTGGTTTTTCGGTCTCTCGCTATCCTGTCGAGGGAGCAGCGCTGTTCAACGTTTGCTCGGATGTTGTGCAGCTTCCGTTGCAGGTGCTGTGGAAATAGTTCGCTCACGGGAATCATTCAATGTGTTTCCCGCGTCTTTCAGTTCTCAGCGTTAGTAAGCAAACGAACTAGACGTTCGCGCGCTTGCGATTGTTTGCGTTCGCGATGTGTTTGCGAATGCCTCAGAAGGAACGTAAGGCTGACCTTTTCCCATTCGTCCAACTTGCGTGCTGCAACATTTGTCTTTCTCGTCCCCTCTGGGTCTCCCCAAATTCTGGAATGACGCAGCGGAGTCTTTTTTCAGCCCAGCCTGCACCTATTTTGAACTTGTAGCTCTGTTTTTGGGTGTGTCAATTCGCTGACGCAACCTTCATTGCTCCTTGCTGTTGGTGTTCGGCTTGCGACACCAAGCGTACTCCCCGTGAGTAAGACAAATCGCGCGTACCAAGAAACTTTGAGAAAGCATTTTGTAGGCCTAGACCACGAGAATAATGAAATCATGTGACAAATGACCTAGTGTTGCGGCGACCTAGTGGCCAGAATCTGATTTGTCGGTCATTTCGGTGCGTGTGTGAAACCTACAAGACCGCAAACTGGGTTGGAATGCATTAATACTGATCAACGCTTACAAGGAGGAAAGTACGAATAAGAAGCAATGACTCGGGGACTGTCAAGTAACTGAATTCTTATTAGGAAGAAATGGTGTGTGCGTGAAAAGTAACGGCAGCGCAAAAAAGGCGACCACCCCTACGAGGTGCAACATACATTACAATCAACGCCCGGCCAACTCGCAAGTTTTATACAAAGACCACTTCGGCATCTGTCAACGTATATGAAAAGGTTTGTGTGTTGCGTACGCCTTGTGGGTTGATTTTCTAATATTTACTTCGGTTTCTAATTTAACTACATTTTCTTTTTAATAAGAACTTAGTGAATAGGCAGCACCCTTGTCGCTGGAAAATTCATGCATGCTTCTTGCATGCTTGGTGCATGCTTCGGAAAAATTCATGCATGCTTCGAACTGTCCACAGAGCTTGGTTGAAGATGAGTACTGAAAAGATGCATTGGGAACGGCATTCTTGCAGCCCCCTTAACGCTGTTCACCGACACTCACTGACTGCTGAGCAGGAAAGAATGATTTTGTAATACACATGCTTCGTGAGTTAACGATCGCACTGATAGATGGACCAACGTTTGAGGCCAGTCCGTCGGAGGGAATGGTCGCAGCGAACCCGAAGCAGCAGGCACTGATTTGCGCCGTACACCACAAACCCAAACATTCGGCCTACGGAGTGCACACTCGAGAGAGCTGCTGTGGGTATTCTAAAAAAATGCTGTGTATCTTTCGAGTAGCACATACTCTAAGTGGGGGACTGGACAACCAAAGAATCCCCACGAGAAAGCTTCACGTTCAACCATCGTCGCGTTAGACACAGTAGTCCATGATTTTTGTTTGATAACTTACACGACGAGCGCAGACTCATGTAGTACAACGTCCTTTCAGAAGTTCAGCGTGCCGCACAAGGTGTACGTACACGGCCCTTTCAAAATCCGGGCTGTTTGCGCAATCTTGCCAACATAAGGACGCACACATTATCGATTGTGCAGTTGGATGCACTTTTGAAGCGAAGCTGGAAATAACTGCCTTGAACATGTTTTGTGTGTATGCGAAACGCCGCACACTAAAGCCCACCTTCAGGAGCTGTGATGATGATGATGATGATGATCATGACGATGACGACGACGACCCTGATTAATGTTTGCATATCTATGAGTTGGCCATGGGTGATTCGTTCGGCCGAAGAGCAGGCGGTTGGGCGGGTACGTGCTCGTGAGTAAAAAACAACTAAGAAATGAAAGAAAATGTAAAAAAAGAAAAGAATGAAATATTAAGTCTAGGAAAAGAAAAATTAAACGGCTATATCATTTGAAACAACAACAAATATTTAATAAAGTAGAAATTCACATTACACTGAAGAAATAAATTCATTAATACAATAAAAATACGTTACATAAATGGAAGCAACATTAAACATAGATGTAGCTATAAAGAGCATTCGTTGAAGCTCAGCCTCAAATGCCGTTGTGCAATGCGGGCTTACCACCTAGCTTCGCGTGTTTTTCCGTTTTCGTTTAGGGAAGGGGCGTTTGGTTTTGTATTCCATTCAGCTGTCCAAGCATATGAGCCTGAAAGTGGGCAACGTTATCTCAAGGCTGTGGAGCATAACCAGGTTTATGGTCAAGTATGGCCGTTGGGGAACGTGTGACAGACATACCACGTGCTATTTCCGAGAAATATTTATCAGGTTACACATGTTTGGGCACATGGCGAGGCTAACCCGTCCGGTTTATTCAATAAAAACGGCAGAACCTGCTCAACAGTGGCGTGGTGCATAAGTATGTCGTGCTCTAACGCCAACTCAGCGGTGACCGACGAGTCGCCAAGTGAAAGCCGTGACACCTCGCAGCCAGTCAAGCAACATTCTTGCGCTAGTGTGTTTATGTTTTATTATCTTTGCGGTGGGCTCTTAAAAAGCTGGTTGAAGCACATCTGCAGATCTTATCATTCTAGATCGAGGCATACATTCTTTTCGTATTTCCTATCGATACAGTGTGGGTATTTTTTTTACCAATATTTTTAGGTCACATTGAAGCCAACTTAAGTTTCAACGTTCCCGTTTTTATTTTTCCCGAAAAAAATGTGGGTGGGGGGTGGAATAAACACCATAAACAATTGTCTGCCTTTTCCACAGTTCACTATTTCCTGACAGCTTGCACCTCTAGCGCTGGCTGCATTTACTTTCTGTTGCTCTTATAAAACTCAGGTATGCAAACTTTTTTTTTTTTTTTTGAAGCAGTCGGTATGTTCTTTCTGCCACTCTTACGGTACGTGATGCATGGCCCTCGCGCACCCGTATGGTTATGCCGTTTTCCCCGGATTCTTGAAAAGAGTGGCGAGTTGCTGATGTTTGGATTGCCAGCCAGGGTACACAACGTCAGACGTCTTGCATAGCAGGCCTCTGCAGTTTCATGATAAGCACCGTAGGGAGCGCTACTGGAGCAATCGTAGACCTTGCGATGCACCTTGCGGTAGTGTCATCGGGGTGAACCGATTTAGCTGACTTTCTGAGGCATTACTCCCCATCTTTCGAGAGTATGACGATATTCAACAACCGACGAGAAATTACCACTTGACTGACCTGCACGCGATTGTGCTGACGTCGGAAAAAGGATGCCGATTTTTTTGGGTAGTGATACACTTGTGGTCCTTCGTGGTTTGTGGGAAGGTAAACGGAAAGGAAGTTCGCTAGGGATATTTTTGAGCTCGGCACCTGCATACAACCCAGTGCGGTAGCAGGGAAATAGAGAGGGAGTGAAAGGATAAATAGAGTGTTAGAGAGGTAGAGAAATATAAAAAGAAGGAGCAAGAATTAAATATGGGGCTGTCAGTCCAGGCACATCAGTCAGCAACACTGCAGTCCAGGTTACAGCCGCTGAGTGAGGCCGGTCGTCTCCAGGTAATTGAGGAGAAGGGCGAAGACTTCCGTTGGGTTGCCGCAGGCCCCTTCGGGAACAGAAGGTCCTCAATGCCGGCGCTGGGTACTCTTGTTGCATACGCACGCTTCTTGGCACTTCGCGTTCTTTAGAACTCTTGCCGAGGTCTTCTTCCCAATGGGTTGACTGAGGCCTAGATATGTGTTGTGAGGACTTGGCCGCGTGTTTTTGTGTGTGGTGCATTTCTCTTTCTGACGCTGCATTGGAACTAGTAGTCGTACCGGCTTCTTTTGTGATGAGAAATCCTCTGCTGTGAAAAAGAGGGGAAACTAATTTTCACACCCTCTTGAGCCACCTGCAGTGTGAACACGACGCGATGTCTGCATGTAACACTAACCAGCGTCGATTGGTATCTCTTATGCAGTCGATCAGATAGGTAATTTCTTCGTTTCGTGCTTGCTCGCAGCAGCTGAGTCACTGGGATACGATTGGGGCATTCGCTATCTTAGGCCGCGCGTTTATCGCAAGACTTTCGGCACACCGGAGGAACCCCAAGGCAAGGTTACTAGCCGTGGGCAGAACTCATCACCCAAAGGACTCACAGTGTTGTTTGTCCTCCTTATGACCCTAATTATTCCTGTCCAACAGCATCACCATGGGTGCAGATTGACGCTTTTCACGGATGTGACACAGTTCTTTTATTCTTTTATTAAGAATTCAAAGTTTGCATTTAAAAGGAAAGTGACTTCCCAGTAGTGTTGACGATCACTTAAGGTATGAACGTTGTACGAGAAAATATGCGATGTCCGTCCCTCTGCACAACAACGCTCAAACCTACCATAGGTGCCCTGGATTTACCAGTACCTGATAAGCCGTCATGGACCGCCATCGGACTGGAGGTCCCGTAAGAATATATGGGGAAATCGAGCGCCAGATAGCAGCCCTGGCAGCCCTCAGACGGCCCAGGACTGATCTTCGAGCAAGCCCTTCTTTAGTTTAATTACATTTCATTTTTTAAATCTCAAAGCCCTTCGGGGAGTGGGGTGATCAGGGAAAAAACAGCAATAACACACGGTGAAGCGGGAAGAGAACAAAAATTACAATAAATAAACAAAATCGTAAACTTCCGACTTGAAGGTGACAGGCTCGGTGATACAGACGATGGAAGCGGGAGGGCTGTTCCAGTGAACGCTGGTTTTTGGAACAAAAGAGTCATGAAACCGCTTTTCCAAAAATTGGGTATTTCGCACTGCTCCGGATTTATATGCCTACATACTTACGAAACGATGTAATCTCGGAATAAAATTTAATAACACTTTCATCCCGAAACTATTTAACTTAACTAGAAGCCATCACCATTATGAGACACGTCATAATGAAACCTGGTGCACACCTCACGCACGTGCTAACTATGGTACCCACATATTGAGCTACACGTTACCATCGTTACTAAATTCGCTATAACTTTTAACGTAGGAAGTTCACCGTTACCTTTAGAACTTTCAGCTGTATTTCTGGCCGTGCAATTTTTAAATGTGTTGTAGTCCATTATAATTTTCTATTCGCCTGATTAGAATTATGTACAAAGTGTCTTACAGCAATTGCGCAATGCTCCAGTAGTGCATTGCCCCATTCGCTTGTTCTAAACATTGTATAAGAACCATGTTGTAACAATTTTTGCCATTTGCTTCATTTTCTTTATTTTTCTGCTGTGTTTTTCTCTCTCTCTCTTCTTTTTCCCCACTCTCCCTCTTTTCTATCTCTCTACATGATGCCGCAATGTGTTACCAGTAAGGGGGCGCAGACCATTGTCAAGCCGCGTATCGCAGGCTTTTTGTCTGCCCCTGACACCTGTATGAATTGCAGTTGTCAAATAAAATTGATTGATTGAGTTGGTGATAATATTTAGTTCTGCATAATGGTAAACCAACTTTGAAGTTGTGGTCAATGCGGGGAGATACACAAGTGGGGTCAGAAAAAAGCGACTGTTGTGTGACAAATTTTGTGAAATGTACACAAGCTAGAAACGATGCGTCGAGTAGGGAGGTCATCAAGATTTAACTCTTTATTTTTATTTCTGCTACAATGGCCAGGTTCTCATAGTTTGATAATATGAACCTAGCAGCACGGTTTTGCAGTGATTCTAGAATTAAGGTAAGCGAGTTAGTACCGGGATCCCAGACTGATTAGGCATATTCGGCTTCCGGTCGAACGAGTGTATTAATTTCAACGATGACGGAGCAAGAGAACCGTTGCGACCAAGAAAGCCAAGTGTGCGATTGCGCTGTTAGAAATGCATCTACATGCGTTTTCCAAGGGAGGCTATTGGTAATATGGACTCAAAGATACTACTTATAGGTAGTAACGTCAGTTAAAGGTAAGCCATTGAGCTGATATGTGGGAGGATTGGTGGGATTAATTCCTCGCGGAACTCTCATAAACTTACCGTAATAAACTCACCTTAAAGGGACCTTGCAGCACTTTTTTTTGAAATCATGAATGCTTGCAGAAGGTAGTCACCAACCACACGCAGTACTTAGATTAGGGGGTCGCAAAGTACCTCAGCCAGAAATTACTGCTCTATGCCCATCAGATAACTTGGAAACTCGCTCAAAAAATTTTCCTCTCTTTCCCGGTCTTGGCGTTCTTCGACGGCCCGAATTGCATTACTGAGCCCATGTAGCGGTTGTTGGCCGGTTTTCCTTTAGTTCCAGCAGAGTCTTTCAATGCCTTTCTGGTCATGAAACTTCGCCGTCACGCTATGGGAGAGCTTTGTACGCTGCCGTGCCGCGGCGCTGGTGTCGATCGGAGGGCAGCCGGGGGCGTGGTCAGAGCGCGTTTGGCAGGGAACGGACCACGGAGTAAGATAAAACAGCTTTATGTGTCATGGGCCGCTCAAATGGACTTATCATTTCGTGAGTGGCGAAAAAATTTGGTGCGAACGGGCATGCTGCTACTGCGTTCCTGCCTGCCGGTCTGGCTAAAGAGCAGCGGCGGCCGCCCGATGCCCTCCGATCTGCGGTGGCGCCCCTCGCGGTAGCCTTTGTCCCCGTACGAAACTTGGCCGGGGGTTTCGTGACCAGAGAAGCATTGAAGGACTCTGGTTCCAGTAATGAACGCTTTTCGATAGCAACTTTAAAAATAAAGCCACGAAAGCAAAGCAGGAACGGAAGGCGTATCTGCTTTGACAAGCTAATAACGGAGCGCCGCTCTGTGTTGGAGGTAACTGTAGCTTTCGCAGTGCTTCCAGACGCGAAAGAAAGAGTGAAAGTGTTTGTCGAAAGTGTTGCAGTGTCCGTTTAACGCGTTGATGCAATGGCCCCGTTCTTCTCTCCGCCGCAGGTACCTGGCCATTGTGCACCCTCTGGTGTCCCGTGCCCAGCAGAGCAAGGCGCGGGCCAAGCGCATCCTGTTAGCCGTGTGGGCTGCGCCGTGCCTCCTGGCGTCTCCCTTCCTGCAGCCCGCACGCGCAGAGTCCGACACGCTGTGGTCCCACTACGGCAGCATCTCGCGCCGAAGCTGCCTCATCACGCTCGATCCCAGCTTCAGGAGGCGAGTGCCGATTGACCATTGCTCTCCTCCCTTGCTGACTTTCTGCTCTTCAAGGGACATTCTGTGCCTTCAAGGGAATCATTCAAGAACTTGTCATTGAAATCCAGTCTTACGAAAAATTGTTAAATTATTATGAAATCAGGTTGAGGGGAAAACCCGCACGATCCAAGCAATGACGGTTGCCTTACCTATCTGTGGCCAGCTGTGGACTGCAGGACCAGACAACCTGGTGGCTGGGCAATGACAGCGAGGGTAACACATTGTCTGCCGGATTAGGGTTGCACTGACTCTATCAAGCCCACTAAATGTTTCTCTCTCTCTCTCTCTCTCTCTCTCTCGGGCTTAACTAATCGGAAATAAATAAAAATAAATGGGCACTGCCCCAATTATATACAGAGAAAAGACAATCTGTCGTCAATAAAAACAGTGTGCAACCTATGTGGAATGAATGACTACATACGCTGCCGGGACATTGAGGACACAACAGCCTCAAGGCTAGATATACAGACATTCGGAGTGCTTTATCTTTGTGTTGTATGTTATACGGCGGCGCTTCTGACGTAAAAACGCGACCCCGGCGCAAGCAGACTGTCCCACACAACATGCGTGAAAGGTACTGTTGGAAATATTTTCTGCGGAAATATTCCGCTCAAGGCAACACTTCGGCCAAGCCTTCTTTCTAAAAAATACACCAACTTTTGTACTGAAGAACTTGCCTGCGTGTACGTGCTTCTGCAAAAGTAGAAGAAATGCAGACAGCCTGACTACCTATCAAAGAATAGCCAACAACCGATGGAAATCTAAAGGAGCTGCCCTAATCGACGTCCGTAGGTCCAAGAGAATTCCAACGTTGTCGGGGAATGCCAATACGCGTCATCGCTAAAGGAGCTTGATTGATGACAGGCACAATGCTTTGTCGCAAGCGTTGAAGAGGTACCATACGTTGTGCATACGCAGTCCCCAGCAGGACTCAGCGCAAAATGCTGCAGACTGTCATCGGGAGCATTATGAGATACATACAGTTTTACGTAATTGGCATGTAACAGAAAGCGCCAAATATATCTATCTTCTCGCTCCATACACAAAACCAACCGTCGGGTTAAATACATCGAAGTGCATTGCCCCGAATTGACCGCCCACGCAGCCTTGCTTATATGAGACACGAGACACCTTTCGGTCAAAAAGACACAGTAGACGGGGAATAGATACTTAAAGCTATTGTACGGCCAGTTGGTTCATGGCTACAATAGAATGTTTAGCGCAGCAATGACAAAGACGCCGTCAGGTCACCGTCCGCGTCGTGACTGCGCTAAGCCTCCTTTTGTAGAAGAAGAATGTCACCCCCCGAGAAAAACAGAAACGCTTTATTCATGCAACTCCTTAGAGCTTGCAGGTGTCCAGCTTCCGAACGAGAAATGAAAGATTTTGTAATGCCAGCCGATGAACTATTTATACGATCTGTTTTGTTAACAGTGCTTGAAATCCGCCGCGCTCTCTCCCTGCCGCTGAATCTCTTTACTTTCGTCTCGATGGAACTGGTTCAGTCTTTGTGTGAAGTAAGAAAGACAGCTTTGTCAGCGTTACAAAGAGTTCGCCGGGAAACGAAATTTCGTCTTCTTGATTATTTTTGGACGCAGGACTTGACGGCACAATGCCACTTCTCAATACTTGGAAATTTGCCGTCGATTCACGCGGCGTTGTACACAAAAGGTGCACTGCCTTTTCACTAAACAGCAGTGACTTTTTCGAATCTGATTGCAAAAGTTTCATCAGAAAACACTGCAATCGAATGCGCCAGTAGGTACAGCTATTAGGGGCTGTTGTAACAGTAGTGTGATGTTTTATAGAGAAAAGCCGAGAGCACAAGAAATGTGAAAAAAAAAAATACATCTAAGAAGGTGTTCTCTTGACAGAAAAAGTGCGTTGTTATTGAACGGGGCCAATTCTCCGACCTGCAGTACGATTCCAGGCTGTGTGCCGTCTTTTTCAATATTCTTTCGTTACCTCTTATGTGTCGATCTGCCGGACACGCTTATTGACGTCTGTATGATTGTATGAGCGACGAAGCAACATCTTACATGACACATATAGGGTCATAACAATGGACAAGAGGTAACAAAACATTTCTTATATCAGACAGCAAGGCGTGAAGGCTGCTGGGGTGACTTAATAACGACTCTTTTTTTTCTACCATAGAAAAGGAACTCTGGAAGCCGCTGTCTTCGTAGCTTTGTATTGGGAGTGGTCGCTGCAGATGACAGCGCTTTTCTGTTACATCTTGATACAAGTATGAAGCCAGTTTTCGGCGTCACGAAATTAATACCAGAGGCGACGAAACAAACACGAAAAATACAGCGACTCAAATATGTCAAATAGGAAGGAGCATCAGAACATACAAAAACACGAACAGGCCACTAACTAATAACTGAGTTAGTGTTCATCTCTTTGTTGCTCTCTCATCCTATTTGCGCTCTATCTTGTTAACAGGGACGAAGACACCTTCGCCAAATACAAGGTTCTGTTCTGTGCTTGCTACTGTTAATCGTGGACCTTGCTTTTGAAATTACTTGATCCATAACGCAAGCCCGCCATAAACACAGTAACGACCATCTTCATCTACTTCGCACTATTCTACAGTACAGCTATAAAGGCTATAAAGACCGGAAAAAAATGAGCAGCTGTTGCGCTTTCCGAACATGGATGGCAAGCGAAAAAGATCGATCCCATTTGGTTCATTGAAAATTAGATTGTTATTTACTTTAAAGGAATTTAGTCGTTTATCACGTCTCGTTTGCATATAGTTAACTAGGGACTGCGTAAATGAAGGGAATTTGCTGAGCTGCACGTGATGATGTGACATCAAAAGTACCTTCAGTAACAGTACTGTAGCTTAGGTGGAACTGGAGCTGTAAATCAGGTAGCTCATTGGCTGAATTTCCGTGCTGCCGAATCCAAGGTGGCGGATTTTAACCCGACCACGAAGGCCACTTTTGTGGAGTAGGCCAAAACGCAAACGTCCGCGTGCCTAGATTTCGGCGCTCGTTAACTGTTAGTGACCCCTTCCGTTTTCAATCTTTCTTGCGGCACTTGTCCAGTAAAGCGTAGGATTAAAGATTCCCAGGTAATCAAAATTATTGCGCAGCCTCCTACTACCCATGAATCCGTACCAGCTAGGACAGCTCGCCATACTTCTAAGGTTACGCTCTGAGGTCCCACGTCGTCAACCGGTACTCGCAGCTTGGCGTTCATCGAGATGGTGATGGCTTCATGGTCGCAAATCAAGAATCAGCCTGCTGCGTACCGCGTGACAGGTGAACGAGACAGCCCGTGAGTAGACCACTGCACCCAAAGGAGAGGAAGAGCTCTGACTCTGGGAAAACTTCCAGTCTGCCTGCCGGTGTACTTCGCGCAAATGACGAGGATACCAAGGCGAAGAAAGAGACGCAAATAGAACGTAGCAGTAAGGAAGACATTGATAATCTCCATGCTAGCGCCTTCAACATCCATCAGCAGACTTAAAGGGACCCAGAAAAGCTTCGTGAAGGTGGCAATCAAATGCATTCAGGTGGTAGAACGCATAACGGGGGATTTTTGAGCCAAGTGTGAGCCTCATACGTTGTACGGATAATTTGTAAACAATTTTTGAAGCTAGCCTTTCTGGGCCGATGAGCGCGACGCCGCAGCGAGCCGATCGCTGCTGACGCAACTGCGAGGCGCACCCTGATTCGTCCAATAACCGGCGAGGTCCGCCGGAAACGTCACTGCCATTGGCTTCCGGCTGCTCTTCCTCCTTCCTGCGCGATCCCGAGGCAAAGGCGGGTCCGCAGCGATTGACGCGTGCCAAGGCGCAGGAATGTAGCTAGCGCAGAACGGAAGTCGAGCGTCATGATGTCACATGGATATTCCCAGTGTTTTCAACTGTTCTGAAAGCAGCAGAGAGGAAGAGGAATCGATCGGCAAGGGGGGAGAGGCGCATTTAATTGCTTCTGGCGCAGCTAATACTGAATGTAGATCAATAATTTCAACGGCATTGCTTCGTTGTATTGGTGCTACGCGACAATACAGGCCTTTTGTAACTTTTACTAAAGGCTTTTCCGGGTCCCTTTAAGTTCCCAAGAAATTTTTCTGACATTGCACCGAGTGCTGAAAAGTGTGCGCATCCCAAGGGCACTGCCAACTACTACGAAAATGAGCAAAACGAAAAGAGTGGCTATGATCTCGCGAGGGTTCGTACAAAGTTTATTCACTTTCCCTCGAAACATAGAATAACGTCTGGCGGATACTTAGTGTATGGCTGTATGAATGGCCGTCTGCAGCGTTTCTTCAATTTGGCTGTCGCTACCTCCCGTGACCCACAGATTTATGTCGTCTGCGTATAGACTATGAAGAAGCCCGTCTATCTCGTTGATCGCAACCGTGAACAGGAATGGAGAGAGGACGAAGCCCTGCGGCGCGCCTCTGCTCCCAAGTTTGACGCTCTCTGATTTGGGCTCCTCCTACAGCTCTCGCGAGTGTTCGCTCAAAGTTCACCGCCGTTCTCCTGGAAACGTAGGATAAGCAATTCTCGGGTCAACGTTTTGCGCAAGACCTGCGTTTTTACGCAGCTCCAACGCGAGTAAAGTTCTCAGGAAATGGTGCCTGCCCCCAAAAAATAAATAAATAAAAGGTCAAGCGTAGTCGCCCCTCTTGATGTAACAGGATAGCTCTGTGCTCCCTGCAGCCGAAACGGAACGAAAATATGAAATTCTACCCAATAATTTAACCAGAGAAAACGGTGTCGTGCAAAACAGTAAGAACTATCAGTCTACGCACGCGTGAGGGCAGTGGCTCATTTACAAAGTGGTCTGCGCAATGTTTAATGACGCATTAGAGAAGGGCACTCGGGCTATGTAAGCTAAGAGGAAAGCAAACTTTGTTCGCGGGCTTATACAAGCTGAAAGCAAAGCAAACATTCGCTATTATATCTAAGTAATTTCAGCCACGCAAGAAATACGTATATATCGCGCGGAAAAAGGCCTTACAGTTCGTGTACTCTTTTCTACTTCTTTAGCGCATTTCCATTTTGTCACTGTTTCCTCACCACAAATATACCGAAGTTTCTTCACATGCTACCCTTCTAGTATGCCGAGGGACTGAGAACGCTTTCAGCCGTCGGCGTGTGCGATTAGATAACGTCACAGAAATTGCCGCGCGTCACTACGCTCCGGTGGAGACGGACAAAGTGGCGGCGCCTAGCGGAATGTAGCGAAAGTCGTTCAACTTTGGAATATGGGAGACAAAGAAAAAGATTCCTCCGGGAGTTCGCTCTGTCGGTTCTTTCGAGCCGACCACAGGGTCGAGAGCGCGCTCGATTTGAAAGTTTCAGTCCACGAAACCACAGCCTTCAATCGATTAAACTGTACCTTTGGGATGTGGGCTATGTACAATATTTTCTAACGCAGCAATGAGCTGCGAGATTTTGTAGATAGCCTCCCGTTAAGTAACACTTGTAATCACCAAGGTACGAAGAGATAGTCCCGATGAGATCCATCTGAATTCGAAAAAAGATTGCTGTTAAATGCACTGGAACAAGTCGTTCTCGGCGGCGCGAGATGGCGGGTTCGATTTCCGGCCGCGGCGGCCACTTTTTTTAATGAGCCGAAAAGCAAAAACGCCGGTATGTACAAGATTGCGGCGTACGTTAAAGATCCCCAGTTGGTCAAAACTAATCCGGAGCCCTCCACTACGGCGCGCCTCATCGCCTGCGTTGCGTCGGCGCGTTAAGCCCTACAATCAATCATCATCAATCAATCAATCAATCAATCAATCAATCAATCAATCAATCAATCAATCAATCAATCAATCAATCAATCAATCAATCAATCAATCAATCAATCAATCAATCGTTCTGGGCAATGACATCCAAGAACCTGTGGTCATACGGCATCAAGAGCCGTATCACTTCATCGCTTGCGTTGCGTTGGCGCGTTATTAAGCCCTACAATCAATCAATCAATCAATTATTCAATCAATCAATCAAATAGTCGTTCTTGGCAATGAAGTCCAAGAACCTGTGGTGATACGGTATCAAGAGCCAACGTTCTTAGTCGGGAGATGGGCCTGGATACAGTTTCACAGTGTTTAGCTGCCGATTCCAGGAGCGCTGCAGACCACGGCAAATCCACTGAAGATGGTGGATATGTGCGGTCGATGCCGATGTGGCGCAATATGGGCAAGTAAGGCCACATGGTGCCAATCGATCGGCTGGCCCGGTGTGGGTGACAGCTGGTGTGAGTGCCGCACCGACACGAATCCTCCGTAGCGCCACATCCTCGCGATGGGTGAGCCCACCAGGGATGCTTGATCTGCACGGTAGAATAAGGTGCGCGAGTGGGACACAGGAAGCCGTCTATGTCGGTGACCAAATTGGAAATTGAGTCCAGTGGAAATAGAGGCAGTCGTACGCGTCGTGGGAGGTGCACCTGTCGCCGCGTCCGCCTGTTGCTGTCCAGATGAGTTGATGGATGTTGTCAGGACACAGGAGCGGAAGAAGCTCCTAGCGAATGCATGGCGTGATAATAATGAGTAGACGCGCTGTGCAGGGGCTACTACGCCAGCCTGTTCCTGCTGATGTACCTCCTGCCACTGGCGTTCATCGGCTGGACCTGCGGACGCATCGCTCGCTGCCTGCTCCGAGGAATCTCTCTCACTCGACAAGGGAGCCTGCGGCGTCAGGAGGCGAACAGGAGGAAGGTATGCACCCATGGCCACCATCTAACCACGCAAATGCTTTCTCCTGTTTTTAAAAATATTGCCGCGAACCATGCATTGGGTTTGTTTGTTGATGTTTTGTTTTTACTGCCGGCAGCGCCCGGCTGTGTTATCTGTGTCCCAAGCGAAGCGCGTGTTTCCTTCTTTATTTTAATGCCGCACGGGTTATCTCATTCTGATACGGAGGGCGTTTCACCCTCATGGCACAAGCCTAGAATAATCTTGTTTGATCTACAATGTTCTGAATGTAAATCGACGGTTCGAGAAACAATCGCGCAGAAAGATAAAAGCCTCCAGAGCAGACGCCGCGGTATTCGACTCGCCGACGCTCGCTTGCGCACGTCACTTTGCTGACTGCAGCTTCGCCTTCTGTGTATTTTTTGAGTTGTTAAAGGAGCACAAGTTCGATCCAATAAACTTGTTTTCCTGGAAGGCAACCGCGTCGTCTTTGGCTTCGTGACAATATGTATCGCTATGATAGCTCTTAAAAGAGAAGCTTTTTACATCCCCCTTGTAAATTTCACCTCGTTTACATTATAGTTTCAAAGTAGGGGTGCCATCTTGCTAGTAAATCATTACAGTGGCTCCTTCATCACAAGAACAAGAAAGAACTGGAATTGCCTTTCCGCCCACATTGTATCCTGCTTCCATCCTCGACCTTGCAACGTTCAAACTAAATTTTGCAGAAATTGTAGCATCATCGCTCGAATTTGTTATTGTTTATATCCGTGCTCCTTTCTGTAAATACTTCTAAAATGGATAGTACTGAAATAAATAAATAAATAAATAAATAAATAAATAAATAAATAAATAAATAAATTTTAGGGGGAAATAAATGTCAACGAAAAAAATAGCATCATTTACAGCCCTCTGCTTCAACCACGCCGTCCCTAGCGAAAAGTGAAAAGAATTTTACCATTCACTCACAATCAATCAATCAATCAATCAATCAATCAATCAATCAATCAATCAACCAATCAATCAATCAATCAATCAACTAATCAATCAATCAATCTATCGATCAATCAATCAAATCATCAATCAATCAATCAATCAAATACTAGTGTTACATTGCATTATTGAGTGTTTAAATGTTTTCAATCAATCAATCAATTAATAATTAATTTGTAAATATTTAGGTAATTGATGAAGCAATTATTTAGTTAATTGCCTATGCTTTTGTATATATTGGTATTGGTTATTGCTTAATTATTTAATTGATCAATAGTAAGGGAGCATCTTAGCCATAACCTGAGCAACCAACCCGGAGGCATAGAAAACTGCCGATGTGTTATTCGTACACCTCATGCAGTGTTGTACCTGCAGACTCATTTTTGTTGGGTAAAGCTGACTGAGTACGCCCGTTTGGCTGCATACGCGATATGAAGTCTGTGCCTGAGTAGGAGCATAATTATATGCTTGTGGTCATTTTAACTTGAGAACTTTAAAGCAATTTTATAACGTCGTACTAAATGGTGCCATATTTCGACACGAACCTGGCGTGTGAACAAATATCCAGACGATGCTTTACGAAACCAGAAAGATGTGGCTGCCTTTTCTGGTACCTCCCAGGGCGTTCTAAATGCGCCGAAGAGCAGTATAACTCTGCTATTTAAACCCGCATTCCACAGATATTAATTGTTTATTATTTTTCGTTCTCAATTTCTTTTTGCTCTGGAGAGTAAGAACTTGTTTTCGCTTATTTTTGCAGCATTGCTTTGAAGAAAGAGCGTTAAATTTGTGGGAAATATTATGCACCATCGCTAATTGCTGTCCGGCGAAGAGTAAAAGTTGAGATGTGGAATTGTTACGACGGTACCTATTAGGAATCAATCGGTCGGCTTTTACTCGTAGTGTCACTAACTTTGGCATGCTAATGTTGAGTGTTCAGGAATGAGCCCTGTGATGAAGGCGCGAAAATGTGATGAGTACGCGAGCAGTTCTAGTTCTAACTGGCTGTTGGGCTTTAGGAGGTAGTTTCAAGTACGAAAAGCACGAAGTAAAATTTGCTTACCCGCCGCGCTGAATCAGTGGCTATGGCGTTGTCCGTGCTGAGCCCAAGGACGTGGGTTCAATTTCCGGCCGCGGCGGCCGCTTTTCTGGTGGAAGGCGAAAAGTAAAAACGCACCGTGTGTTCAGAGATTTCGGCGCACGTTTAAAGATCCCCAGGTGGCCAAAATTAATCCGGAGCCCTCCACTACAGCGCGCCTCATCGCCTGTGCAGCACCGGCGCGTTAAACCCCACAATCAATCAATCGATCGATCAATCAATCAATCGATCAATCGATCAATCAATCAATCAATCAATCAATCGGTAAAGAACGACGCATCACGGTAGGCGGACACTTAAGTTGCATAGACACCTCTTCAGTTGCATAGACACACTTAAGTTGCATAGACACATGACCATCGTGCAGAAGCAGTGGCGAAGAAAGCTTGAAAAACTGTCTGTGAAGTACGCGAACAGTGAAGTAGCAAAAGCATTCCAGACGGGCACAAAAAGGAACAGAAATTCATAACGGATAACGGGACGGGAGAACACCCAAGTGATGTACGAGCATAAAAATGCGATAATGGAAGCAAACTTCCGGCACAAGGGGTACTACTTCACTTTATAAGCTACAACAGGCTGCGTAAGAACGGGAGCATTCTAGTCCAGTATTTCAAAATTGAGGGGTGGATGATTGGCCTCAGGAAGGGACGCAAAAACGATTTGACGTAGTTTTAGGTAACGTGACAGTGTTCAGCCAAATACATGCGAGGGAAGTGGGTGCCTTCCTCAAGAACAGCGATTTAAAGGTAGTTCCGAGAAGGTGAACTACACAACTGTTAAGGAGATTAAAAAAGCCGCCCGCATCTTCCCACGGGGGGAACTCGAGTAAATGCGTCGCATCTACTCGAGTCAAGCAAAGCGTCACGTCAAGCGAAAGCCAAGCAAAGACGCCCTTGACTGAATTCCGAACGCGCGCTCCGCGCTTATATACGTTGAGGGGACTGCGTAAGCCGGTCCCAGTCGATGACGACGTTGGCGTACTTGTAAAGCGGCGTGGACTCTAGGTGTTTGAGCCAAGCGCGGATGTTGCTTCGCCGGAGAACGGCACACCGGTTATATGCGCAGCGCGCCCGAAGGAGAGGAAACCGCGGAAGAGAGAGTACGGCACATGCCGCGGCTATGCCGCAACGTGCCGCGGCTATGACGCAACACAATCCAACACAATCCACTTTAATCAATCCAAATCCAATCCAATCCAATCGAAGCCAAGCCAAGCCAATCCAATCCAGCCAATCCAATCGATCCAATCCAATGCCCCTCGCGAGAGAGTGTTCGCTATCGCCTCGACTCGACGCGCATGCGCAGTGAGCGTGTGGACGGCGCCGACGCCGACGCCGGACATCGTGCGACTAACAAATGCTTTGCATTTAATGTATCAGCAGCTTCTTGACGTAGTTTGAATGAGTCAAGGATATAAGGCGCGTTCGTAGCCTCCCATTCTGTGTCGGCTTTGTGGCGCAGTGGTAGAGCACCATGTACATTGCGTTCCGCCCGCAGGGTCGAGGGATCGAAACCAGGCGCCGGATGGTATTTTTTTTTATATAGTGTAGGGGGAGGGGTGCGGACTACGACTGCGGACGTCAACGCGGGTGACATCGTGAGTTACTGAAATGCTCTGCATTTAAAATAAATTGGCATTTTGGTGCAGGGAAAGGAGAGAGGAAAGCACAACGTAGAATAAATGCCACATTATACGAACGAAATTTAACCCATGAGCCTGTCGTAATAGCTGCAGTAGTGTTATGAGGCAGTATAACGCAGATGTTTTAGAAGCTGTGGTGCGATGACGCATGCCATAAACCTAATACGAAGGTGATGTGAAAATAACAAATAAATAAAACCCGCCTGAAAAAACCAGCTCCACAGAAAGTTATAGGAAAAGGTTTGCCACTGCGTAATTTCAGGTGTTACAGCACGCTAATGCGGCGGTGGGAGGGCGTTCCCACCTTAGGCTTTACGGAGAATTTTAACAGAGAAGCTGTTTATCAAATCGTTATTTTTCGTGTGCGCAGTTAAAATACTAAGAAAATTCCGAGCGCACGTGAGCGCGTCAATCGCGGCGACCGCCCTCCAGGTAATGAAAAAAAAAGCAAGAAAATGCCGAGCAGTCGCGTATGCGTGCTTCGTGGGGACCCCCCGTTTGTCAAGCCAAGCATAACCACTTAGCAAGATTGGCCAAAATTGTCCAAAAAAAAAAGCTCGATCGATTGCAGAAATCGTGGAAACACTTGCTCAAAACGAGAGAGACTCGAGGGTTCGCCGTAATTGTGGCAACACTTGATCGGAACGAGAAAGATACGTCATAGCGTACGCCCCTCCAAGGTGATGTCTAAGGATTTTTAGTTTAAAAAAAATGAACGAAGCTCACACTTATAGCAGCACAGATGGAGTCAAGGCCGTTGCGACGGCGAGGAAGAAGCAAATCGGCTGCAATCGTGGACTTAAACTATCGTGATGATCGTGAAGGTTGCGTATAGCTTCGCTACCTTCAAGTCTTACGCGTTAGTGTGAGCTTCCTTCATTTTTTTAAAATAATTTTCAAATTTAGCAAAACTTTAGGGGCATTTGAAGCATCGTCTAAGCCGTCGTTAGTTATGTTACTCGATATATTTATTGACCTTCACGGTCACTCGTGTAATTAGTTAAAAGAAGACGTACCAAAAAAAAGCGTAGCGCCTTATGTGCTCAGTTCCTTCAGTTTTGGGTCGGTGTAAAAGTACGAGCGTATACAGCACAAGCAGGGCATGGTTGCAAAAGCGATGATTCACCTGAATGCGCTTTTACTCTGCTAACATGTTCCTGTCATTCACCCGACTGTACACGACGAACATTCACGGCATACCTGCCACACTTTCCCCTTTACACGCCTGTCCTTCCAAGCGTGTTTTTTATCACGCTTGGAGAAGTAGAAGTCCTCGTAAGCTTGATAATAATTGACGTCTGCCCCAGGATCGAACGTTCAGCGTCACTTGTGCCGCTTGGCGGAGCACGAATGTGGTTCCCTTGCTTACTTTAAGCAGCTTTTCGCCAGGAATTCGGATGCCCCGAAGCGCTGCATCGTAGCTCGATCCGCTCAAAGCTTGGATACTCAGTGGCCCGGCAAGGCGTAACTTGCGCGCAGCGATTAATTAAGAATGGAGGTAAGCTCGGGAAGCCATGAACGGTATGCTGCCGCTTGAAAGTTCCCACCTCTCACTTTTGGCCGAGTTCTATATTTGAGGGGTTGCCACGCGCAAGTTTAACGGCACGCGGTCATAGGCGTTCAGTTGGAGGAGACAGGATACTATACACTATAGCTCTGAATTTAGAGCGGAGGCCGCGCTGATGAACCCTCTTTATGGTTCCGCAGTTATGTTGCTGCGATTTCGGATCTAGGTGATTGGTTTCTGTGATGGTGACGAAAAAAACTAATTCCCCTCGTCTAACGATAACGATGGTTAACACGCTCATCTTTTTCGTGAGGGATTCGTTCGCTGTCGTTGGGATTGTAGGTGGCCCGCCGAGGTTTGGTGACGGTGCGGTCACCATAAGTAAGACAAAGAAAGCTTCGCTTTAAATCGAAACTGCTTCGACCGTTTCGGAATGGCTCGTTGGACAGACGTCGGCTGCATTACGCGAGAGGCCCAGGTTAGATTTCGGCCACGGGAAGCTTTGTATTCTCGAGGCTCTGAAACTGCCTTCGTTTATCATCATTATCGTTTCGTGAAACTTATTGTGTAAAGTTGGCTTTACTATAGCGCGTTCTGGTGACTTTACGGTCTTTCTCAGCGAGGTACAAAACTTTTGCTTTAAAACAAAATCCACGGACATGTAGGCACCTTTTATGAGTTGTGAATGGGAAAGCGCTAACTTCCAGTTGAACGTCTCAGGGCACTGCTTCGAATGGGGTATGTTGGCGTCGTAGCGAACAGGAATTGGAGAATTTTTGTTGAGCCTCTGGCTGAAGATGTCATCATCCCTGCTCATCGTAGTCGCGGTGCAAGCCGGTGCAAGCCTTTGGCTTGCAAGCCGGAATTTTATTTGACACAATAGCAAACAGAAAGCCAGCTTTTTGCATCTTTGCGGTAATTGCGCACAGATTTACTTCTGCAAGTGTGCATACCAGTTTCAGAATGTGAGAAAGTGGGAATGGGCGCATGGGAATGGTGCTATTATTTAATACCGTTTAATGGGGCAGGTATCCACTCTGTTACCCTTAACGACCAACGGTTACAATTAATGACTAATGCGAACACATGTAATTACTTCGCATTACATGCCCCGCCCACGCCCATTTCTTCTTCTTAATTTCTACTAATATGTTATTAACACGCGCTTGTTTCCTCACACACTACGCTCTCGTCTTGTCCCGTAACGTTAGCGTGGCAGGGGGATGCAGAAAGTTAGGTGGGCAGATGAGATCAAGAAGTTTGCGGGGATAAATTGGTGACAGTTAGCACAGGACCGGTATAATTGGCGATCTATGGGAGAGGCCTTTGCCCTGCAGTGGACGTGGACACAGCTGATGATGATTAATGGCGTAGGGGTCTCAATTGTCAAAAAAGAGCCATTCCCATGATATGAGGCTATCTATGGGCGTGACCTTTAAATGATGTTGAGCGTGGACGTTGTTTATGTTCGTGAACAAGCCGGGAGAAAGCTGTATACGTTCTGGAATTTGAATGCCTACAGTTAAGAATACAAGTCAACGACAGCGACAAGGTCCCCTACCCCTAGAAACCTACGGTATTTTTGTCGGTATTGAACCGGACGCTGACCGACATGCTGTCCATTCACGTGTTTTATGACCACGGAGATTGGAACCTCGAGTTGCCATTCGTCACTTTAGCTTACAACGCCTCCCGCCATGACACGTCCGGTTTCTCCACATTTCATCTACTGCTTGGCGGCCAACCGGCTTTGCCTTTGACTCGCTACTTCCTGCCTCCCTCCTCTAAGTACGCTCGCGTTGCTATCGCTCGGGCCCATCGAGCTCGTCAACTGGCTCGCGACCACCTTGTTGCACGGCTATTTTTTGCCCCCAATTTCGTATTTCATCCCTACATCGAATCTTTTATATTGCATATTGCCGCGATCCATGCATCGGGTTTGTTTATTTATGGTTTGTTTTTACTGCCCGGCCGCGCCCGGCTCTGTATCTGTGTCCCAAGCGAAGCGCATGTTCCATTCTTCATTTTTATGCCGCATGGTGCTATCTCATTCAGATAAGGAGAGTGCTTCGCCCTCACGTCACCGGCCTAGAATAATCGTATTCGATCTACAGCGTTCTGGATGTAAATCGCGGTCAGGGAACCAATCGCGCCGAAGATAAAAAGCCTGCAGAGCAGACGCCGCGGTATTCCCGACACCAGTCTGCGCACGTCACTTTGTTGACTGCTGCTTCGCCGCCTGTGTGTTCTTTGAGTTGTTAGGGGAGCACAAGTTCGCTCCAATAAACTTGTTTTTACTTCAAGACAGCTGCGTCGTCTTTGGCTACTTGACAATATCATAAGTACATACATATTTGTAAATACTTCTCTTTCTATCGACATTTCCTTCTTCGCCCCCTCGAGCCCATCTCACTTCTCTCTCCGATATCACCTTCCGCTCTCCAAAACAATCACTTGTTGCAACGTCACACGCCACCCCCCTTTCCGTGCCAGAGAGCCGTCCTATCCTTTAAACATGTTAAAACAGCGCGGTAGAGGCGGCACGACAAAGCAGACAATACACGCGGCTAGCGCTGGACATCAAGTGAATTTTTTACCGCACACAAAAGAAGATATACAGAAACAGCGCATGCGCGAACATGGGCGAAGTAATCATGAACATTTCCGCGACGAAGTCAGGTGGTTCAATTTTCACGCACGTGGCAAGTGCGCATTCATCTGACCTATTTTTTTTTTCACAAACTCTTAGATGCCGTGCTAAACAGTTATGACTTGCCTTCACGATACGCTACGCTTCAAACATTTCCGACTGGCCTGGTCCTTAAAACAGCGCAATACTTCCTTGTCGTCCCGTCTGTCGTTCCGTCTCTACCGCGCTGTTTTAACATGTTTCACAGCTCCATCCAACTACTTCACATTTATGCATTGACATCCCAGCCCATAAAAGTTGCATGTACAGCTGTACTTCAATTGCGCAAAAAAGTAACGAAGACTGGAGAGAGACGACACGAGACAGAGCTGTTCATGTCTGTGTCGCTCTCGTTTTGTACTTCAATTGCGCAAAAAGTAACGAAGACTGTAGAGAGACGACACGACACAGACAGCTCCTGTCTTGTGTCACTGTGTACTTCAATTGCGGAACAAAGTAACGAAGACTGGAAGAGACGACACGAGACAGAGCGCTCTTGGATCTTGTGTCGTGCTCTCGTCCAGTCTTCGTTATTTTTGCGCAATTGAAGTACAGCATGGATTACCAACACGCCCAAACCTACAGCCTACTATGCATGTACAGCTCATAGAGTTTCTTAGTAAGTACACTAGAGAGGAGACTTGGCCTGGGAATCAATGTCGGCGTTGGGGGGTGGTTATGGGAAGATGAGTGGTGCTGGCTTGGGCTTGACATGACAATTGGATTTTGAAGCGTTTTTTTGGGGGGGGAGAAGGGGTCGGGGGGTTGCTTTCTTTACTATGCATTGATATGCCAAGACAACCGTTCCGACAGACTCTCATGAAGAGGAATACGCTTGACTTCCTTTATCCTTAGCTTTAAAGTAGCGTGCATTTTCAACATATATAACAAAGCACTCTCGTTAACGTTTATGCGGCAATGCGTTTGAATTTACGACCGATAAAACGGTGGCTCATGACGACACAGACGGCCCTGATGTGAGCCGCATAGACGCTAGTTCCAGATTCCTTCCTAGTGTATACGCCTCGAGCTTCGCTGTCGCTGCGCCGCCTGCCGCCGCTTCTCCACGGCGCTTACGGGATGACCGTTGCGCGGCTGATAGGGGCTCATGCAGTTTTTTTGGTTCTCTTTCGCTTTTTTTTTTGCCTTTCCCGTGCCCTAAACAACTTGTTATGGTGATATCTGTAAGGAAATAGTACGTTTAGTGCACGTCAAAAAACAGCTGCGCCCTGGTAGAGTGCTCGAACGGCGACAAGAGCTATCCGGGGACGCGGTACTGCACGCTTCTTTGCCGCTCTTACGGGAGTCGGCGATGGCAACAGTATATCACCACTGTTCCCTCCGAATACTTCAGGCACAAGTGATTTCTATAGTCGCCTCGTTTAGACCTGATACAGGCACAGTGAGAGGTTGGTTTCATTTTGCAGCGCGGACAACGAATGCAGCTTTGTTTTGAATACTTAAGTCGTAGAAAAATATGTTTCGGAGATGTGATTGCCCAATACCTGACAACAACTTGTGGCATTTATGGGAATATAAGCCACGCAAAAATGTTAAGTATATTTCAAGGCTGTACTTCGCTAAATATGTGCCCACTCACGCCCTATAGCAAGGACCAAGGAAAGAATGAAACCACGAAAAAATAAATGGAGGTACCATGGCACATCATTTATTTTTTCGTGGTTTCATTCTTTCCTTGGTTTTCTTGGAGCTGCTCTGTTTCTTTCCGACTTGCAAGTCTGAAAGAAACAGAACAGCTCGTACGAAATGAAGCAAACCAAGTGGAGCTTCGAAAATGCTAAAGACGTTTGCGAAACTTAAGCAAGGTAGCACCCACAAGACCAAGTAGATGCGAAATGCACTCATATATCGCAAGACACGGGGGGGGGGCACTTAACTATCGTTGCGCACAAATTCGGAGCGAAACCAAGGAATGAACGTTTTATTAATCCCACACACAAGCTGCGCATTCACTTTCCTTTTGTTTTTCGGGTTCAACGAACACCTGATCACTCGGCGGGCGCATGCATATACAGGGTAGGCGGTTCACAAGCGATAAAATCTAGGTGTCGCTGGAAGAGGGTGGTATTTGAGCCCTATGATTCCAGTTTGTTCTAGATACTGCAGGCTCCCTGCGTTACATGATGATGTTTCGAAGAATCGTTTAGTCGCGGACGCGGATTACTCTGTGAGCCCGTATCCGCGCTGCTCGCGGAAGATATATTTAGCAGATGATCGATTGCGAGCGCTCACCTCGCGACAAGGCGGCCAAGCATTTTATTTTTTGTCGTGTGGTAATGCCCGCGTGAAATTATGCGTTGCTCATGTCGCTGATTTCGTAGAATATTTGTGAAATTTATGCCAGACTGGCTTTCTCGAGGGTAGTGATCAATACCTGAGTTATAAAGCGTAACTGGCGCGGTCAGGTATGAGTGCTCCGCTAGATTATGTAAGCACGCAAAATCGATTTACATCCTAGTGTTTAGCCACAGCATGGCCATCTGAATAAACACTGCTTTCGGAGATACTGTTACTAAATTTCCAAGCAGTGGAATTACAATCAGCCCCATGCATATGCCGGTTTCGCGACGCCGGCCTCTGACACACGCTTGGCGCTTATACGAACCGAATGTATACCGCACTAATATCGCATCAGAAACATTTACAATCTCGTGAATGCAAGTGACTGCTCCACATAAATGTTTCCAACGCATACAAACGATAAATATCAGTCGTGAACGTGCCACAAAAGCCGCGGCGACAGTGGTGAGCAGACCGGAGACTCCCGCGACACCTTTCGAAACTTGCCGCTAGGGGAATTTCAGTGGCGCCCCCACAGGCAGCGCTCGAGGCGTATATTGCAGCGTGAGCTACACTGGCCGAGGTTGAGCAGTCTCGCGTGGCTCCTGGAGAGCCGTGCTGCGCATACGCGAGGAGCACTGACGTCACACGGCGCCCAGAACGTTGCTCGCTGCCGGGCGTCCCTCACGCACCCCACTGCGCCCAGAGTCTTCACCGACCTTCGTTCCGCACGTGGCGGCCCGGTCCACTTGATGATCGTGCGAGGGGTGGCCGGGTGTGGAACCGATGGTCGCAGCAACACCGGTGTGCGCCTGTGTAACCAGCGTCAGCTCTGGGGCGATTGGTGACGCTGCGCCGGCGCCGCTTGATAAATATACACGTGTCACATAATGCGTATACCGTGTGTGTCATTGAAGCAGCAGTAAGCATGATAACCAAGCTAATCCTAGGACAACCAGGAAAGCTAAGAATAACCTAGCTGAACCTTAGCTCACGCTACGTATATCCGGGCATAGCCGAGCTAAGCCACTGCTAATCTTTTGTAAGAAACCCTATGCTACAGCCGTGTCCGCTCTCGCAGGTGGCCAAAATGGTGATGGTGGTCGCCGGGGCTTTCGCGCTTTCGTGGACGCCCTACTTCCTGGTGTCCATGTGGACCCAGTTCGGCACCAACTACCTCGAGAAGGAGAACTACTTCTTCACCATGCTCAGCATCAACCTGCTCGCCTTCCTGAACTCGTGCGTCAACCCCTTCATCTACGCCGCCATGAGCAGGCGCTTCCGGGGCGGCTTCCGCCGGATCCTGATGCCCGTCACGTGCGCCGGAAGCTGCCGCTCCACTTCCGGGTGGCCGCCAGCTGCAAGGCCAGTGAGCTGCTTTTTCTCCTCCTCTCTCTGCCGCGCCGGTGCTCCCTTCCTTTGCATAAAGAAGAAACGTTAACAAAGCTATAGGTGATATTCACTGAAAAGTTTAGCTGTCAGTTTCTTCTCTTGGCAACACTGGAAACGGCCACGGACATGGCGCAGTTTATGCCACTGCTACAGTGTACTAGAAGAAAGGTGTGTGCCATTCGGGGCCGATTATGGAGGTTCCTTTTGCAATGACAATTTCTGCTGAGGAACTCCTGTTGTAAGCAGCGCCTCTGGCGGCCGCTGCTTACCATGGTTTCAGAAGTCTTGTTTGTTAAACTAATCCTTATTTATGGCCCTAAATAGTCTCTTTTCTGTGTTTCATGATATAAACTTTTATAAAACCCGTCAAATACCTGTTTAGTTTGATTAAAAAACTTGTGGGTGGTGCTGGTTGCAAAAGGAGTTCTCTGGGAAACGCCTGTGCTCCATGCAATTTTTTCATCGCAAAAGGGACCCTCCTCTCCATTGGTTTTCCCCCCCGAAACGACACACCTCTACCTTCCAGTACACTGTACCACTGCGCCTGCACGCCGCAAAACGAAAAAAAAAACACTGGCGTGCCTCGTCCGCTCGGTTGCAACCCGATTCTCAACGGTGGTGTCAACAGAGATGTTATTAATCGCACTCACATTGGAGTCGAGGCATGGCTTTGCGTTCGGTGGGGTAAAGTTTGGAACATCCAACACACATCATGTGTTTAGCACGGACAAGTACCGCCATCCCGCGGAGCCCGACGTAACCAGTGACGACGAAATCAGATGGTTACCTGCATGCGTGCCTCACCATGTGAATAGAACCTGTGAAGAAATGATGGACTTCGTTCCGTTTTGAAATAACTACCTTTTGGTTGTTCACTCAGCTCCATTCTAGCCACGAAGGACGTTTTTTAACAGAAGGTGTAAGGATTTCAAAAAAAAACTTCAAGTTTCCCTATTTAATGACGTAATAACGGCAGATGTGACGTAATACGGGCAAGTGCACTAAGCACGAAAATCAGTTATCATTGCGTTAACTGCGCGTTAGCATTCGGGTGATATAATTCAAGTGGAACTAAAGGTCCCATTACAACTATCCCTGTCATGTTTCCTGGGGGTGGCTTAGGTCAGCAGCCGCCAATCACACAAAGAAAAGATTCTGTGACGTCATAGAGACGTTGCCGAAAAGAGGCTGGAGCGTCGCCACTGTTCCGTATGTTTTCTCATTTACCTCCATTATTTCTTGAAGTTTGAGGTAACATTGGTGTCATTGTTATCGCTGCGAAACAGTCTTTCTAATGAACCGGTGCAAAACAGTGTTTTGTGTTCATGGAACCCTTTAAGGCACACAAATCAGGGGCTTGTTTTTAAGGGATATAGAGATATCGGTTGCAATGCGTGTAAGTTCAAGGGACACTGAAGTGAATTTTTCCGTCTTCAATCTTTGCCTTCTTAGTCCAGATTGCTTCGCAAAATCTATTATTTCACTCCTTAGCAGAAGTCTAGAGCCGTGGTTTGCTTGTAACGGGCGGCAGAATCTAAATCATTAGGCGCCACTCGTGGGCGCCGCAGCAACTAACACAGTGACGTCACACTGGTTTGAAATGTGGTTTAATTCTATACCTGCCTTCAGAATTGTAATGTTCCCCCATTTCGGATTCAGTATCGAATTCTTGCTTGTTCCCGAACAGGTTGGCCGGGTTGAACATGCTCCCAATGGGCTAAATTGGGCCGTTTGAACTTTCCAGTGTATTTCCATATCCGACACCAGCAAAAGAGACGGGGAAATTTAGTGCGAGTGAAGGGGCAGTTTCGAGCTCACGCTTCTGGTTTAAGATTGCCCGTAAACCTGCCTGGAAGCTCAGAACGCCTATAACATGGCCCACGTGCCCTAGATTTTAATCTGGTACGCTATTTAGACAATGTCTACAACATATTTCAGAGCCCCTTTAAGGAAGCAGGGACTGAAACCATATCACACGCGGTACTAGGGGCCAGTTGGTGAACTTGTATTGCTTTAGTTTTTTTTTTGAGCTGGCGTTGACGTGAAGCGTAATCGTGGCACGAGTACACGCAACGAATGATGCCGACGGACGTTCCATCAACAAGCTTTCGTTTTAGCAGCGCGTTTTTATGTGTTCGTGAATGGCATCCACCGGGGTTTATTTTACGAGATGATACAAACGAAACTATGGGGCTCATCTAATTACTTGGAGTCAACATTTTAGAGGTGTTCGAATCAACGTTAGACGTTTTTGTGTGTCCCTTCAAAGTACCGTTTTTCGCGTGAGAAGTGCGTTTTCAGCAACTGAGAACAGAACGGGGAGCTGGTTAAATCATAGTACCATGGAACGGTATGCTAACAAGTGACGACCAGTAAAAAATGGCAGCATTTCCACTCCGCGGATGATGGCGAGGGTGCGGAGTACGGGGACTCGAAATGACATCCAAGTTGCGCCCCGAGTGACATCCGATTTGCGCCCTCACCGTCATTCGATTTGAGCCGTGAGTTGCACTTTGATTATTCTCTAAATGAAACTGCAACGCACGGCTCAAATCGAATTTCGCTTGATTTTCGCTTGATGGTGGTGTGCGCACGGATGGACGCGGACGGACATTGGAGGGTCCCTAAGGTACTCCGCACCGTTACAGGCGAGGGAGAAGCCGTTTGACTCTCGGGTACTAACTCACGACCGTAGCCCAATGGGTAAGACGACTGACGCTCTGTCTGGCATACCAGACACACGCTCGAATCCCTGCCTGTGCCTGTGTAATTTTTTGCGATTGTAAATGCTATCGCACGGTCGCGGACGGACATTGGGCGGTCCTAAGGTACTCCGCACCTAAACGTCTGCCAAACGTGTGCAATCGAGTGCTAGGTTTCTTAACACCGGGCGCGCGGGAGCGCTGTTATGTTTCCCGTCTCCCCTGCTTGCAGGCCCGTGGTTCCCGCCTGTTCATCGTCATTCCGCCTTCGCCTCCTTCGGCTGGCGAACGGCACGAGCCTCCTTTCGACGGCGTCCAGCGGCTCGCAGAGCGACACGCTCCCTGTGCCTCTCCCGGGACAGCCCCAGCACCGCGTGGGTCCGCGGACAGGGAAGCTGGCTAAGCCGAACCGGCCGGCGGGCATCGCGGACGCCCCCTTCGTGCTCGTCTCCAACTTGGCGGTGAACACCGACGCCGAGAAGCACCGTCGGACTCTCAGTGACTCAGCGCTGGTTCAGCATAGCGCCCGTGACGAGAACGTGCCTCGGTGTCCACTGTCTGAGCCACCTTCCGACAGAGAACTGCATCCCAACTAACCATCGTACGCGCGATGCGAGTACAAAGGATAACTGCCTCAGGCGCTGTCTTCTCGAGACCTGTTGGAAGGAACATGCTGAGACCCTAGAAGAGATGGAACGTCCGAAGTCTCCGTCAGGTCTTCGCCTGAACAAACGCACTCTCCAATGGCACAACACAATGTCATGCCTAAAAGACACCCTCAAGTGCTCACAGCAAGAACAAGGTGAAGGACAGCTACCAGGACAGCAAAGCATTGCCGTTCCCTTGTGGGATTCCTTGAACCTAGATAACAACGTGGGCAACTTCAAAGAGAAGGACAACTACCAGGACAAGCAGCATAGTTGCTCCTTGTGTGACGAAGTCAGTGGCTTCAATAATGAATACAGAACCAGCCGTCCGGTTGTCAGCCTGTTTATCTCCAGCCGTGTCCCATCTGAGAGAAGGACAACAGCCACCACGGGTGCTGGCCTTCATGATGTCACAAGTGTTTCCATGTTCTAGATGTCCGACATCAATGTGATACCCCATGACTGAGACTGCTGACCTGTTTGTGGCCAGTTTTAACTGTGACGAACAGAGCGTCGTGCCATCCTAAAACCAGTGCCGTATTAGCTTTGTCTAGTGGCACTCAGGAGTCCTCGTTGAAAAGGCATCCAGAGGTGTGAAGCTCGGAACTGCTGCGCAGGCTGTAGAAATGTAGTGGTCACTCAGATAGACAAGGGTTACGAGGTAAAAAAGAGTATTAAAAAGTAAAAAGGAGTAAAAAGGTGTAAAAGAGAGTAAACGTATGAAGGAGTAAAATGCCGCCAGGGAGAGTTATGCCTTACTTTTCTTATCAGTCCCAAAGAACCTTGAATTCAGTTATCTACATGAGATCCTCTGGAGCTGTGCTCATTGTAAAATTGTGAATAAAATATGCGGGCAGAAATGTGATATTCCCCATACTGTTGACGCTTTAATAAAAGCCCGCCTGTATGTTGAGAAAGTTTCTGATCGGTTCTGGAACGACATCATTGCTAGTTCGGAGGACTGTTAACTAGCCTACGGCTACCGTCGTCGGGATAGTTAACGCAATATTATCCTTGCTGAATACTAACATACGTCAAAATGAGAGTTCTGGTGTTTTATCAATGTTTGTTCAAAATGTGTCTTTCAGGAGATGAAAAAATAAACAGATTTGGTGAAATGGAGTGCTTCTGAACCGTTCCATGCAAACAGAAGTCGCTTGACAATCGTTGAGAGTCAACGTTTAGAGTAAAGGGTATGTGCTCAACAACAACGTCGACACTAGATTAAGGCGGACGCTTTCCTGATGGCGGTGGAAAGCAAAAACGCCCTTGAGTTCGAGATTTCGGCGCACGTTAAAGATCCCCAGGTGGTCAAAATAATCCGGAGACCTCCCCTACGGCGCGCTTCATCGCCTGTGTAGCGGCGGCGCGTTATACCCCATATTCATCATCGAAACTAAATTAAGGTCGTGAAAGAGGTGAAAGATGGAAGGAAGGAAGGAAGAGTACAGGAAAGGCAGGGAGGTTAACCAGAATATTGTCCGGTTGGCTACCCTACTCAGGGGGGAGGGGATACGGGAAATGAAAGGGAAAGGACAGCGTATTAAAGGAGAAAATGAGAGAAAGAAAAGTAGAAAAAACACAAGGCGTGACCAGGCAACTAGAAAGGCGGTACAAACAACGCACACAACCAGAAAATGCACAAAACTAATACGGACCACTGATAAAATTGGCGAACTAAGCGCACTGCACTATAGTAATGTCCCTACAATCGTTCAGACAGGCCCGTGTCCCCGTGTCCTTCAAAAAGAGCAGTAAGGCTTGGCTGCAGAACAACTCATGGTGCGGAAAAGCAATGAGCGCAGCTGCGCTAAAAGGGCTTGTCGTCGGCAACTAATCCGTAACGTTACTTCTGACTTGACTTCTTGCCGCGAAATATTTCTTTAACAACAAGTACTCTTTAACAACAAGAACCACAAGTACTCAAAAGCAGGGCAGAACGCTATTCCCGCTCCACGACCTTCTTTCTTTCCTGTTCCAGTCGTAGGTACCGTGACACACCGCCAAGGTGCCAAATGGCAAAAATCAAACTCTAAATATCACCTTGTCAATTCCTATGAGTTCTGAATGTGAAAGCATTAATGTCCAGTTTTACGCCGATGAGCGCTTCTTCGATGCGTATGCCGAGGTCACAGCCAATGGGAACTAATCAACCGGCCATGCTCCTCTCAGGGCAACTGTCATTGCCACTCGCCAATACCGCTGAGTGAGAGGGAGAGAAAAAGAGAGAAGGAACTTTTGTCGAAAGAAAGGCGTTAGGGAATCGGGGTGTTTGGGTTGTAAAATTACTTTTCGCCGTTTGTGTCAAGATCACAGCCAAATTTCAATTGTTGAATCTGTTCAAGCTCCGAACTACAGCTGTCATCACCAATGGCAAATCCACATCCACATGAGTGAGTAAGCTCCCAGGCCTATATTAAGCTTAACGGTGGATAACCAGTTTGTCAAAGCCTAATGGCGTACCAAGAAACGTAAAAGTCGTTGTACGCCAAGCTGCGTATACCATTGTCGACGTTTTATAAGTTTTATAGGTTGAGGGCCACAAGCGGTTCACTAAGTCCACCTTTGCTCTACTGAAGCCGTGTACCCGTTGTGGCGTCGTAACTCCGTGCTCGTAATTCCGGGCTCCTGGTTGGATTTGCATCCAGACCCAAAGATTTCCTCATTAATTTTCAAGTCAATTGCTTTAGTTTTAATATCTTTTCAAAGTCGGCCATTGTGAAGGCGTTTCCATGCCACAGACGTTAGAAGGCAGCTTTTGTGCTCAAAGGTTTATTTATTGTTTTCGCAATAAAAGCCTGTGATAATATCGCCACCATTCTAGAACTCTTCGCTCACTCGGTGACGCGGATCACGACGGACGCCGCCACCGCCGCCGCGAAACTCGGGTACCGGGAGCCAAAGGCTGCGCCCTAAAACGAAAGCTACATCCCAGCGTCTTGATACCGGCGGAACACGCAAACGCCGCGATCCGAGATTTGGGATCCAAAGGTGCTGTACATTATCCATATCTCTCCACTACAGCGCTCCTCAAAGCAAGTGGTAGCCCATTCAGTGCGTAGCTTTCCGTGATATCTTAAATGCAGAGCATTTCAGTAACTCAGGATGTCACCCGCGTTGACGTCCGTAGTCGTAGTCCGCACCGTCGTTGTCCGCACCCCTCCCCCTACACTATATATAAAAAAAATACTATCCGGCGCCTGGTTTCGATCCCACGACCCTGCGGGCGGAACGCAAGGTACCTGGTGCTCTACCCACTGCGCCACAAAGCCGACACAGAATGGAGGGCTACGAACGCGCCTTATATCCTTGACTCATTCAAAATACGTCAAGAAGCTGCTGATACAACGCATTCACTACCTGTGGGCGGAACGCGAGGTACATGGTGCTCTTCCAACTGCGCCACAAAACCGACACAGAATGGGAGGCTACGAACGCGCCTTATATCCTTGACTCATTCAAACTACGTCAAGAAGCTGCTGATACAACGCATTCACTACCACCAACTCCCCAAACACTAAACGTTAACGCAATACACCCACCCCCTATGCGACGCATTTACTCGAGTCCCCCTCGCGGGGAGATGGGCCCAATTTTTTTATTTTAGGTCACTTGAACTAGCTCTCTAGTCTATGCCTCATTGCGTTGCTAATGGGAACATCGGTACAGAGCTGCCACCAGGGGCCCAACTTTTATGTGACAATGTCTTCCTCGCATAAAGAAAAAGGTGCTTGCGCCGCCTTAATTGAACGGCGGCGATACTTTCTCTTTCGATGACCTTAGCAGATGTTTTACAAGTGTACTCACTGAAGTATACACGCTGAATTAATGGAAAAAATGCGTTTCGATAAATGTTACCGGTGGTATTAGGAGAAACGCACTTTCTGCGTCGCGCAATCATCAGTCACATTTTGGTAGGTTATTAAAAAGTAGTTATAACTTGATAGCTTGTTTCAAAATGGTGGGGAACAGAAAATACAAGACAACAGAAAAGGTAATGTCACCACTTAAGTATTCTTACAGGACTTGAATGCGGTTTTATGGCTTTGAGAATTGGGGAATTGGGCATAAGCCTAGGTGGCCAGCTGCCATTTTCACGGGTAAATTTACCTGAGAGGGTATACATGCCTGTGCCGGCCGGTGTCATCTTCATGGTGAATCGCTTTCAGAGGGCATGGAAGCATTCCGAAAATTATTCGGATCTCCGTACTACGAAGCTCCGAATATGTATTTGGTAGCTTCCTGCAACCAGTAGGACACACACGCCATGTAGCTTTAATGTGTCCCCAGAAGAATGCCATGGTGCCATGCCGTTCAAAACACGTACGTTCACTTAAGTCTACTTTAAAAGCAGTGTTCTGGGTAGCGTATAAGAAGAGTAATTGTTAAGTCACTTGTCTGTACCGCATGTCCTCGATTGAGATTTCCGTTCCTGCCACAGATGGAAGCTGTCATCGGCATTGGCGTATCCTCTTGAGTGGCTATGTGACCACTCCAATGCGCATTCGAACTCCGTTCTGAGAATCCTAGTCTCGAATCTGCCATAATCAGTCATCTCATCAATATGATCATCGTCATCAGCCGATTTGGGTTCACTGCAGGACGTTGACCTCTCCCATTGACCTGCTCCCGCTTCTTTTTGCGCATCCCGAGCCCATTCCTTGCCTCCGAATTTTCTTATTTCGCGTCCGTCCATCTAGTTATTGGCCTTACCCTCCTTTTAGACCCGTCCCCCGGTTACGACTTTCTTATCCTGGTAGTCCAACGGTTGTTACTTCTCACTACGTGGTGAGCCCAATTCAATTTCGTTTCTATTTTTGAACCGTGATATCTTCTGTTCGAATATATATCTTCCTACCTACATATCTTCTACCTCGACCCTCATTCATCGGACTTCTGCACGCTGTCTCTTACTGCACACTACCCCTTATAAAGCAGCTCAGGGCACGCAGCTTAGAGCAGTGGGTCTGCTCTTTTAACCCCACACGACCGAGCTGGCCTTCTCAATGGCCCCACCATTTTCACTCATATAACTCCAATACAGCTTCAAGATGTCCCAGGCCGCAAACTTGTACCTCGTATCCCGGCACCCTACTTGTATCGTACCTTATACTTGTACCCTACCTTGTACTTGTACCCTACCTAACTTGTACTTGTACCTAACTAGTTCCCTACCCTAAAATGTACCCTAACTTGTACTCCAATTCCCCACGTGACCTAGGGTTCTCCGGCCCAAATAAAACCTCTCTCTTCTTTTTTGTTGTATGTATTATGACAGATTCCATCCGCATTCAAAGAAAGAAAGCGTACCAAATTGTCCCTCGAAAGTCGTGTTTGGTGTGGCATAAATGCAGAGTTAATTACGGGCCCAGATATTTGGCTAAAAGACTGCACCAATTACCTCCTTCGCTTGAAATGTTCTCTTGGTCCCGAAAAGAGAATCAGCGATATTATTCGCACATGCGACTAGTTTCACTTAAGTTTACTCTAATCTTAACCTACGAATTCATTCGTTCTACATTATTATTTTGCATAAATGCTCGTAATTTTGGCACTGGAACTGGTTCTCAACGCCTCGTTTTCGAGGGCACACAACGAATGACTTAGCCAACAAAATATCTCGTAGTGCCTCTTGAGCTTTCACCGGTGTAATGCTTTTGATTTGATTGATTGTGGGGTTTAACGCGCCGACGCAACGCAGGCGATGAGGCGCGCCGTAGTGGAGGGCTCCGGATTAATTTTGACCACCTGGGGATCTTTCACGTGCGCAGAAATCTCGTACACACGGGCGTTTTTGCTTTTCGCCTCCATCAGAAAAGCGGCCGCCGCGGCCGGGAATCGAACCCGCGACCTCGTGCTCAGCAGCGCAACGCCTTAGCCACTGAGCCACCGCGGCGGGTACCGGTGTAATGCTGAGAACTGGAGTAAGAAAAGAGAAAAGTTGAAAGAAGAAACAAATAACCCCCAAGGGCCAATCTTCTTTTTTCCAGCACCACGATTTGCAATATTTTTTTCTAGGCACAATGTGGTACGTGCTGCAAAGGCCATACATGCATGTGCGAAAGTTTAAAAGTGCACACATCGGAATACTCTCTTTTTTAAATTGGTCTCCCGGGTTTGAAAAAATCAAGTCGCACTACTCTTTTTTTTTTTCTTGAGTCAAGAAATAGGACTTGGACTACGTGATTCATTTTTACGGAAACGGTTTCGCAAGGTTTTGCTCTCTACGAGACCAAAAAGAATTATTCTTGCACACAGTAATCAAGTCTGACTGAAAAAACGCGCTACCCGATTATCTCGTGTCCTGAAGCGGCACTTTTGTAATGGGCTAAGGGACGTCTACAAGGATTGCCTCATCCATGTGAATGTCTCAAAGTATAAGCTTCTTCCTTGACCAGCAGTATAGTGTTTTGAAAAAAAAGCGCCTGTATAAGGACTTAGTAGGTGCTTTTTTTACTGATGCCACAGTGTAGTCCTTATAGAGCGCATGCGCTGGATTTGGGGTTCTGAGGAGGACACAAGGGATGTCTACAAAACCAACAATGAATTTCCTTTTTTGACTTCAGAGTGAACCGCTTCCCGGAAGTACAGGGTTAAAAGATAGAGGCCTTTATGTGCATTGACCAAGAACTGCAGTTGTAAAAAACACGAAAAAGAATAACTGTGCGTTTCTAAGCTGCTTGGAACAGGTGTTACACTGGGATATTTTTAGTTTATCTTGCGTTGGAGAAGAACTTGCACGTCAGTCCGTACAGACTGTGGTCCATTTCTGTAGAAAAATAGAGGTAATGTGCCCATAATTCATTTCATCATGATCCTCACACTTCACAACATCTGTAAGGCAGGAATAGCAGTGCGAATTGCGGACACCCGCAGGCCTGTCAGAGAGAACTTCACCGAAAGTATGGTGACTTGTTTATAGTGGCTTTCGGTATGGTGGCTTTCGGAAAGTATAGTGGCTTTCGGTACGGTGGCTTCTTGCCACCATACCGAAAGTGTGCAGTACAGTGTCATGCAGGGACGAACGACGCAGTTTTTGTAGCAATCAAGGTCTATTGCCGAGACCTTGTGCTCTAGAAGAAGCCAGAAAAAGAGCACGAACTCCGAAGAGACAGAAAGCAAAGGGAAGGGACGTGCATTCGAGCGTCATGGAATCGAATTCCCAGGCGTTTGGTAGGGATGCTTTTACCTTAAACAGACTATTGAACATCCTAGAAACATCTTGTCAGACCGAGGACGTCGTCGATCAACCTAGAGCAGTCCAGGCGAGTGAAGAATGGGTTACGTTTGGGATATCAGGCAAGATTACCTAGCACGGCATAACAACAAAAGGAGAAAACGGGCGCTCCCCTTGAAGCAAGTATAAGAAAGCATGGCACGCCCACGCACAAACAATAAAACATGAACCAACGACTCTCAAGACATGGTTCGCGGCTTTATACGGGAGGAGGTCCGTGTAGAGGATGAACCCCTTTTTTACACATGGTTGCGCCTTTTTTCCCATGGGTCATTTAGTCTGTCGTAGAAAGTTCTAAAATCACAGGGTTAGAGAAGTATGGGTGATGGATTTTAGCATTATGCCCTGACCTGTTAGTTTATTCAAACTTTATAAGCAGACAAGAGAGGAAAAATGTGTGTGGACTTGTGGTTCGGCTACTTTCCTCTCACATCGCATCCGTCGGTTTTACTCTTCACTTGCCGCTTTTTTACAGCGAAGCTGTTAGCCTCTCGTTTGTCGGAAAATTTCGTGTCGTAAACAAAAAACCTAGGCTGGCTCCAGCAGTTCTCGCCCGAGACGCCGAGGGCATGCTTCAGCTTAATCTGGCATCCAGAACAGAGCTCAGTATTTTATTAAAGAAAAAAACCACAACACAAGCATTGAAATTGCATAATGGATGACAAGGCACCGGTGTGCAATGCCAACCACCGCCTCCACGTGTTCTGGTACAGATTACGCTTGCAGCGGCTCTCGAAAGGGGAGCGGGGTTGACGTCATGCGAGGGATAGCGCATGCGTCAGGCTTAGCACGACACAGCAATTCTAGCCCAAGACGCCGAGCGCATGTGTCAGGCTATAGGCAGGACTCATCATTCGCCGCCTGAGAATCCGAGTGCAAGCGACGAGCCCTCAGAAGCAACGAGGAACATTTCGAACCCTCCCCATCAGCATGTGTAGGGATTTACAACAGCCTCGCTGGATATCCAGTTTCGCAAGGCGGGGTGGCGGCCATCTTTTCTTTATTGACGGCACGTGGATGGTTACGGACATCCACCGCTCGCAACGCCGAGTTTTTTCCTCAGTAAGCAAAGTTTTGCGTGTAAAAAACGCTGTTGGCGCAGGACTGGTCTGTCAAGCTTTGGCGTGATATAATAATCACGTTCAGCACAGGTTTCTTTAGGGATTTCGTTGACGCCGACACGTGGGATCAAGAACACTCCATCAATGATCATCCAAGGTTCAAAGGGAACTGAAAGAGAACTTTCTGAAAGGATGTTGCGCTGCCGTGTCCTCCGTCTCGGAAGATCTGCGCGCGCATCTGTTTCCGGGAGGCGCGCTCCGCAGAACATCGAAGCGTTGTCAAATCTTGGAGCGAAGAACTTGTTTTCCTACCGGCAACGACGGAACGGCACGGTTCGGCGGTGTTCGTGAATGGAGGCGCGCACAAACACGCGTCCACCCGAACAAACTTGGGGAAAATAAGATAGCGAGCAGGGCGAACGTTGCCGTCGTGGGATATAAGAGCACACAAAAGCAACATGAGCATACAAACAGGCCATATCCGGAAAGCTGTAATCCCGAATACGTGCACTAAGGCACAGACCCGGAAGCAGACAGGGAAAAAAGTTGAGATATACTAAAAAGGAGGCGGGGCAAACAAACACTAACAAAAATATGAAAGAGGAAACGGCATAAAATTCGATATAATCCCGCTGACGCGAGTATCTCGTGCTTGTGGAACAAGAACAAACTTGCATTAGGAAAGTTTTACCGTTATGTCCTGTTTTATTTCTTGCTGTTGTGCTGGAGCGTTTTCATAAGAGCTTCTCTTAACATTTCTTTTCTTTTCTTGTAAGTTCGTGTCATACGTGTCTGCTATACACTTAGCTACACGAAAGCAGATCCCCAAAATAAACGAAGACCAGGCCGGGGGTGAATAGATGCAAAGAGCGGGTGCAATAAACGACCGAAGACTTTTTGAATAGGAAAAGAGAGAAGAGCGAGACGGATCTTTATTAAAAGAAAATAGAGTTTTTTCTGTGCTTATCGCCGTCTTGAATCTTCACCCTTGAGTGTAGGGGAAGTAGGAAGACGGTAGATAGATTGAAAGAAAACAAAATCACATAAAAAAGAAATATAAAAGGAAAGAGTAAAGAAGATTAACGGCTGACTTTATTGAAAAACATGACGGCCAAGTCAAAGGTAAGCTGCGGATAACTAGTACTGAAGCATCAATATTATGATTATCACTTTGTACGTGACGTCAGTGTTCTCGACAATGCACACGGAAACAAATTGTTTGATAAAGAAAACGGCTTCTTTGTGTAACTGGAGGAAAATTTCAGCGAAAATGTGAGAGAGGTTATTGAAATACACTTCAAGCCACTTAACTAAAACAAAGAAAGCTTAAGACGGACTCCATCAAGCGGCATAGCCAGTTAAACCTTGCATAACGAGGATACGCAGTAAATGTTAGCAAAGAAGGTCATGCGCGTGTATTTTCTTTCGGCGAAAAAACCATAAGGTTAATCTACCCCTGCTTTCCATCGTCACAGAAGGCAGAACTTGCAAAAGCTGCTGGGCACCTTATGAAAACAAAAACTTGGTCAAGTGGCTGATGACACTCTTAATAGCATCGTGCTTTTTACCGAAGCTGTCGTACAATCTGCCACATGGGAACAGATATTTTTGGTAGACATAGGGGACCTCTATTACGCAGTACACTAAAATGAACTCAATTCTGCCTCTGGTAACCTCGCAGACAAGCCTGGCGCCCATTCATTTTCAGAACCAGTGAAAGCTTAAAAGAGGTGCTTTCTATGGACTGCCGCCACTTACCCTCTCTGCTAGATCTATGAATTTTAATGGCGAACTACATATGCGAAAGCAAAGTGTTTGCACTCGGCCCCTGTCGCCTCTGCGTTTTGTCATGTCTTTTTAGCCGGGTTAGATTGACTACTATTAAGAAATACTCTAATGTCCACCGAGTGGGGGAAGCTTCAGGCACGTTTATGACTTTCTCGTCTGTTTGAATATTTTACCTAATTACAACATTGAATCTGTCGCAACGCCTACCAGGGTTGGTTTTGGTGAATGATTTACCACTTTACATTTTGCACGAAAGCTTCTTTGCGAGGTTCGCATTAGGCTTATCGGTATGCAGTTTCCATTATGTGGTGATCGCTACGCGTGCTTATCATGTGCAAAAATGTACTCTTCACGTACTCATCTTAACATTGAAAGCTTTTGAACAGGAGCATAGCACCCCTCTTCTTTTCTGACGCTTTCGAGACAACCTGCTTTCATACTGCCAAGTGCGGTTTCAGACAAAAAGAAATACGTGAAAGGAGGAACGTGCCTTTCAATCTCGGAAAAATGAGGAAAAAATCACTTATTTTTGAAAGCCAGGTATTTGGCTTACATAATTTATACTCTGTGCGTTTTCCAAATTATCCGCCGGAAATTCTCGGAAAGTGACGCAACAAATACTTTTGTCAGCCGCGCTGACAAAATATGAGCACAAAAAAATGAAAAAAAAAACGGCGATTTTACAAACGCTGTCGCCCCCCGCAACGGTGTTACCATACGTACCCATTTTGGCAGCGTTAGATTGGCCGAGCGGTCCTCTTTCCTTTTCCGGTCACCTCTTTTGTCTTCGTTCATTTACAAACGAATTAACGGCAGAAAACAGAAGACACACAAACAAAGCCAGCATTAGATTCTAAAGCGCGATAGGCCCTCTGGTCGGGGCGCGCTGGAACAGCCTTCCTGATTGGGCGTTGCTGCGGCAACGCAAGATAGCGGCCGCCCGAACTGCATGTGCGTGAGCCCAGTGCATTTTCGGCGCGTCCGTCGGCCGTATTTATGTTCAGGCACTTTATATGCCGTGTTATTCAGCACGGACGTTATCACGACGGGAGAGAGAGACAAACATTTATTGTAGTAATGAGCAGGAGGATGTCCTGAAGGCCTCCACCCAGTGAGAGGCATCTTTATTCCAAGATGCCTTGGAGCTGGCTAGCCGTCCGGGCCCGTTCTAGCAGTCGGCGCTGGTGCGAGAGCTCGGAGCTGGTCAGCTGCTCAGCCACTGCTCATAGGTAGGGTTAGGATTTGGGGTTAGAGTGGGGGTCCGTTGCCACTCCCATGCCACGTGGTATAGGGTGCCAGCTACAGGGCAGACGTAACAGGTAAAAGGGTATTGGGTGGGGTACATAGCGTTTAGTAAAAGTGTTATGGGGATACGAATTGGTTGTTAGGCGACGGAAAGTGGTTTCTTCGGCGCGCGTTAATTGTGAATGAGGTGGCGGGAAGCGACGACGGGAAAGCCTGATATCATGAGCCAGATTACGGGAAGTTGCGTGGCGCGAAAGGCGGATCATGGAAAGCAACGTGGTGCGGGTGATTTCACCGTGTCCAGTCCCCAGAGAGGGAAACGTGGTGTATGCGTGTGTGACAAAGGTTCGAAAAGTGAGCTTTTAGTTTTATTTGCGCTGTTTATACGGTTAGTTATTGCTATGTTGAACAGCGGGCTCGCTGGCTTTGAAAGAAAAATTCACTCGTCAAGAGCTGCGGCGCGTTCGAGGATCATGTGAATGCGCGACCGGTTACAGTTGAGCGTGAGCAGTTGCAATTAGTGCGTGGGATGTTAGATTGAATCTTAATCTGAGACGTGACCGTCTCAGGGCTACTCAAAGTATCATATGTTGCGGCAAACGTGCGCGGTTGAGCGCGCTAATCGCATATCGCCTTCTTAGCGCAATGTTTTTCGTGGCACTTGTAGTTTTTGCAAATTGTTGTGAGTTGGGAATCAAAACCCGTTAACTGCGTTAAAAATGTATCTTCCGGCTGCAAGATTTTCCAGATTGAGTTTGTTAGGAAAATTACTAATACCAATGAATACACATATCATTTCATGCATATTGGCTGCGCTGTGACCCCTATTGGCTTCGTTAAATGTCGAGTATTGAAAAAATGTGCGCGCATAAAAGTTGAAGTTGCAGAATGTTATACCAAGCTTCAAAGTAGCTCATTTGTACCTCTGTGGTGTTCTGCATATAAATCTTAGCAATGAACACCAGAACGTACGAGTACTAAGTTGCTGCAACAGGCAAGGTTTCAACATGAGCTTTCAATTTCTTAAAAAAAAAAGGAATGCTTTACGCCTTGCCATGGGGGCACCACCGCACCAGGTAGTTGTCCAGGGCAATGCAGGCACCTAGATAACGTACTCTGCATTCAAAGCCACCCCCCGCGCCCCCAATGTACGAAAACTTGGCTACGTATTCTTCACGGAAGAACTGAAAATGATGTATTGTGGAAAAAAAAGGCTGCAAAATGCACCCTCAAGGCAAGGCTTTCCTGAATCACCGTGTTCAAAAAGGAAACAACCCTGGCGACTGTGGATAAATTGATTGATTGTAGGGTTTAACGTGCCGACGCAACGCAGGCGATGAGGCGCGCCGTAGTGGAGGGCTCCGGGTTAATTTTGACCACCTGGGGATCTTTAACGTGCGCCGAAATCTCGTACACACGGGCGTTTTTGCTTTTCGCCTCCATCAGAAAAGCGGCCGCCGCGGCCGGCAATCGAACCCGCGACCTCGTGCTCAGCAGCGCAACGCCTTAGCCACTGAGCCACCGCGGCGGGTGACTGTGGATAAATGAAATGTATTTTGCAAGTTCGGGAGCTGTTTTCTCAAAACAGCTTTTCTTGCAGCCCGCGCCGCTTGTTCCACTTATATTTACGTTACCGCTGGGTATATTTTGGTTCCTTTTTTTGAATTACAGTGCTTGATGAACAGTTCAGGAGCAGACATTCTTGCTGTACAAGGTTTATTTCTCGTGAAATTTTCATTCAAGTAGTCGTTCGCAGTCTACATGTCCGTTGTACATTCAACTCATAAAAAAGAAAAGTAAAAAAACCGTGTTGCAAATAAAACAGTGCAACAATTTCACGACCTCGCCCATTCAGTTTAGAATGCAAATCATTTTAGACAAGTTTCGTATCACGTTTTATAATGCGCTCAAGCTGGGACAAGATAAACGGAAAGAACATTCCATAAATATTAAACATTTTTACACAATCACAAGAATTTTTACCGTGGTATTACAAAATAACTTCCAGGTAGTGTGCAAATGGTCATGAATATTCCCGTAGAAATAAAAAAGTTGATTTTATTTGGAATGACACGAAGTATCCATTTGACCGACCATTGCAAAAGGTGTGAATGCGTCCCAGCCCTTGATGCCTCTCGTGAACTTGGCGGCAGACACGACGAATCATAATTGATATATGTGAGGTCTTTCATATTCACAGGAAGGCAGACATGTGTTTAAGAGTACCTTGCATCGCTTTTGCAGATAAAGAGCTAAGCTTCCTGCAAAGGCGCATGCTGGAGAGAAAGTTCGGTGCATGTGCTTGGGGCTGAACGCTATTGTGACGCTTAATCGTGTTGCATTTTTTTACAGCTAAGTTCTCTAGGCTAGGACACAGCAGATTATGTCTGACAACCCAGCAATATAGACAAGAACCGCACGCGAGCGTAGCGCCACTTCGCAGGGACCACTGGAATCCCTGGAGCTGTAAAAGTGCGCGCCGCACTTTTCGGTGTATAAATGATTATGCAAGAATAAAAAGTCCTACGGCATTCATGTTGCTATAAGATGGCTTATATCGAGCCTGAAAAGGTGCCTACCCACGGTCGCGTTTGCGTTGTGAGGTGAAATCAACTTTAAGAGGATCGGTGTGAACACCATGGTCTCTGTAAGCTGACTTCTCCACACTGTGTATTTCACAATGAAACATGGCCATCTAGGGAGCGAGCATGATTACAAAAAACGGCTTTAACTCTTGCGCTATTGAAATTATCTCGAAACCAATTATATGACAAATAACCGCTAAGACGACCTTACATTACACCGATTTTCACTTCTTCAATATCATCGCCATCAGACTGGCTATGTCCACTGCAGGACGAAGGCCTTTACCAAAGATTTGTAGCCACGACTGTCGAGTTCTAGCTGAGTCCACACTGTCCCCCTACATTTTCGTAGTTGATCCCCCATCGAGTCCTCAACCGACCTTTATTGCGTTTATGGTTTATTGGCAGCCTCTCCATTAAACAGATGATCCATCTGTTGTCCCTCATCCGTGCCATGCTAGTTTCACTTGTCATAATTACTTAGTTCAGAGTGAAGTTGTAAACGTTACCGAATTACTACCTGCTGAGAACAAATGCCCATCTACTGAGGGAGTACGGTTAGAGGAAATGGCTGTAACAACTGTTTTACCAGAAGTGTGAGGAAATAAGTTTTATGACAATTATCCACTAATACGGCTCTAACATTACCCACCACAGCTTCACTGGTCATCCTTCTTAACATAGTGGAAGGGTACTCAATTTTGTTTTCGATATTAGCCTCGCATTAATTTTTATCACTGCATGTATTATGTGTCCAAAGTAGAAGTTGCCAGTTGAGTGGAAGTCTAGCGACAGTCCTGTGTGCATCTTGCTTGGTCCCTGTCTTGTTTTCGCTTGTACATGAATCCAAGCCAAAACCAACTACACAAACTCTCAGCTTTAATTGCAGCTGCCCTAGATCGGTTCTAAGTGTGGTCACTGAGAAACACTCCGTAAAAAAAATTACACCATCTTCCCGTAGGGGAACCCTGAGTAGCATACGAAGCAGGCATAGGGTCGATTCAAGTGTCCATTAGTTTTCAGTTCGTCGTTTCCGTGAGGTTGAGGTACGTAGCTACCGTAAAGCTGTAGTCCAGCAGATTGTGGAATTTTCTGACCAGTGAGAGTACTAAGGCTATTGTGAGCCTATAGCGGAAATTTTGGGACACTAAAAAAACTAAGGCAGATGGCGAAATTTTTAGGCAGCCAAAATTCTGAAGCTATACACCTGCCGATGACGGACATTTTGGGCCGTTAAAATACTAAGGCGATATAGACCGCCGGTGGCGGAAATTGTGGGTTAGCGAGAGTGCAAAGGCCATGCTCCAGCTGATAAAAGAAATTTGGGGCAAAGTTGAAGAATATAGTTCGGCCTCTGGCTGGAATGTTTGGGCAGTGGAAGTGCCAAGGGTATAGACAAGACGATGGCAGAAAATATTGTTGAGACAAATTCATAAGCGTACTGTAGTCCAGCCGATGACAAAGTTTGGGGCAGTGAAAGTGCCAACGCTGGAGTCCAGCCAGTGGTAAAAATGCTTTGTCAGTCCAGCCGATGGCCGAAATTTTCGGGCAGCCCGAGCTTTCAGCCCATAGCTGAAAATTTGGGGCGGCCAAAGTTGCAAAGCTATAGTGCAGCAGATGACAGAAATTTTGGTATAATGAAAGTACTAACGCTATAGCCCAGCCGACGGAGGAAAGTTTCGGGCAGTAAAAGTTCTAGGGCTATAGTCCAGCGGACAGCGGAACTTTTCGGGCAGCCAAAGTTCCAAGGATATACTCCAGCCGAATGGAGGAAATTTGCGCAGTGAAAGTACTAAGGTTATAGACAGTGCGTGGCGGAATTTTTGGCTCAGGGAAAATCCCGAGCCTATAGACTGCCCTTAGCAGAAGACTTGGGGGAACGAAAGTACCAAAATTATAGCAGAGTCCTTCAATGCTTTTCTGGTCATGAAACTCCGCCGTCACGCCATGAGAGAGCTTCGTGCGCTGGCCAGGGAGGCCGCGCCGCGGCGCTTGATCGGAGGAATACAAATATCTGGGCATATGGTTAAACGAAGGTCAGGGCGTATCTAAATACTCATGAGGAGCATTTAAGAATGAAAGGCAGAAGAAACGCCTCTATCATGAAGCACAGAGCACTGTGGGGACATAACAGATATGAAATAGTGAAAGGAATCTGAAAGGGAGTAATGGTACTAGCACTCACCTTTTCAAACGCAGTAGTGTGTGTCAAATCAGAGATTCAATCAGGACTAGATGTAAATCAGACGGCCGTAGGTCGAATGGCATTAGGAGCACAGAGTAAAACAACAAATGAGGCAGTGCAGGGAGACATGGGATGGGCATCCTTCGAAGGGAGAGAAGCCCAGAGCAAAATATGTTTTGAAGAGCGACTTAGTAATATGGATCATCAGAGAGGGCGGCCAAAGTGTTACGGTATCTTTACATTGAAAAGCGTGGACACACAATGGCGAAAAAGAACCAGAAGGCTCAGGACAAAGTATATGAAACCTGAAAGCGCAGGGGAAACGACCAAGGCAATAAAAAGTGAAGTGAAAGAAACAGAGACAACGACCTGGAAAAAGAGGATGGATGCGAAGAAGTCCTTAGATATCTGCAGAATCGGGAAGCAGGAGATCACAAGGGAAAAATTATTCCATAATACCAAGGGGAGTGCATTGCTTTTTGAAGCCCGAGCGGATTGCTTGCGGACAAAAACGCTTATCCGCGAGCCGGTTACAGGAAGAACTATGCGCAGGCTGCGGAAATGAGCCAGAAACCATGCGACATATTGTAACGGAGTGCAAAAGTATCCGTCCAGTCCTCAGTGATGGAGCCATCCAGCTTCCGGAAGCCCTTGGCTTTAAGGTTAGCGGAAAAGTGAACTGGACAGCAGTAGAGGTTAGTAAAAGAAGGTTAGAATGTTGGTGGGAAAAGAGCAGAGAACAATCTGGGAAGACATGCGAACAAAGAAGTCAGACTAGCACAAAAATTTCGTAAAAGTATTTTCTTTTTATTTTGACATTATATTTTATTTATTTTGTTTGTATTTTTTGGCGAGGTGGTTGTACAGTGGCGTTGCGACTAAGGCCGCTGTGCAACGCCACCCCGTTACAAAGGGGAAGCCACTAAGCATCATCATCATCATCATCGGAAGGCAGGGGACGGCAGGGAACGGACGCTCGGCGCCCTAAGCGGGATTCACACGACGGAGAAACCCTCTCTTTTTGGCCCGCGGGCCCGCTCACGCGACTGGTTTTAGGCTCCGCACCTCGGTGGGGATCGCCCCGCGGAGGCTCCGGGAAAGAAAATGCCTCCGCATGTTTTCGCTCGACGGCGGTGGCCCTCGGCGGGGAATGGAACCTGTTCCTCGGCGCTGTCGTCTGCTAGTGACTCCGCGTAGCTCCGCACGTGTGGATGCGCCGCCAGGCCAGATAATCCGGTCACTAGCTGTTGACGTCACATATCCGTCCATCTCCGCGCGCCTCCTCCCCCGTCGTGTGAATCCCGCTTTATCAGCAGTGCGCTTTCGCTTTACGTGTCGTGGGCCGCTGAAATGGACTTATTTTGTGAGTGACGAAAAAAATTGGCATGAACAGACATGCTGCTACTGCGTTCCTGCCTGCCGGTCTGGCTACAGAACAGCGGCGGCCGCGCCTGATGCCCTCCGATCTGCACTGGCGCCCCTCGCGGTAGCCATTGTCCCCGTACGAAACTTGACCGGGGGTTTCATGACCAGAGAAGCATTGAAGGACTCTGGTTATAGTGAGCCTTGGTAAGCCTTGGCTATAGTGAGCCGAGGCTATAGAGAGCACTTATAGTCCAGCCGATGGCTGATATTTCGGGGCAGCTATAGTGATGGCGGACATTCCAACACTAGTGTAGCCAATGGGCCAAATGTCGGGTCAACAAAGTGACAAGGGTTGCAATTTCAGGCCCGTGAAGCCGATTGCGGAAATTTTTGGGCGGGCAAACTTCACAGGCTATAGTACTGCCGAAGACTGAAATTTCTGGGCTGGGAAATTGCCAAGGCTATAACTCCAGCCGATAGCTAACCCTTGCGCGCAGTAAAAGCCCTGGCACTTACGAAAATTTTAGAGCAAGGAAAGTACCCCGGTAAATTAAAGTAATGGGGAAAATTTAACACCATGGAAACCACCAAGGCTAGAGTCCAGCCGATGGCACAAGCTTTGGGGCAGGGCGAGTGCCATGCTATGGCAAGCTGATGACGGAAAGTTTTTGGCTGCCAAAGTGTCAAGGCCATCCGATGGCGGACATTTCAGGGCAGGGCAAGTGCCACGCAATGGGAAGCCGATGACTGAAACGTTGTGATACCATCCGCTGTCCCCAACGCACGGTTTTTATCCTGATGGGGTAGGTAAACCTTTCGCATAATAACCACTAAAACATGAGCAATATGAAATGGGCTGGTTATAGTGTATTCTCGTATAGTTAATTATTGGTATAAAGGCGCTAACTGCTGCCGGGTTGTGGAAGTCATAGGGTACATCACATTGCTTTTGGGAGTTATTTGTTTACCCAAGTCAATTAAAAAGAGCGCTAAAAACAGGACACCGACAAGAGGAAGGAACACAAAGATGCACATCTGTGTCGTCTTTGTTCCCATGTCTGCCCTGTTTTAGGGCTCTTTTCTTTTGGCCTTAATGCACCAAGCAGGCCAAGAGCATGCCCGTTTTTTAAAGAATCTTGTGGTAACGTTTTCCTGCCCATTTTAACAAAACGTTGCCTGTTTTGAGAAAGGCGGCTCTCTGGCTTTTTGTAAATGTCATATTTTTTGCTTATGCTTAACAAAACCCTCTTAGTCATCCTTGAATTTTCAGTGTACATAAATTTTTGTTGCACTTTTCATGAAAAAGATTGGCGTGCACTTTGCCGCGCGTACTGCTTGATCGAGGAGGAACCTACGTCTTCTACGGTGTTCTTATCGAGTGTAAATAAATGTGAACTACGAGAATTTAAACTAATGTGTTCTCAGACTTCCATCTATGGTCGAACCACTTCTATTAGGCGTTCCGGCCGAGATAAAAGGGTTGTCACCCCCCATATACCTAACATGTAACGCCAGTGTTCCCTCATCTATGCCCCAAGTCGGCAGAAGGGCTTTACATCGTTCCCTTTTGTATTTCACGTAGCTCTGGAGAAACGGCCCTGCGGCCGCGCTGACTCGCCAGCACTCAGGTGAGCCTTTCAGACCCTTCGTTAAGGGACGCACTTACTCCACCGCTGACGCACATACTTTTCCGTTCGGCCCTATTATTCTCCGGCCCTGCAGGCACGGTGTATTCTGGCATTAACCCCGCCTGCCCAGGCGCGATAATCATCCCTCCGGCGGCCTGCCCATTTCCCCAAGCATACTAGCGACGCAATCTACCCACAAACACTGCTTCCCAAAGTACGTCTTGCGCTGGCCTCGAATAAACGAATTAGCGGATATGACAGCCATTGCCTTCAATACATATCGTCCGGATATTGTTGAAAGCAAGAACTCCATTTGATTGCTGAAGAGGACTTGGTACTCACAAAACTTATCACAGAAGTGTTGCTAGCCGCTCGTCACTAGGGACTTTTTGTGCCATCCGTGCGCAAAAAAAAAAAAAGCTGGAAGCCAGCCGTAACACAAACAAAACATATAAACAAAAACCAAACATGAACAAAACATAAACAAAAAAACCAAACAGAAACAAATACATTACAAACAAAACATAAACATAAGCCAAAAATATAAAAACAAACATAACCGCATGTTTGTTGTTATGTTTATGTTTTTATATTTTTTGTATTTTTGTGTTTGGCAACACAACATAAACAAACATAAACATAACATAAAGGATGCACAAAGATAAACATTCGCAAAACATAAACATAAACACAAACAAAACGTAAACAAGCATAAACATAAAATACACAAAAAAAGCCATGGAGGGAATGAACGCGACACAGCAGCACAAGCGCCACTCAAGGTCAAGCGAACGCTCAGCACTTGGCATTCCGGGAGAAGGCCACGTGAACCTCTGAAACTAGAAAGCCTTATGTACCCAACTATGTGCGATACCACGTACACAATCATGTACACAACCAGCCACGAATCACATGGACACCACCGGCTAGCAAGACGCAGCCCATGTAGCTGGAAGGAAAAAAATGGCCGCGTATCTGCTCCTTCCATTGCAAGTATCGACAAAAGACGATAGTTGACTGGCGCCCCTGCCATGTAAACGCCTCCCTTCTCTTTCCCGTTCACCTGTCATGCCGTCCCTTTCTCGTCTCGTTCCTCCCAAGACAAGAGGCTTAAGGTTTGCTCAAGTGAATTTAAATTTACCGCGTTCTACTGCTCCAGGACGGGTGCCTCGATGCCAGCGCTGCAGTACGGCGGAGACGTGCTTTGATTCGAGGCACCCCACTACAATGCTTATAGAACCACGTTGCCCTGCTCCACGTGCACTCCAAGCAGAACGTGGGACCTATCTAGTGGAACCTTTCGTTACTGTTGCCGTTTGATTTCTTAAAATTCCGCCAAGAGCAATAGTGGCGCGGGAAACAGCAGGCGACCATTTCCTGCAGGTAATGTAGCATTTCATTTGATATCGCGAAAACCAAGCATCCATGAATTTTAATAAAGGAACCCTGCAAATATCCCCTATGAACTGATTTTCTGCCTCACATTTGCGTAATGTTTTGTTCTTGTTCAACAATGTTGACAATTATGAAGATTGCCACCGGGCTTAGATGTTTAGATTTGCCTGTGGGTATATAAGACTATTGCGCGGATTCAGTTCCACTTCGGCCGGGCGGCTTAATCGAGTGGCGTGCCCGAACGCAGGACATACGCGACATGGCAGAAAAGTGGACAGGGGTTTTTCTTTCAATGTTTGCTAAAGCGACTGTTTGCAATTTATTTTTTATTGCCAAAGTGTGGTACGTTATGCAAGTGTTGCACTGCTCGCGTTTGAATGTACAGAAAATGCATCGTGCATTTGCTGTGTTTATCTGGTCATCTACATGGGAAAGGTGCAGTAGAGATAACCTTTTTCGACGCGTCAAGGAGGGCGGTCTTGGGTTGTCGCACCTGTTTGTCCGCCAGTTGGTGAATAGGTTCCTTTTTCTTCGCGATACAAGCGATCCTTTTTTGCGAACAGTTTGCCAGGTGCGGCTGTCTCAAGCACTGCCGGGATTTCTCGTATCCAGTTTGCACATACAGGGAAGGATTTCAGGATATTTTAAAGAAGTTGTCATGTCACTCAGGTTTCTGTCAACTAGTTTTTCGATGGAATATTTGAGTACAGTGTCACGTAGAAAATTATATAAAAATGTCTGCGACAGTCTGTTCCCGATACCGCGATATAGAAAACTGTACAAAGAAGGCCCAGGGCAGGATGTACTGAAAACAGTTAAGCGTATGGCTGTAAAACCGGGGGTGAAGTCCTTTTTTTTTTTTTTTCAAACTTCATTCGGGGACACTTACTGTACAAACATGGTTAAAAGAAAAGGGGTTAGATACACCGTGGGGTACTGACTGTACTATTTGTAAACAACCGGATAACATAGACCACGTTTTTATACACTGCTGGACGGCGGTTCACTTTTGGGATGTTATGCAGCGAACTTTACACAAAAACTTCCCACTTACCCCGCATGGTATATGGTATTTACCCACAGAGAATAACGAAGGAGTCCCCTACGATTTAATAATGCTCGTGGGCCTTCACAGCATATGGAGGGCGCGCATGGCGTGGCTCCATGGCGACGTGGATGCCCGACCGGCCCGGCAGTTTCTGCGGGAGAGTGTCACGAAGTTCGTTGAGGGGCTGAGAGTCCAGCAGCCAGTACCAGATTGGTTGGATTTTCTAGAGCCGTTAATTTCTCTAAAGTGATGATTAAATGACAAAGCCTAGCCGGAGGCACGGCTGGTATGTTAATGTCGGTGTGTGTTGTACCAAATGCAGTGTGGTTATTTTTGTGTTGTAAGTGTGTGTTGAAGACTGGTAATAAAGAAGAAAAAAAGAGTCACAGACAGACATTGCGTATATCCTGTGCCCTGTCAACCCGCGTAGTAGGTAACTACAGCGGGTCCTAGCTGTAACCAGTTTTAATAAATTCTCTTTTCGACAGACAGACAGACAGACATACTAATAAGCATACAGACAGGCCGCAATTTCTGCGTTTAAGTGCCCCAAGAAAAATTATCGTCTTTAAAAAAGGGAGACTGAGAGTATTGAACGAGCAGCTCGGTACCTGACAGCTTCGCTGCCTACCCACTTTGGGAGGTAAGGATGGCTCCCTTAGTTCTTTTTATCATCTGAACAGGAATAAGAAGTGCCCCGGTAATAAGTCTATTTGCTTGATATTAATTACTTCTCAGCGCCAATTTCCCTAGTATGGGTCCAGATTATGCCTCGCAGTTCTACCGCTATTTTTAAAGCTTTGATTCGTATCGTTTCTTAATGCAAATGCGAAAGTTATTGCTCCTTGACGAGCGACAAACATTTAAAAAATGGCCAATAAAGACAAAGTTTCAAGCCACCAGATTTTTTGAAGAATACGAGCAAGCAGCCTTCATGTCGTGGGACATGCTAATAAAAATAGGGGGCCTGCTTCACGGAAAGGCAGCAACTGCAATCTAGGAATAATAACGTGAAGAAAAGGTTTTGCGATGATAGCGAGAAACGCATGTCTTCTTGTGAAGGCACTCGATCGTTTTTGATAAAAGTGTGATCGTCGAAGTCTTTTTCTTTCAGAAAGTTATTTATGCATGTTTCCGAACATTGGTGCGCATCACCTCACCCAAAAAACTGCTAGTCGGAACGCGCCAAAATGTTTCACCTAGGCAGAAAAAAATGTAGAATTCACGGATTATTTCGGAAGTCGAGAAAAGCATTCAAGCCGTGACATTTTCACGGCACCCGTTGTCGATACATCATGAATGAGGGGCCCCTAAGTGCATCGGCGTTTCGGAGGTTGCTGTCCCCAGAGAGCTACGCGTGCACTTTCAAAGGAAAACGCAGGTACGAGCGAGCGCGTCAAGCAAAGCCATTGGTGGCGCTGCTTATGGCAGGGTCATTCGGCGTGCGCCGTCGAATTACATAAGCGCCCTCTTTACATCAACATCATAATCACCAGCCTATCTACGCCCACGGCAGGGCAAAGGCCTCTCCCGTGGATCTCCAATTATCCCGGTCCTGTGCAAACTGCGACCAATTTATCCCCGCAAACTTCTTGATCTCATCTGCCCACGTAACTTTCTGCCGCCCCCTGCCAGGATGGCCTTCTCTAGAGATCCACTCTGTTACCCTTAATGACCAACGGTTATCTTGCCTTCGCATTACATGCCCTGCCCACGTCCATTTCTTCGTCTTAATTTCTACTAATACGTCCTTAACACGCGTTTGTTCCCTGACCCACTCCGCTCTCTTCTTGTCCCTTAATGTTACACCCATCATCTTCCGTTCCATTGCTCCCTGAGTCGTCCTCAAATTAAGTTGAACCCTTTTAGTGAGCCTCCAAGTTTCTGCCCCGTAAGTGAGTACCGGTGTAGTAATGGTGTAGTAATTACTCTGGTGTAGTAATGGCCACACCCTCCCATGAATACGGCAATTAACCCTCTTTACGTCTCCACGTGTTACTCCTTGTGCTGAGTGTGCAAATGTAGGATGCACCGGACAAGTAGTATATTAGCGGCGTGCCGTTTAGATGCTTTTGTCCACTTATTCCGTGCGAACGCATTACTGCGCGTTTGCGCTGGGCGTAAATAAAATAATATGCAGTGAACTGGGCTGTGTAGGGTGCATCTGCAGATTTTTTTTTTCGCCTTGAAGTGCACATACGTCATCTCCAGCCTGTTTTATCTCCCCTTAAAGATGACTGTCGCTCCCACTTCCAGCCGTACTTATCCTGGGCTGTCCGAAGCTACTACATTCCACCGGCTTCCTAATCTTATTGCTACCAATTTATTCCATTCCCTTACTATATTCCTGTCTCTCGGTTGCCACTCCGTTATTGCAGTGGCGCAGTGATTTTCAGTTCTTCGCCTTACACGTCCAGCCAAACTCCACTTCTCTATTTGAATTTCAGATAAGATAATATCCACCCCAGTTTAATTGTTTGATTGATTGATTGATTGATTGATTGATTGATTGATTGATTGATTGATTGATTGATTGATTGATTGATTGATTGATTATCGACGTTTTACGCGCCAACGCTACGCAGGCGATGAGGCGCGCCGTAGAGGAGGGGCTCCGGATTAATTTTGACCAACTGGGGGTCTTTAACGTGCGAAGAAATCTCGAACAGTTGGGCGTTTTTGCTTTTTGCCTCCACCAGAAAAGCGGCCGCCGTGGTCGGGAACCGCACCCACGTCCTTGGGCTCAGCAGCACAACGCCTTAGCCACTGAACCACCGCGGCGGGTTGCCACCTGAGTTTGCTAAAAAAATCCACAGCGCTCGTCTTCTATCTCTAAACGTTTCTCCTGGCATTCACTTCTATGACACGCTGGTACGGGCTATGTTGCCCTTCAAGGTTCCTAGTAAGCCCCCCATGTTTCTGAGCCATCAGCCCTAACAGGGAGTATGCAATGGTAGCATACTGTTCTTTTCAGCGACATAGGTATCCTACGGAGTGTTACGATCGACGTACGGTGTTGCGAAGACATCCTCACTATTATCGGATTCGACCACCAAAGTCTTCCGTCGTCAGGTTTCCCCCCCTCATCGACGGGGAGTGACCCGGCTATGTACACAATGACGCGACGGCGATTGACGCTGCTGCTGCACACAAGCTCGCTTTCGGCGGCTAGACGGTCACCTAACCACCCGCCGGCGAGGGAAGCCACAATGATAGAGAACTTCGAACGGAGGTGGTGACAAAGGCGTCGAGCGGCGTCACCCTTTTCGCGGCAGGCTAAGTGCTCCTCTCCTCTTCGGCTGCGAGCCGCGCCACGTGGGGACCCTTTGCGGCAGGTTCGAGACGCCGCTGTTCAACGAGCGCCCGACGCCGGATTACCAACGGGGGCCCAGGCGTCCTCCTGTCGCTTCAACCTCGTGTGGTCCTAAGGGCTTCGACCCTAGGAAGATTGCACCACCGAAGTCAACCTGACGCAGACGTGTGCGAGAGGAAAAGTGCCTTCTCTCTGTGATTGTGTGGGCGTCAATTTCAGTGCCACGGGTCTTCGTGATTGGTGCGTTCCTGAAAACAGCGGGAGAAAGGGGTAAAGGGGAAGGAGCCACCTTGGTTATTTAATGTCGCGCGCGCAGGAGCGCGACACCCTGTTCACTCAGTCGAACCCCATGCAAGTTTCTGCACATAAAGTTGCTTTCTTCGCCCTACTCGGCCCCAACGTTTGCCCCAACTCAGGACCAACGACGCCATCACCGGTCACGCTACCAGATCCGCAACAGGAGGTCCATATGCGCATAAATTAAACTCGTAGCCGTCTGGCCTCATTTGCCGTGTAAGCCGCGTCTACCCAAACACAGACACATAAAAGAGCTCGCATGGGGTTCTATTGGGCTTACGCTTCCTTTGGTAAGCCAAGCCCAAGGTGTCCTCCCGGGGCAGGTAACCTCCCGCGGCGAGACGTACTAATTAGGGAGGATTGGACGCCATCGGAAGATGCGGGCGTGGCAATCTACTGCTGCTCCCCATTAATGCCCACCGAAGGCCACCGAACCTGCCGGATCAGTGGGCTGCTCTTGTAATGCAATTACGAGGTTCACCTACGCTGGGCCGCACGAATTATCCCTTAAGAAAAGCAACTGCGAAAGGTAAAAGGGACCGACAGCAGGTCACTGTGCCGCGCAGTTGATTAAAGCAGGTTACCGTGAAATAGGACAGAAGACAACACGTGCAAGATGCTACGTACCAGTAAATAATATACCCACAACAAACAAGCGCGCTAAAGGAGCTCGTACTAATGGATATAGAGGGAAACTGCTGAACACGTATTTTATGAACAGGATCATCGGAACGGCAACCCACTGGGATAAGAAAGTCTTCTTACACTAACAAGTGTCTGGGGCATGTGCTTAGATTAGGATCCACTAGTGGTATCGATCCTAGGGTGTGCGTGATCTTGAAATGTGTGCCTTGGATGGAGCCGAAACAAAGGGGGGTGGCGAGGTTGCAAACATTTCTGTCAATCTCTCAAACGTAGGCGGCATTTTGTTAATTGATTTCGCTCTGGTTTTTTCCTATCTCTCATGTAGTATTTTGTTTCTCGCCGAATAAACCGCTTGCATTGCGGCAGCCACATTGCTCGGCGGCCATAAATCTGCTATCTTTTTGGAATTACATTCCCAGGCGCGGGAATTAATGCCTCTGCCAATGCTTGAGAGGTTGAAAGAGTGAATGTTTGACTGTTTGGAACCGTGAAACCGCTTTTTAATTTTAGTAACCTATTGCCTCCGCATTTTTGCACTGCACTTTCTAAACGTTCCTCCAGTCAGAAATAAGATTGCAGCGTTCGGAACATCGAGAGTGCTTGTTTAGCGCTCAGTAACGACTCGGGTGTTTTGTTCATCCGGAAAGCAAGAACCTTTGTTCCGATTTCCAAAACCCGAAAGACATCTGTTCGCAAAAATACCGTTAGGGCGGCTTTCGTTGGCCGGAATTCCACTGTAAATTGGTATAATCCGACGAAGGTCTCGCAGATGCCACAAATCCTTCTCTGGCGCATTCGGGAGCGGACACACACGCCCACACTTGCCTCGCATCGAAAAATGAATACAATATACAACTTAGTGGTCCACACATAATGTATCTCGCAGACTCGATCTGAGCCCCACGTATGACAAGCGAATAGAATGTGTGTGACATCGTGGACCCTGCCGAATACATCGCTGTGTCAGTGGAAACAAGGTGACACAGTGAACCCTGATGAAGAACTCGCCGAGTGGACGGACCATTTGTCGATGCTGGGCCCTCTAGATGACAGCAGCCCACCTAGGGTGGTATGTATGCCTCCGACGAGCTCTAGACTGCTGCAGCCAGTCTGGCAGCACTTCCAATTGCACGTGTAGCGTATGATAAAACGGCACGAGTAATATTCCAAGCCTGCGGAGTAACCAGCTGTCTTCTGACGGTTGCCTGCCGAGTCGTTCATGGTTACCTTGAGCGTCTCCCACCGCGTTCATGAATGGCTGCGGTGCTCGGAAACGGCTGTGGCGTTCCTGGCAGGTGGGAGAAAGCAGCTGCTCCAGTAGGACGCGGCCTTCCGCCACGGCCGACCCATTGGTATAAGTTCTTGGACCCTGTCCTTGGACTCCCTGCTATGGTCGGTAGCAACCCCTATATGTATGACACGTAGTACGCGCTTTAGTTCATTTCACAGGCTAGAAACAATATAGGGCTAAAGCTAAGAGGCCTGCCGAGGTGGTCCCACATGCACAGCTGGGTCTGCGAAATTCCCTCCCATGGCACCAACGCGAAGGGACGCTTTTCTTCAGGTGGCCTTAGCAGAATTTAGGCTAAGTTGTATGCGCTCTTCGGCGGACTACCGGGGAGCAACACAGCATCCGCAGTGCTGCAAGCAGCTTGGGAAGTGAACTATAGTTCAGACAACGCTCCAGACCTACATATGTCCCTCATCCGCAAGAAAAGGGCGCCTCCATCACCAGGATATCGGAATTAAGTCTCTTTGAGGTCCAACCAGGCCGCTTGAGCACAACGACCGATGTCAGCAAATATTCGCCATAAGTGTATGCTGGGAAAAAGGTTAGGGAGCAACCCAGAAATTAATAATGGTATGCCAAAAATTATTCAGCCCGCGATGAGTGAACGTCGACCTTTCTGTAACACCGGGATTTGTCGTGGAGGGAAGCGTCAACTGATCTGCGCTGGAGATTACAGAAGGCAACTAGAGTATTAGTAGAGGAAAATCAAGGAACAGCACCGATCGAAGTCCGTCACAGCCATACTTAGCTTCAGAGCATAATCTTGAACCTCTTCGGAGCACCTAAGTATGCTGGCGTGCTTGGAAGGCAAAAGACTGGCAATACTTATCAGCGACTCCATTACTGCTATAAAATATTATTGGCGCATTCTTCGCTTTCGTTTCTGCGTTTGTTGGCGAAAAATATTTAGTCATACTGGTTTCACCCCCCCAGCTTCCGCAGAATCAGAGTTCTGCGCGGCTGGGGTGCACTTGTACTCACGCGCCGTCACCGCTCAACTTGTCCCACGGCACGTACCGGTCCCTGTTATACCTGTGCTATACGGCCGTTTCAAAGGATTTTCGAAGGCCTTTGAACCAATTGTATTTCGAGTGTCCCATTGTAAATGCATAGGGCGCACTGGTAGGCGTGCGTTCAATTGTCTATTGAAAGTCGCCTTGCATATTACACGGGCACCGTAACGGCCGTTAACGAAATCGGCAGTTGGCTTTAACGGCCGTTAGACGGAGTTACACGGCATCGCGAGTGCCGTTGAAAACTTAACGGCGATTGGCGCCAAAGGAGGTCGCAGGTGTCGGTTTCACCGGTTTCCCTTCTTTCGGCAGACAGGCAAGATGGCTCCGCCCAGCAACAACGCGTCCCCGCTGAAGGAGAGCGCGCTGCCACAAAAGCGCTTCGTGTGGACACCGTCTCTGACGCATTTGCTAATGAACTTACGGCAGGACAGGGGTGCCGCGGTTATTACAAGCGATGGATCGTGAATTTGTGGGACGCTTCACCACGTCTAAAACATAACTAACTGAGCCATTTGCAATGACATGGATCGGATTGTATCGGTTAAATAAGGTACTCTGTACTGTTACAAAAAATTGTGCAAAATAAAGTTATCACCAAAAAATTGTTGGGAAAAGTAAAAAAACACAGCTGTGCAGCATGCAGCGCAGAAAATAATTAGAAAAAAGATTTGTTGGACTTCGGGAGGTAAAATTTCAGGAGTCACATGATAAATTATCCAAACGGAACTGAACACGGCAGGCGCCGTGTGAGCGCAGCCACCACCGTTCAGTTGTCATGGCAGTTACGGCATTACATTGCCCTTTGCGTAAGCGGCCGTTGCAAGTACCCGTATAACAGGGGTATAACTATTCTTACACTGTTGGGAACGTTTGGAGGTCGCGCGGTGGTAACACACTGTGCGCCTACTAGGGATAGCCGAGTTGAATTCCCATTGAGAGTGAGTGCTGATATGAGAGTGCTGTTTGCACGCGGTTCAAGGCCAAGCGCCCGAGCTACGTCTCTCTTCACGTTGCTGTCAGCAAAGAGTGTTTTGACGCCATATATGGCTCTACGTGAGGCCATATATGGCCATATTTGACGCCATATATGGGCTGACCACGCCTTATATGGCCCTATTTGCCGCCATAAATGGCAAATGATAGTCATAATTATATAATCCCACATATAATTTATATATGCGCCATACATGACCTTTTGGTAAGGGTTGACCTCGCAAATAACTCGTCAGTATGGCTGACGCGGCTGCTCATTCCGGCACGCCAATTTGACCGAATTCTGAGGGAAGAGCGATTGCTGAAGTCCACGGATATATATAGTTCCTGAGTATTTATTTTTACTACCCGAACACACGAGGCCTACGAACACAAGCGCCAAAATGCTTTGATAATGTTGTTCTTTTCGAGCATTACGTGCACTGCATTAGAGAAACACAGAAACGTGGCTGCCAGATTCCAAATCCGCATTAAGGCGTGCTAGCGATATTAAATATTTCAGTTCATACATTACTCGTACATTCCGAACACACCAAGATGAATACGTTTACCTTCTTTTGCTTCCAGTTTTGCGTTTGGGTGCCGCCCACTGCGGCACCACATTTGCACGCCACCGTCACGGAATCCTTTGGATGGGCTGGTTCTCCAGGACACACGCCCAGAAAAGCTTACTCCGTCTATTTTAAAAAGCCCGCCTTCATCGACAAGCGAGCTTTTGACGCTAATTTGTTTGCACAGGGGAAAACTCGCGTGACAGCACATGCAAATCATTGTTGGGAGTGCTGTTGCATTAAACTAAGAAAATCGCTTAATACACAGTCTAAATTCACCACAGTAATACCGCAAAAACCTAACAAGAATTCCTGTCGTACGACAAAAAACTTTGTTAAACGACAGAAGTCCTGTTGTTGCGACAAAGCCATCTGTTATTACGACACACATTGCTGTTGTAACCACGAAGTCCATTTTCTCAACGACAAAAATTCCTGTAGTCACAACAGAACTGCCATTTACGCTACTCTTCACTATGGGCAATAACATTCAAGCCATGTGCAACTCCTTATTGAACTTCATGGTCACTACAAGGCAGGAATTCGGCACGACGGAACATAAAAATTCCCCGCATTTCCCCGAGGGGAAGAATGTGAAAGTGCGAATGCACGAGTTGAATTTGCGCGGTTCGGTAATGTTCGCGAAAGAGAGATCACACACACACACACAACTACAAAGAAAGAAAGATGCATTTATTCACAGACACCTATTTGTGTTGTCGATGTACTTGATTGCTAGAGCGGATCTCAGCTTTGAAATTTCGTTTCAGTACTCCTTTAAGCAGGTGCATTAGCCCTTCTCACGCCCGATTCTTGGCCAATCCCCCACGTGGGTATGTGCCATGTCAGCGGCCAGGCAGCACGCGCCCATCTCCCCCCGTTGCCAAGGTAGACGAGGAGATTCCTGACCAATCCCCCACGTGGGTATGTGCCATGTCAGCGGCCAGGCTGCGCGCGCCCATCTCCACGTGCGCGGACATCGCCGGTGGACGCAGGTTCAGGGTCGCTTAAGGAGTGCATTGCACTTAAAAGTCAGGACGGGAATCCGACACTCGACAGAACATCAGAATCACGACACGGCAAGAATACGGCAAGACGGCAGTACTACACGCCAAAATACGACAAACTACAGAAAATGTTCTTGTTGTCTTCTTCGACTGGGTACAGAAAATGTTCCACCCTTTTACAGTAATAAGAACATTGGGCATACTGTGAGCCTAGAGTGATCACGCGCAAAGTGATGCTATGCTGTTATATGAAGTAGTCATGCCAATGTTATGTTAAGTGAACTGTTAAACAATTTAGAGTGAGTACTGCAGGCACTCACCGTGAAGGCCCGCGACACATAACAATCAGTGAACACAAATCACGCATTGTGTAGGCTTGTGCAGGTAAGATGGAGAGTCGAGCTAGTTGGTGCACATATATTGTTGAAAAATTAAGCGCGGACTATAAAACACGCACAAGAAACAAGGATGACACCGGTGGTTACTAAAAACTCAAAGGTCTATTTTCACAGAAGACACATATACACACCCTCAGAGCCACCAAAACCGACACGTGTCATTGCTGCACATGCGCAACTGTTACTTCCTTGTCACAAATACTGAGAAAGGGTTGGCTGTGTTAGCCAACTCCGTCTCGGTATTTCTGAGAAGGAAGCAACAGCTCTTATGGAAAGAGGGTAGGTACCGGGATCAGCACAGTTTTTCGTCTTACCCATGTATGCGCATGTGCAGCGGTGACGCGTGTCTGTTTTGGTGGCTCTGAGGGTGTGTATATGTGTCTTCTTTGAAAATAAACCTTCCAGTTGTTAGTAAGTGCCGGTGTCATCCTTGTTTCCTGTGGGTGTTTTATAGTTCTCGCTTAATTGTTAACAATGCTCGTTCAAGCGTTGGGGTTCAAACTGCAAAGGAGCTGCAGCCTCGCTATGCACCGCTTTTGCGACGTTGCACTTTGCGGATAGTCGCCGAAATAGGTTCCCATTGGACTAGTGATATAGAGACCACGAGACTGCCCGTACAGCTTGCACTTATGCGACCGGCGCAGCCGGGCTCATTGCAAAAAAAAAAAAAAAAAACAGCGCTTGTGTTGTACATCGCTCCGTCTTTCGTCCCGTTGTTTTGCGCGCTGTGTGTGTTTCTTTCAAGAAGAATCTTCCCGCAAGATGGAGCGATTGGATTGGATTGGAAAAACTTTTATTGGGGAGCGAGAAAATATTTATTGATGAGCGTAGGTGCTAATCTTAGGACGCTCGCCAGGTGGAAGGCATTCCTTGTCCGGGATACCCAGGTTGCGGCTTGCCGTCTACACCCACTTCCCCAAGTCTTCCTGAATCCGAGGCCTAGGTAGGCCGGGCGAACCATCCCCTGTTTATGATAGGAAGGGGAAAGGGATAGGTCTGGGGTTTGTTGACATACCCACGCGTTGTAGGGCGCCGGGCATGGGACAGACATTGCGCAGGAAGGGACATTGACGGGGGTATGTATATTACGAAAGAGGGTAAGCGTTTGTAGCCTTTTAGGAATGGTGGCTCCTTTATTGAAGAATAGAGTACTTCTGCCACGTCTGTAGCGTGCCAGGACGTGTTATGCGTTCGCGAGCGAGACTAGCCCGACACAACATGTAGCGTGTGCCGCGTTGGCGGAGCCTGGCGCTTTCGTCAATCCGTACAGCGGTTTCAAAGCATTGATATCAACCAGACCTCCGTGGCCTGTCCGAATAGGGCATCACTGGCTTGCCAACGGGGCCGATGCTTTATGTCCGTTTTCAGTAGCAGCGCGGATGAAACTCGTATGATAACGCGATTTTCCCCATGCTTCTTATTTTCCGGCATTTGAAACATTGTGATGTCCGGAGTTTTATTCAAGGTGAGCGCCGTACGAGCTTTAACTGCAGCTAGCTACGGTGGGTTATTTATCATTACTTTAGTTACCTCGAGACATTACAGCGGATTGAGATAGGTGGCGGGGCAGTGAAAGTGGTAAGCGAATATATCTACTTAGGCAAAGTTGTGACCCCGGATCCCAACCATAAGGCAGAGATAATCAGAAGGATAAAAATGGGGTGGAGTGCATTCGGCAGCCATTCTCAGATAATGAATCACAGCCTATTATTGTCCCTGAAGAAGAAAGTGTATGACAGCTGCATCTTACCGGCACTCACCTATGGGGCAGAAACTTGCAGGCTCACTAAGAGGGTTCAACTTGAATTGACGACGATTCAGCGAGCAATGGAACGGAAGGGGATAGGTGTAACATTAAGGGACAAGAAGAGAGCGGAGTGGGTCAGGGAACAAATGCTTGTTAAGGACATATTAGTAGAAGTTCAGAACAAGAAATGGGTGTGGGCCGGGCATGTCATGCGAAGACAAGATAACCGTTGGTCATTAAGGGTTACAGAGTGGATCCCTAGAGAAGACAAGGGTGGCAGGGGGCGGCAGAAAGTTAGGCGGGCTGATGAGATCAAGAAGTTTGCGGTTCTAAAGTGGTCGCAGTTCGCCCAAGACCGGTATAAGTGGAGAATTAATGGGAGAGGCCTTTGCCCAGCAGTGGGCGTAGATAGGCTGGTGGTGATGATGATGATGAGCTACGTTGGATATGGAGCGAGGCCCGCGCCATGCTTTCTTTCTTTCTTTCTTTCCTTCCTTCTTTCTTTCCGTCCTGAGTCCTGCGACGTGTGGGCAGAAGCGGGCGTGTTCATGCACCGCCACATCCGCAAGGCTGGCGTTCGCACTGAGCGTTTTCGCGAGCAAAGAACGCTTCGAGCTTTTCAGCATTGTCGATTTCTTGAGCAAGACTCACAAACCATACAAAGCTTTCCAGGCCATCACTGCAGACCGCCATATTAATAGGTTAAGAGAACAATTAAGGTAGGTCTCGGGCTACATTAAGCAGATCTCACTTGTCGAGCCGTTAAGGTCCAGAAAAGGCGCACTTCCAGCACACGTTTTGCAGTTAAAAGCGTTAAGGAGGCCAATCGGTACTTCGAACTTTTGATAAGGAATGTGAATGCTCTGAACACGGATACACGTCAGAAGGTTCGGCGGACGGGTTCGGCGGACTGCGAAGGGAACAGGACGGCCGGGTTCGGCGCCATCCCTTTCCCCGCATTTCTTTCAGCTGAGCGGGGATCGACACCGGCACAAACTCTGCCTATTAAAAGTTATCGACTACCCATGATTATTTTTCAGCGAAGCTTGTATGGCGAGGATCCGGAATGTTGTGGCACTCGCGCGCACCGAAAAACGCTATGTGAGAAATGCACCTTAGAAAGACCAACCTTATTGCCGAAACAAACAAATATCGACCGCCACTCGCGTGACAGTGAAAACCCTCCTCGAAAGTGAAAGAGCCAACAGAAGCAAACTCGAATCGCCAAAGGAAACGCATGTCACCACTCGCGTAGGAACTGTGTGTTCCTGTGAATGTATGACGTAGTTCGTAGCGTAGTGTGCGGCCGATAAGGCGACCGAGCGCTCAGCGTTGATAAATGAACGTCCCAGTGTGTGGGCTATTAACCTGGTTTTGAAGGTACGTTGCGCTTGCTGTGAACACAGAGACGGGCACGGGAAAAAACGTAGACTTTCACGAGAATTTATCACCTCGCACCTCTTCATCTCATCTGCCCACCTATCTACGCCTCGCATGACTGCGCCAATTAATGATGACTAATCCGCTATAAATGCATATCCAAGTGATGAGCGGTATAAATTAGAGGTCCCACTCATATTCTGAACCACGTGCGACTGAGCGGTGTCCGCCTTTTAACCCTTTGATGCCCAGTGTTGTTCAGGAGCAACAACTCAAACAATATTTTTTTTTCTCTCGCACTTTATGGAGTTTTTCAACATTTAACACCACCTATTGACAGACAAAGGTTCCCGGATCTTCAAAAATTGCAGCACGTTCTTCCGTGTGCTAAAAAATATTTTTTACGCGTGTCAACTGGCATCGAGCCCAGGTGGCTCGATGGGCTAGCGGCAGGTAAGCGAAATTGTGCAATTACGTTGTTATTACAAATGATAGCAACACAAACTTTACGTTTTCTCTTCACTTCAACCATAAATCATGCTCAGGAAGTTAGCTTTTTTGTTCAAGTGATATAGGTGCAGCTGCAGTGCCCAGTGTTTCCCAGTGCCCAGTGTGTCCTAGTGTGCGTCCTCAAGAACCAAATGTTTTCTTACTTAATATTTATGATGTCGGAAGTCATTTTAGTAGATCATAAAGAACTCGCACGCTCAGGCAAAATAATAAATTTTTGGGCATCAAAGGCCTGTAAAGCTTAATGTCAGGCTAGTTGGTGTAACATGGTTTGAAGGTACGTTGCGCTTGCTGTGAACACAGAGACGGGCACGGGAAAAAAACATAGACTTTCACGAGAAGACGGCGTGAAAGTCTACGTTTTTTTCCCGTGCCCGTCTCTGTGTTCACAGAAAGCGCAACGTACCTTCAAAACCAAGAGGTGCGAGGTGATAAATTGATCGCAGTTAGCACAGGACCGGTATAATTGGAGATCAACGGGAAAGGCCTTTGCCCTGCAGAGGGCGTAGACAGGCTGATGATAGTGATGATGATGAGTCATCATTGATACGCATAAATTCCAAATCAGCAGACTCCAACTGAAACTATGTGTGTATACAGATGACTCTTTCCTAGGGATGACCGTCGTCAACGTTCCCAAGTGAGTGAGTGAGTTGAGGTGAGTGAGTGAGTGAGTGAAGTTACTGAGTGAGTGAGTGAGGAGTGAGATGAGTGACAGTGATGTGAGTGAGTGAGTGAGTGAGTGAGTGAAATGTATATTAGCAAGCTTCAGGCACTGATGATCGCGCGCCTGTGCTGTAGGGGGCCTAGTATAATGCGGGAAGCCCTGGTTTGTTTCATCTCTAGGACTTGTGCTATGAAACGTCCCAGGTTATCTACTTTCGGAGAAGCGGAATGGAGTGGAGAGGCGGAATGGAGAAGCGGAACGGAGGAGGTTATCTACTTTCGGAGAAGCGGAAGTGATTTTCTTTTTGTGTCACAAGCGTTGAAGCAAGCTTCAAAGGCGTGGCTGTCTGCTTTCACCACAGCCATAGGTCATTAAGGAATTCCATTGAAAAAATGGGAACCAAGGAATGTAAACGTCATGCGGAGTATACACACTACACACAGTTTTCTTAATATTAAATTTCGATTTATGTCTTAGACCTTTGGCCTGCTCTGTTCTTTTTACGCTTTATCCACCTTTCATATCCTCAATCATCCTTGTCCCGGGTCTACCCCCTTCCCGAAATAAAATCCTACGTCCGTCATCAATTCTGGATGCACTGTACCTCCCTCCCCGTAGCGGAGCCTGGGCACGCGGAAAACCTGCATGTACGCTTGAAATAGGACCAGGTGTTTGCGTCTACTATTCATAAATCTTTCGACCACGCTGACCTAAACCGAATGGAGCGTGTCGTATCAGGCTACGCGGCTGGCTGTTTGGTAAGGCTTAGTAAGCTGAGAGAGAGAGAGAGAGAGAGAGAGAGAGGAGAGAGGAGAGTGAAGAGAGGAGAGAGAGAGAGAGAGAGAGCTCTTTGAAGTTAACTTCAAGGCTGTCGAGGGGACGAAAAGAAGATTAGAATGCTGGTGGACGAAAAGCAGAGAGGGGAATATTGCCTAGGACAGTTACCACCTGTAACAGAAAAAAAAAGTATTTTGTGCCTAATAAGCTTTTTGTGCCTGCCCTAAGCAGCGCTAGTATTGAACCAAAAGTGTCAAACATAGGTATATTAGTCCTTTTTGGTAAGATGACATGTCATCACCCCGATACAAAGGGGAAACCAATAGAAATCATCATCATCATCATCAGGAAAGCAGAGAGATCTGCTGGCATGTTGTCGCCTACATGCTACTCTGCGGCGCGATTGGGAGGATGGAATAAAGTCACAAAAAGGCAGAAGAGAGAAATGAAAGAACGAAATAAAGGAAGTGGAAAGAAATAAAAAAGGAGGTAGCGTCTGTGTTTGAGATCGTGGGTGTGTCACGTGAAAAGTCTATACATTGTTGCATAGTGTGAGGACAGCAAGCTGATGTTTGTGTCAGTTTGCGTATGCGAACAAATGAAGTAAATTGAGCGCGAAATAATTGCAATGCTGAACAGTTCAAAGAACAATGTATATTCCAAAACTAATTTATATTCCAAAACTAATGACGGTGTCTATTTTCGCAGTTTTCTCAAAATTTATTCTAAAACTAAATAGCACAAACAAACCGAATAATGCCGGCTTGACGTGGCTGATCGGGTGCCTTATGGGTTTAGTAATATGCGTGCTTGAGGAGCATTTAAAAGCTTCCTTTAAGTAGAATTTAACGAGAAAATACACATAATGTAGCTTTTCATAAGTTTTATTCGCATTTAGGTCACCGCTTCTGGAGTCTACTTAGGTTACTACAAATACGGAAAATACCCTGTAGGGACGTGAGTAAACATAGGGAATGAATTTTAAAGCTTATGCCTGTACATTTGATTGTACGTGCTAACTGTTCCACATAAAGCTGTGTATACTTCAACTTTCCTTACTAAGGTTTCGTATGGGTTTAATTTGAAACAAAGGCAAGCTACGCGTATATCATGCTTTTTACTGCTTCCTATATTTTAATTCTGGGAGGGGGGGGGGGGGGGGGGAGTAAGGAACTATTGTTCAGTTTTCTCTTCAAAAAACAAGAATTTCCGAAAGGCGCTCTGACAGTCGTGTTCAACATATTCCCCAACGAAAGATAGCGGGAAGTGCTTGACCGAAATATTCAGTTTGATTCCTCTGTGAAAATGCATTGCAAGAAAAGCAATGATCAGTCTCATGCGTAGATGCTTCATATCACTTAGAGTTATGACTGTGCCCTATATAGCGTTTATTTAAAGTCCCACGTTGTTCAGAATACCTCAAGTGAGTGTCAACCATCGGAAACTTTAATTCCTTCCTCCAGCTATGACCTTGTAGGCATCACACAGGTTGGTCTATAAGTCAACTGATCTTACTAGATTTTATTGCTCTCATCAGTACTCACGAAGCCCCCCCCCCCCAGGTTCTGGACCTCTTGTGAGGTGGAGGACCTGATTCGTCATCAAAAAACTTGACAGCCATCCAGAGAGAGAGAGAGAGAGAGAGAGAGCAAACTTTATTGTCCCCAGGACCTCGGTACAGGTCCTAATTGCAGTCCTCAATTCACCAGGTCCACGTAGTGCTGAAGAATGATCGTGCGGATCCGGTGCACAGTGTTTGTAGAGAGCTTCCTGGGCAGTCTATTTGTTCCCGTCAGCGGGGACACAGCCAGGGCTCCCAGGAGGGGATGGAGGTGAAAGATGGGGCAAAAGATGGTAGAGTAAACGAATAAATGAAGAGAAAAAAATGGAAGCTGAAACGTCATTAGAGATGTACAGGGCAGAGAAATTGGACAACAGAAAGGAAAATTTCTACGAAAATTCCAAGGGCAGTGTTTTGTTTTTAAGGCTAGAGCAGGTCGCTTGAGAACTAAGAGCTTTGTGGGGAAGTACACAGAAAATGATGGGGTATGACGCGGTTTGCTGAAAAGAAGCAAACTACGCGGCACATAGTTTAAGGACTGTGAGTGAATTCATGGCAAATATTCAAGAGGGAAATATTCGGCTTCTAGAAGCCCTAGGATTTAAGTGTAGCATAGAGGGAGTTAACTACAAGGCTGTCGAGGCGACTAAAACAAGATTAGAATGCTGGTGGACGAAAAGCGCGGGGGATAAGGCCTAGGACCGCTACCAGCTGCAACAGAAAGAAAAACTATTTTGTGCCTGCCCGCAAATCAGCGCTAGTATTAAACGTTGGTATGTTTAGGTACCTCCCTTCCGGCATTAAATTTCATTTCAGATAGATGAACCATTGCAATATTACTAGCTTGCAATAATAGCCCGTCCCGCAATCGGACACTGCTTGAACATTTTGCGGCGATGTAGCCTGCGCCGCCACTTCTGCATTGCCGATCGTCCCATTGCCGCCGCTCGCAAAGCAGCAATAACTGAGCGTTTTATAACACCGAAATGAGTCTGAAATTTCGCTTCAAGCACGCACTGCACCTCACACTCAAGGCCGAAACAGCGAATTCGCGGGCACCACGTTGTTTTTTATGAACTCCCGTCTTTCGAGTCACGCAACTTTCCGCAACAGATCAAACGACTGAATGTAGACCCAGCCACCCCATAACCACAACCACAGTATAAATCGGCAAACAGCACTCTGCCTTTACCACGACCAACTGCTTCGCCAAGCGGCCCTATTTCCTAATCTTTACCACACAAAGATGGCGGCGCCCACTAACGTCGTTCCGGAGATACGGCGCTCCAAAAATTGCCGTTTTTTTATCTACTTGCACAAGTAGTCTGTCGCCTCAGTACATATTTTTTCTACAGGACTTTGCAATGTTTTTCGATGGGAAAACTTTGAAAACGCACAGAATATAACATGTGCAATTCTACATTGTGACTTTCAAAAGAACTATCTCGGGGACAATGTGGGTTTTTTTATTGAATGATCAATCAATTAAACCTTTACGAACAGCACCACTTCGGGAAAATTATGTCGTCAGTAAGCATTTTTCTCCACTGAAACTGAAGTTAAAAGCCTCGGCTCTTAGACTGCTTTGGAGCAGTTTGGCGCAATTTTTGCAATTTTCAAGGTTTTGGAGCATTCCGGCGCAGATGCCGATTCATGAATTGTGGTTGGTAGAGTTGTATTAGTGGAGCACATGAGTGGAAAACCCTTTTTTTTTATAAAATTAAAAGAGGCTCAAAACCGGTGTTAGACGATCTCACCTTTCCGCTGTCCTCTGCCGCAGCCGACGGAGGCGACGATATCGGCGGCAGAGACGGAGGAGCAGCGAGATGCCGTGCATTGGTGTGAGCTTCCTTTAATTCTTCAATAACTCCTAGCGCATACGCAAGGCACGCACACACGGCCGCTACATGTGCCGTTGGCGGAGCGCACAGCGGCGCGAAAGGTTGCGTGGCTCTATCACGTGGCATTCAGGGTGAACGCAGGGGTAAACCCGCAGCTGTGCTCGGTGAGTACACAGTCTGTCTCCGCCGTCTCGCGTGCGTTGGTAGCTCATTTTCGGCCTGTAAGGCAAGGCAGTGTTGGATTGGCCCATGTTTTTGTAAGGCAGATTGTGAGCCATTTTTTGCTATTGCGGGACGTAAAACATCCATTCCTGAGGACTTACGTACAAACTACACTATCAAATGTAATTCCAGGCTTTATTGTGTCAACAAGCAACGAAACACATGTCGTTAAGGGTTTCTGGAAAGAAGTGGTGCAATCTTTTAAATTTCTGTCAGATTTACCATGGACTATTTGGCGAATGTATCGAGGAAAACATCAACGAAAAACTTGAATGAAATGCTCTTTCCAGTACCTCTGTATCGTTCATTGTATGGGGCAGGCGGTGGCCAAGATGTTTTGTCGCGGGTGAAAAAAATGGTAGTCCCCGCCTCGGTAAAAACATTTTTCTTTAAACTGCACACCGGCACACTTCCCGTTGGCACATGGATGGAGGAAAAAAGGCTTTTCCTTGGCTGGTCCTCAACGTGCACTTTGTGCAAAAAACCCGAAAGCATTGAACACGTTTTTATAGAGTGCTGGGACGCCATCTTTTTCTGGGGTGTTCTACAGAGAACGATAAAGAAAGGTCTTCCTGTAACGCCGCATGGGATACGTTTCTTGGCAGTGGAAAAGGATGAAGTGCCGTACGACATGATAATAATCCTAGGGTTGCACGCAATTTGGCGCTCCCGTATGGCCGTACGTCACTGTGATGTGAATGCTATGACGGTGAGCAAGTATTTCTCACAAAGTGTAACCAGCCTACTTGAAGTGTATCGTTTGCTGGAACCTGAACTGGAATGGTTATGTGTATTGGAAGAGCTGTCAACATTTGATGTTTATTTTAATCTTTCAGCCAACCAAAGCATGGGCGGCGGTTTTTAATCCGGCGTTAACGCGTGTTCCGTTGTAACAAAAAAGGTAATCAATAAATAATAAAACAAAAAGCGCTCGTAGCTCAATTGCTAAGACACCGGGCTTTCGCTCCGTCCTTCTTTTCGTTCCAGGTTCGATTCCTGGGGGTGGCAGTAATTTCTTTTATTTGTACGCGGGAGTTTTCTCTCGACGACGAAGGTCGCGACAGAACCCTTAATTGGCTGGCAGAGGTACAGAGCTTATTACAAATACCTTCCTGTTCCAGGCGCCGCCGGCATAGTACTCAATAACCGTTGCTGTTGATACATCGGCACGTTCCCCATCTTCCCTTTCTCTCAGTTGCACGAACCGCAAGAGTGACGAGCCCCCGATGTGTCAGGCAGTAAAACCACTTCCACCACGACGTCGCTGCTACTCGTGCGGAAAATGTTGGCGCTGAGTGCCCGTTCTAGGACCGCACGTGGCGAGTTTATACCCCGACGTCAAACGGAAGTCGGGACAGAATGTCAGGCACGAAACATGGGCCTACCACAACAGCACCTGTCCGCTGGCGGCCTTCGCGAGTAAAAATGGCGGCCGCTGAAAACGATGATTTATGTCGCTGTGTACGCACGCAGCCTCGTTTTATATCGTTTTGGGACGGCCGTATGCTCGCGCGGAAAGGGGAACCAACCTCGGACGTGAAAATATATTGGAAGACCTGGCGGCGCGTGGAACTGGCGTTGCTTCGTCACCGAAGAACCGAGTTGCATGCAGTGCTCTGGAAGTGCGTGGCAAAAGGTATGTTGGCCAAACAGGCTGATGTTTGAGTGAAAGGAGAAGAGAGTCGATGAATCAAGTTCTGTGCAGTGCTCTCGTAGTTAGTGGCGAAACGTACGTGGGCCGGACAGGCTGATGTCCGGGTGAAAGATTATGAGGAAACCGGAAAAGCTCGCTAACAATCACAGCAGACAGTACAAACTGCGGTGCAATGGAGAGAGGGGGATGTCACGGTTTGGCAACGTGCATGTGGCGACGGCGAACGATCGAAAAAGAAAAATTAAGCCTTTCACATATTTCTCCGGGGCATAGAAATCCTTTAGCACGCCCTCTCTGCAAAAAAAAGTGTGTCGACACTGGCATAGAATGATGAGCGAGGCGCGGTCAACGTAACTATTCCGTTGTCCTTTCGCCCTTTCAAAATCCCATATCACATAGTATAAAGTTTGTACTTCCTAGTTTGTGATAGTCGTGTGTGTGTCCCCTGGACTGTCAACTTCGCTGGTTATTGCGCCGTGTAGTAAACTAGAGGTCGTAACAGACACACTGTGCGGATGGAATACAAACATGACGCCCATACAGATATCACGCACAGGCCCTATCATCATCATCATCCCGTTAGTGCGGACTGCAGGAAGAAGGGTGCTTTTATTAGCAGCGAAGCTGTTGCAGGTCGAGCCTTTTCGTCCGTCTGTTGAATGTCGTGCGTCACGCAGGGGTAGGAGCAGGTTCCCGGATCCTCCGGCGCCCTCGCAGAAACTGGTTCCCAGACCTACCGATAGATGGCGCAGTGGTCTCGCAGGGGCGGGTTCCTCTCCCTCCCGCTAGCGGAGATCTCTAGAACGGTGGTAGGGTATCGCCGCTGACGTTTAACTGCCGATGCATTTGCGCGAACCGTAGGGTTTGCGCGGCGACGGCACTGCCGTTCTCTGGCGAGCGCCCGTTGACGTTCGAGCTGACACGTGAGAGCCACAGGTCCACTGTTTCAGCAGAAATAACTCTGTGTGGAACTGAGATTTGGTTTACTTTTCCGAGCTCCAGCCATTCGTGTCTAGCGATTCCATATATCCAACACTCGCCACAATTTCTTATTTCGTCCTTCATCGAGTTACGGTCCTGCTGTGCTCGTAGTTTTGTATTCGGGTGGCCACTCTGTTACTGCCCTGGTGGTCCACCAGTTGCACTTCTCCACATTAAAGGAGCCATGAAGAGAAAATACAACTTCGTTTAATTTGAAAGAACTAGGATTCAGTATCTCACTCAGCTCCATTACAGCCACAAGAGATGTTTTTTAACGAAAGAAAAGCAAGAACTATTTAAAAACTTTCAAATTTTGCGCCACAGTGACGTGTTATGAGCAAGAATGACGTCATACGGGCCAACAATAAAACATAATTTTCAGTGCGTTAACTGCACGTTAGCATTCAAGTGATAGCGGTCAAATGGAACTAGAGGCCCCATTACAGACGTCCAGTCATGTGTCGTCGCCACAGGTCAGTTAGGCGGCCGCCAATCGCACAAACAAGGTTCCGTGACGTCATAGAAAAGTTGCGGGAAATTGGCTAGGGGGTCGCGACTGCTTCACACGTTTTCTTTAATATCTCTGTTATTTGTTCGAAGATTGCGATGATATTGGTATCATTGTTATCGGGACTAAGCACTCTTTCTAATAAACCCAACTTGTAATTTGTCTTCATGGCTCCTTTAAGTGACCTGCGCAAGCCCACTCTTGTTTACAGCTAGGATACCATCGGCCGATGTTTTCCCTGTTATCAAAGACGCTCATTTCCTTTTTATAAGCGTCCTTTCATGTTTCTTCACACTCCTCGCTGAAATGAAGTAGATTCCCTTTAAGGCGCTTAATAAGGTGGCAAGTTTCTGTCCCGTAAGGCATAAGTGGCAGTACGCATTGGTTCTGGTAGAATACCGTTCGTTTCAGAGATAGAGGGAGCTAGTTCTTTTTTTTTTCTGCATTGTACAGGTTATAAACCTTGGGACAGAAATGGGGGAATTTATGGTGGAGGGGGAGGGGGGCCGCTGTCCACGTTTTCGAGGTGGGGTGGTCCCGAGGTCGGCTCTGCAAAGAAACGGCCGGGTTGAAATATTGGGGAAAAGCCCGCCAGAGCCGGAGTTATATCCGAGTGCTCGCTGAATGCTCCAGCCCATTTGATTTCTGCGCGGTATCTTTTCATGCTTAAAATCAGCACTGGCAACTTGGCGCAATATAGTTACATTCGTCCACCTCTTTATGTATTTTTTTTACCTGCGGATAACGTGAGGCTCTCGGCGTGTGTTTAACATTACTTTCTAGTTATCCACATTCCTTTTAGAACTTACGAGAAACGTTCCGAGTGCGACTGCTTACGTATTTCTTATACCTGTAAATTTCAAGTGGCTCAAGTATTCTATTATAACTATTCTTGCTGCACGAATAACTGCACTTATCCTAAAGACGTGTGCCCGTGAAACGACCCAATAGGAAATCGGCAAAGCCGGTAAGGCAGGAGGTTCCGCAAGTCAGTCGGTCATGCGGCACTTCTACAAGCTTTACAAATCTCCCTGGAACAAAAACGTTGCAAGGAACCCGCTTAACATTGCGAAAAGGCTAACAGCCCATTAGAAGACAACTCAGAAAAAAAATTGCCTCCATCTCCCCGCGAGGGAACCCTGGTGTGATGCGGCGCATCTGGGGGTTCAATTGGCGTTTCCATCGGGTTGATTCTCTACATCGCATGAAACGTATTGTGAACGCGTAGGATGCCTTCCAAGTTCCATCACATACGGATGTTCTCATACACGGGACGATGGAGGCAATTTTACATTTTCATGCCCATGCATACGCGAAATGAGAGTACACGTGTTTTAGCCGCCACCACCCAGCGCGATACCGCTTTATATTCACAGCGCTAGGAGAGGAGACCGCGGAGCAGAGTGGCGCATGCGCGCACATGCGCACCGGAGCAGCTGTTAACGCAGCTAAGCGCGCGCCAACCAAGCGCGCCAGCTGTCGTTATGCTAATGCGCCGGGGTAAGAGTGTTGCACACAGCTGTGTGAGAGGCGAACGGAGGAGGGCTGCGGACGGACGGCGCCGCCGCCGACGAAGCCGCAGGAGGGACATGCCTGAGAGCAAGAGACGCACCGCATCTAAAAATTGGCCGCGTATCTGCTTGCTTCGTTGCAAATATCGTCGAAGGTGGGTTGTCTTCTGCCGCCTTTGCCTTCTAACGCACTCGACTATCGTCCTCACTCTCTCCTTCGCCCCACCCCTATAATAAAATAATAGAAGGAAGGGAAGTTTCTTCAATCCGAGCTAACATTTCCGCGTTCGCACGGTCCGCCCGCCATCTGTTGGGTACTTCTCTCTCCACTGCTCCTAGAGCAGGTTAAGGAGACATATTTAATTTAGCTTCCGCTCGTCTTTCTTCAGCACCGTTTACCCCGTTTTTATGAAAACCACTCCCATGTTTATTTAAAAGAAAACTACTACTGACCCGCCGCGGTGGCTCAGTGGCTAAGGCGTTGCGCTGCTGAGCACGAGGTCGCGGGTTCGATTCCCGGCCGCGGCGGCCGCTTTTCTGATGGAGGCGAAAAGCAAAAACGCCCGTGTGTACGAGATTTCGGGCACGATAAAGATCCCCAGGTGGTCAAAATTAATCCGGAGCCCTCCACTACGGCGCGCTTCATCGCCTGCGTTGCGTCGGTGCATTAAACCCTACAATCAATCAATCAGAAAACTACTACTGCCACCTAATGACTAACGCTATCTCTTCGCTGAACCATGTTGATATCTAGTTTGCACAGTACTAGCAGGTTGGAACGGTTTTGCCTATATACACTGCTTGTTCGAACGAACCTTCGACTTTTCGCCCGGCGGCTGAATCGTGTGGCGGGCGGACCAAAAGTTTTGCGTTTAGGTACCCAAGGAAAGGCTATCGTCTTTAAAAGAAAATCCCGGCTCAGCACAAACAGCCGTCAATAGTCTCCGGTTGGGATCACAGGTAGCAATTGTCCGATACCAATGAATTCCGCTTCTCCCGCACCATCGTTGTTGACGCTTGAAGATTAATGGGAGTGGAAGTATTGTCATTCAGACAATGAGGGCCCAAAGGCATGAAGGGGGAGATTGGGGACGAGAGCAAAAGGAAGCTGGGGGCGATGTCCACTTTCAGATCCCGGTGAAAAGAATCCGCTCCTGGATGCGCAAGTGAGAGTAGCAGACCTTGGCTAGACTATACCTCGGCGAGGCCACGTTCGAGAACAAAGATCCCAAGGGCGCAAAAAAATAGAGGTGGTCAGGTGAGGTATCTCGTTTGGATTGGGTAAGGCGTTCAGCAGGACTGGGCGGAAGGATTCGTAAGCAGACCAGTGCCACTTAAGGTGTGCAAGATTTGCTAGCCTTACGATGTTAAAATATGGGCAGTAGGATGGAGTGTCACCAGTAGTATGACGCCATTTTTGTGTCAGGCGGGGGTCGGTGCAGTGTTCGCGCGAACTTTATCAATAAAATTTCAGCAGGGCGAAAGCAGGGCGGATTCCAACCATGAGGCAGAGATAATCAGAAGGATAAGAATTGGGTGGAGTGCATTCGGCAGGCATTCTCAGATATTGAACGGCAGCCTACCATTGTCCCTGAAGAAGAAAGTGTATATGACAGCTGCATCTTACTGGTACTCACCTACAGGGCAAAAACTTGGAGGCTCACTAAGAGGGTTCAACTTAAATTGAGGACGACTCAGCGAGCAATGGAACGGAAGGTGATAGTTGTAACATTAAGGGACAAGAAGAGAGCGGAGTGGGTCAGGGAACAAACGCGTGTTAAGGACGTATTAGTAGAAATTAAGAAGAAGAAATGGACGTGGGCAGGGCATGTAATGCGAAGGCAAGATAACCGTTGGTCATTGAGGGTAACAGAGTGGATCCGTAGAGAAGGCAATCGTTCCAGGGGGCGGCAGAAATTTAGATGGGCAGATGAGATCAAGAAGTTTGCGGGGATAAATTGGTCGCAGTTAGCACAGGACCAGGATAATTAGAGATTAATGGGAGAGGCCTTTGCCCTGCAGTGGGCGAGGACATGTAGGCGCCCTTACGGTGACGAAGACACCCCAGTAATGATGACACTTTTATTGACATTCTAAATTACAAAACACAAATAATGGTTGCTTTAATTCGTGCGCCCACGAAGACCATTTTTTCCAACAAACGGCGTAATATCGCCCAGAAGAGTCGCCTTTACTGGGGACGTGCTGCTTTTCCAGAACGTAGCACTTAGTCACTGTAAAATTAAAAACACAAACGAGTGATCCTAGCCACAGACGCGAGACCCGAAAGCAAACTTATTGTGTCGGTCCGTGTGAAATGAGACGCAACTCAGGTCCCCAGCAAATAGCAATTATCAACATTGTAAATCACACTGTCGCAGTCAACATACGGCTGATCACCTGCATGCGTACATTTCAATATTTCCCTCCCACAGAGTGAACTTGACTGATTGATTGTAGGTTTAACGCGCAGACGCAACGCAGGCGATGAGGCGCGCCGTAGTGGAGGGCTTCGGATTAATTTTGACCACCTGGGGATCTTTAACGTCCGCCGAAATCTCCTACACACGGGAGTTTTTGCTTTTCGCCTCCATCAGAAAAGCGGCTGCTGCGGCCGGGGAATCGAACCCGCGACCTCCACAGAGTGAACTCAGCCAGGCTGATTTTGCAAGATTGATTGATGGTTTTTATAGTAATAAAAGCACCGGCGCTTGTAAACGGCAGGCCTAGCGCATTCAATACAGCCTAAGGCTCACGCAAGCAAACAGAATAGAACACAGGTTTCGTAGATATATTGTTTGGTTGTAAAAAAGACAGCGCGGCAACGTCCCCCCAAAAGCTCTACTGGTTGGATTCTGTGGCCAGTCTCCCCTGCAGCGTTTCCAGAGCAGCCGTCAATATCTTGCGCTCCAGCAGCCTCAGTCTGGCCGCCATTTTCAGCCGGGGGCCCGAACCCTCGTCTTTGACGATGCTCTCGTACTCCTGCAATACATCGACAACAGCGTACCAGCGAGAAATAAGCTCACTACAATCAATCGATCGATCAATCAATCAATCAATCAATCAATCAATCAATCAATCAATCAATCAATCAATCAATCAATCAATCAATCATCAATCAATCAATCAATCAACCAATCAATCAACCAATCAATCAATCAATCAATCAACCTTTATTAAAGTGCCCAGGAACAGCCGAAGCCTTCGTGCTGGCGCACTCAGTGGGGTAAAAAAAGGGCCGCATTGAAATACACCAGCGGCTGTCACATAAACAGCCAGTAAAAAAAGGTGGGTGAGTGAAGAACAATAAAAAACTCGAAATACTACAGAGAATAAATTAAAAGTGGTATCCAACCTACATTACACGACTAACAGAGACTGTAAATTGAGATGCATTGCAAAAAGGCATCGTACAAGAACCATAGCAATAGGATGAAGCATCAATTACACAAAAATGTATGAAACAAAGTACACGAAATATTTGTAACTATTCACAGAAAGTGATAAGTTATAGAGACATTTGTTACTGTGGCCTGCCAGGGGCCCCTTAAAAATATGTACGGAGACTTTACTACAGAAGTGTGTCAGTACATACAATTACGCCCGGAGCATCAAAATCATACACGAAGAAATAAGAACAAGCTCTGTGAAAACAACGCACACGTCAGAAAAATTTCTGAAGAACACGAATACTGTCCAAATGCAGTTAGCGCGCAACGGCTAACAGCCCTGCCAAAAACCCCCGAAGGGTACGGCGAAAAATATCGAGTTCCCCGGAGTGTGTGTTATATAGGCGTTGCAGCCTATCAAGAGGAGAACATCTCCTAAGTTGTGCAGCTGTGTGGAAAGGGTGGTTAAGCCTTGTTGCTTTTTTTCGGAACACGAAAACTGATTGATGCAAGCAGTTCCGGGCATGAAATTGTACAATGAAGCAGCTTGTATAAGAAAAGAAGGTCTGAGCGGGTTTGCCGGTAACTTAAAGAGGCAGTTATCAGGAAGGCATCCTGGACCATTGACATTAAGATTAATACTTGGACCATGGCCATCTCCCTCCGCTCAGCGCAAAATCTTGTCCGCGCTATTCGAATTCCTCCAGGACATTGGTGTGTCCACGAAATTGTAGTCGTTCCTTCATCTCAAGAACCTTTGAATTCAATACCCTGAAGAAGAACCATATTTTATTTTTTTTCTCCACTACTACTCTCCTTTTCTTCACTACACCTACTACCTTTTCCCCTCTCCTCCTTTCCCCCCGCAGAGTAGCATGCCGGCGAACTGATGTCGGCAAACCTCTCTGCATTTTCGTCTATAATAAAGAGTCTCTCTCTCTCTCTCTCTCTCTCTCTCTCTCTCTCTCTCTCTCTCTCTCTCTCTCTCTCTCTCTCTCTCTCTCTCTCTCTCAGAGGGAAAACGATGCATAAATATTAATAAAAATGTGGTCTGTACACGCTCTACACATTGCCAATTAGATATGCAGGTTCCATTCCAAATGACAGAGGCATATTCAAGTTGAGGAATACAAAGTGCCGTAAAAAGTTTTAGGAACAAATGAGGAGACTGGAAGTCTCGCGAAAACCTGCATACAGCACCAAGCGAGCGGAGCGCCCGCCAAGTCAGTTGAGTGACATGAGGCGAGAAAGTTAAAGCGTAGTCGAAGAGCTATCCGAGGTCTTTGATCTCGACGACTGTAGACAGAAAACCATCATCAATACTGTAGCGAAAGAAAAGGGGTTTCGTTTTGCGGGTATAAGACATGACCTTTGTTTTCGCAGGATTAAGATTTAATCTGTTATCTGAGCACCATTTAGCAAAGGAGAATATATCTTGCTGCAGGGCAACACAGTCATCGATGGACTTTATACGTTTAACAACAACAACAACAACAATAATAATAATAATAATAATAATAATAACTTTATTTCCACTTAGAAAGCAGAAGTCACCAGGAGAAAAAAATTGACTAGCTTGAGTAGAGAAAAAGGAGAAAAAGCTTGTCTAGCTCAAGGGCCCTTCATGGTTTGACCGCAGCATCGGCAAAGGAAAAGGAATTGGCCACATCACTACTTACAGACGAAGGAGACCCTTAGTTGGAGATCATAGCAATCCAAAATGAGATACAGTAATAAACAAACAGTAGTACAACATGTACAAAACATCCCTAAGCTGGTTGAGATATCACTCATATGAACACATTTAAATGACAAAAGCTCGAATTAGCATAAGAAAAATATATAACCACAATTCCGCCCTGGCCACCTGGCAAATGCTCGCAGGCGGTCCCATGGGCCCTCAGCGCACGGAATGGAAAGCTGCTTTGCAAAGGTGACTGTTTTGAATCAAAAGTCTTCGTTCCCGATTTCATTTATTATTTTAAATCAATGAGGAGAAAGAGCTGGTACCAAGGCACACCGGACTCACACCGATAGTGCTAACAGTATATTACACACAGGTACTGATGGGCACATAATTAGTCATGAGGGGATCACCAATTTCGCTTGATTCTGCCAGTGGTCCGACTTAAGTTGAACCTCGATATAACAAAGTTGACAAAAATTCGCAATTTTAAAGCAAGGCTTTGCTCCTTTCGTCCAGCGATTTCGTTGAGGATGCGTAAATTACATTTTGACCGGAGACACACCCCTCCAAGCGCATCGCGTGATTCGCCGGACCCGCTGCTGGCGCCTGCGGGCGCCGACAGCGGTCGCCACCGCCGCTGCGGCCGAGGCAGCCAACCACCCCCGCAGCCTCCCATGCATGCGGCGCTGGGTCGTTTCGGGCCACGTGTCTCGTCTCGCGCCCGGCGAGGAGGAACGGTGCGTTCGCCGGGAATGAACGCCGCGTTCGCCCCGGCCTCCTTCTGTGAGCGTTGCACGGAACCGAACGGCTGTGAGACGTTTTCGGCAATACAGCTAAATCAAATGTTTAACCAAGCGAAACCAAGACTCAAACCAGACTAAGCCGAGCTTTTGCTTTGCAGATCCAAGGTTATCGGAGATAAGCCGCAGCCATTTTTTTCGTTACATGTAGGTTTCCAGTGAAGGCTCGTGTGAATAAAGTAGGAACGAAAACAAAATGCTAGAAATCGGTGACGGTGGAGTTTATTTCACGGTGAGAAACTGCGTGATTTCCGCCCGCTGCTTCCCCACGAGTTTAGTCACCCCACGGCACTCCTAAGAAGGACGGTCCTTACTCCTGTATTCACTAACGTAACTTAAGTATAACATTTAATTTTGACACTTTTCTGTGCCTTAACCAGTTTCAAGGATCAAATTCATGCTGAAAAGACGCCTTTCCGCGTACTTGATGCTCTCTTCCCCGATTAAAATTGGCGATCGGGTGCTAGCTGGAATACTATAGCGTGGGGCGAAGTTCTTCCTTCTCGACGGCGGAGACAGCGTTTAAAGCAGCCATGAAGAGAAAACACAACTTCGTTTAATTTGAAAGAACTGGGATTCAGTACCTCACTCCGCTCCATTCCAGCCACAAAAGACGTTTTTTTAACGAAAACACACAGCAAGAAGTATCTAAAAACTTTCAAATTTTGCGCCAAAGTGACGTGTGATTAGCAAGAATGACGTCATACGGGCCAACAATAAAACATGATTTTCAGTGCGTTAACTGCACGTTAGCATTCGAGTGATGCGGTCAAATGGAACTAGAAGCCCCATTACAGAAGTCCAGCCATGTGTCGTCGCGACAGGTCAGGCGGCCGCCAATCGCACAAACAAGGTTCCGTGACGTCGCAGAAAAGTTGCGGGAAATTGGCTAGGGGGTCGCGACTGCTGTACACGTTTTCTTTCATATCTCCGTTATTTGTTGGAAGATTGCCATGATAATGGTATCATTGTTACCGGGACTAAGCAGTCTTTCTAATAAACACGACTTGTATTTTGTCTTCATGGCTCCTTTAAAATTTCAAGTTTGTCTTGAAAAGACAAAGCTTCTCGTTTTCTGGCAGCAGAAGTCATCACGGACGAAGCGACGCCACAGATAGCAGTAGAGACGCGCGACTACACGCCAACAGGCAGGCCTAGGGCCTAATCGCCAACGCACTCACACGTGGAAACGCACGGTAGTCAGCGGTACGGGACAAATTCGCTAACTTAGTGCGTTTCTCCAGCCGACTTTAAAAAAAAAAATTACGCCCACCTCCCCTCGCGGGAACCCTGGTGTGATGCGACGCTGAGGGGGGTTCAAGCGCAAGCGCAGAGCAACCGTCGACCGAAAGGCCGCCGGAGAGCGGCACACCGGTTATATGCGCAGCGCGCCCGAAGGGAGGAGACCGCGGAGAGAGAGAGTGCCGCGGCTATGACGCAACACAATCCAACACAATCCACTTTAATCCAATCCAATCCCATCCAAGTCAAGCCAAGCCAATCCAATCCAATCGAATCCAATCCAATGCCCTTCGCGAGAGTGTGTTCGCTATCGGAGAGGAGAGGGGGAGAGTGGCTGCGGACAACAACGGACGCACGCGGACAACAACGGACGCACCCAGGAAGGACAGGGCCACCGACAAGAGATGCTCTGAGCGTCGCATCTAAAAAGTGCGGTGGATCATCAGCGTAGCCAATCCGTTACGTCACGGTTAGCCGGTGCAACGCCTTCGTTACATAGAGGTCAAACACATGGGTTTCAACGGGGCTGGCAACGGGGAATTGAAAAACTTCGTTAAACCCAGGAATTCATTACATAGCGGTTCGTTTCATCCAGGTTGAACTGTAAATAAAAAAATCTTTCACTCGAAGAGCGTCTGTGCTGAACTTTGCTCTGGCTAGTAGCGGGCGGCCAACGAATGCTAGCCAATTTAAACGGTAAGCAGAAAAGCAACCACGTCACCCACTGCCCTGACTTTGATGCGGAAGCCCGCACAAAAACACCAGCAACAACGCCTGTGCACGGATCAGCACTTAGGCCTGCCAGAAACGGGCCAATCCAAATTGGTTCCTTCACTGAAGCGAAAACGCGATTTTTTTTATACTTCTACCACTCACGTATTCGTTTCAACGTGGCCAGTTTACGCAAACTTGTCACGCATTTGCATAACGCCTCGGGCGAACGCGCCTATCGACTCGCGAGTTCGTGCGGCGCCCGAAACCGAAACCGCTCGCAATGCGTTCCGTGACTCGCTTACAATGCCAACGGCAGTGTTTCCGCGTGGAAACAGCGCTTCAAACCGGAAGCGGACCGGCGCGGTGGCAACCGCCGCATGCGCTAACAAGATAGGCGCACCGAAAGCAGCCATCCATAAAATATTCCAAAACTTCCTGCGCTCAAAAACCGTTCCAGATGACCACAAGCGAAACGATGTGTTATATATATTTTTTTTTGTTTTCGAACGCGCAACAGGACAACTTTTGAACATCGGCGTTATCGCTTCAAATTTCTCCGCCGCCATCCGTGATATCAGAGTACAAACGCAAACGCAGACGGTAACGCACGAAGGTACACAGCACTTTTCCCGCTGACGCCATCTTGACAGCTGCAAGCTTTGCATAGTTTAGCTTTTCCTTTCGGAGCCTTGGCTCTTTGTTGGCGACCAGACATCCCGTAAGTTCCTTTAAGATCTGTTCAGCTGAATATATTAAATACGCTTAACTTGAATCTCCTCAAGCGAATCTATTTCAGAACCGTGCCTCTCGTTTCATCGTTTGCAATTACTCTCCAACAGCCAGAGTTTCGTCGATTAAAGCAAACCTTAACCTTCCAACTTTAACGACCAGCCAAAAAATTGTACGTTTAAGCCTTTCTCACAAAATATACTATACTAATCCAAAATTAAAAGTGGCATCTTTTAGACGCCCACTTACAATTTTCCACGCTTCGACCCCAAAATAAAAATTGCAGTCCCCAATTGCAGCACCAAACAACGTTCCAATTCATTTTTGCCGAAGACCGCATCGGAATAGAACATTCTCCCCGCATCGATTGTCAGCAACCCTGATCCTGTTTAATTTAAAATGGCTATTTCTTGCACTGTATAACTTCCACCCTCCTCTCTGTAAGGCGCTTCGGTACTTTGAGAGTATTGAAATAAATAAATCTGTCAAGCGGGTTACTGAATTTTCGTTTATTCGTTCCCAAACGCTACGATGAAGCCCACACTGACCAGAAACGTTCCAGGTGACAAACAGGATTTCGTAGTTCATGCGAGCACGGTGTTAAGCGAGCAACACCTCCCCCCCCCCCCCCCTACGACGTCCTTGATGTCAATTTACTGTGGCCTAGAAGCGGCGTGATTTAGCTGACTGATTTAGCGGCGTGATTTAGCCCGTGTGTTCTAGAATCGAGATTTCGGCGCACGTTAAAAATCCCCAGGTGGTCAAAATTAATCCAGAGCCCTCCACTACGGCGCGCCCCATCACCTGTGTAGAAAACCGTAAAGAATTATAGGACAGAGAAACTAGAAATCAGGAATGGAGGTTTCTATGGCAATACGAGAGGCGGTGCACTGCTCTTTGAAGCACGGGCGGGGTGTCTGAGTACACGGGCATACACGGGTATCTACATGCCGCAGGATGAAACGTGTATGCTACGGAAGAGATCGGGAAACCGTAGTCCATATTGTCAGGAACTGCACAGAGATAGGAACGCCGCGGGACGATGGAGAAACGACCTTGGCGAAGGCTTTGGGATTTGGGGTGAGGGGGAGCCCCAACTGCAAGGACGAAGAGATGGCGACGAGGGGGCTGGAATGGTGGTCGAGTAAAACTAGGGAAGGGAGCGGTACGTAGGGGGAGTAATCATACGGATGAGAATGTACAACAGCGGGGGGAGGGGAAAGGGGGGAGATACAATATGGGGGTTTAAAATAGGGGTGGGGGGAGCTTGGGGGAGGCCAATTAATTAGGTCAGATATGAGTAGGGCAAGTAAGTGGAATAAAACAGGCAATTCAGTTGCCGACAACCGACGTCCCGACTCAAAGGGAAAGCCACTTATGATCATCAGTAGCAGCAGCGTCGGCGAGTTGAACCCCACAATCAATCGAATTAGCTGACTGCGAGTAGCATGCACGAAGTATAACTTTGTACAGCGATGACGCCCCCAGGAGGAAGATCTTACGCGCTTTGTTCGGCGATTTTCCGGCACGTTTGAAAAGCCAAGCCGCTCTGCAAGAGCCAAGCCAAGTACCCTTGGGGCAAACAACGAGGAGTCACCTTCCAAGGAAGCTCATCCACGCGACGTTGGGCGATTTTATGACAAGCTGAAACATCCGAGCCGTTTTTGCAACAGCCAAGCCAAGTCGAGTACCGTTGGCGCGAACAACGAGAGAGAGAAAGAGAGGGAGGGAGGGAAGGAGGTGGGGGAGGGAGGGAGAGGGAAACTTTATTTGTGCCTAAAATGGAGTAACAAAAGCTTGATGTGGGCGAGTTGGCACATTATGCTAAAAATTACTCGGCGCTAAAACAGGGACTAAGAACAAACACGTGCACACAACGCAGTGCCGAACTTTCAACTAGATTTTGTTGAAAAAGACGCTGCTTATATACACAAAAAACTAAAATACTCGGAGCATTGTGACGTCAAAGTGCATCACGTTTCTAAAAAGGCCACTCCTTTATCTGACAGCGACAAGGACGGAACTCTACTAACACGGTTATCCCCTGCCTGACTGATCAAATGAGCTTCAAGAATTTCGCGCTAAAGCTTTCCTCTTGCTCTCCTCAAAAACTTTGTCCTATCTAGCAGGGACACACTTGCACCTTTTGCAGTGCTCGGAAAGGTGGCCACCAGCATTATTCGCAACTGTCCAGTTGTGCTCCCTCACCCTCTCATTGAAGCACCTTTTATTTTGACCGATGTACACTTTTTTGCAGCTCAGGGGAATTTCGTAAACTACACCCATGTTGGGGTCTGTGTAGCGAACAGCGTGGTTTTTTGCACAGGGTCCTGGTTTTTTATGACCTGCACCTTGATACGGATGGCGTGAAGATATCCCTGACGAACAAGAAAGGCCTGTAAGGAAAAAGGTGCACGTCATACCGTATCTACCTCAAGTGTCCCATAATATAAAGAAAATGGCGCAAAGGTACGGTGTAAATATCATTTTCAGTGCCCCGGAAAAGCTATCAAAAGCATGCCCTTTGATGAGTAAGAATAAAAAAAAAAAAAGAAAAACCAGGACCCTGTACAAAAAAAAAAAAAGAAAACACGCTGTTCGCTACACAGAGCGCAGCATGGGTGTAGTTTATGAAACTCCCCTGAGCTGCAAAAAAAGTGTACATAGGGCAAACTGGAAGGTGTTTCAATGAGAGGGCGAGGGAGCACAACTGGACAGTTGCGAATAATGCTGGTGGCAACCTTTCTGAGCCCTGCTAAAGATGCAGGTGTAGCCCCCTGCTAGATTGCACAAATTTTTTGAGGAGAGCAAGAGGAAAGCTTGAGCGCGAAATTCTTGAAGATCATTTTATCTGACAGGCAGGGGATAACTGTGTTAGTAGAGCTCCGTCCGTATCGCTGTCAGATAAAGCAGTGGCCTTTTTAGAAACGTGATGCACTTTGACGTCATAATGCTCTTAGTATTTTAGTTTTTGTGTATAAAAGCAGAGTCTTTTTTCAAGAAAATCTAGTTGGAAGTTCGGCACTGTGTTGTGCGTTACGTGTTTCTTCTTCGTCCCTGTTTTAGCGCCGAGTAATTTTTTTTAGCCTAAAATGGAGTAAGCAAGGAAACGGGTGGGAGCATGGGTGGGAGCCTTGACTAGTCCTCTTCCTTAAATGGCGCACGAGGAATCCCCACAGGAAGCTCTTCTGAGCCGTACTCCGCGATTGAGCGGCAAGCTTAGAGATGTGGCCGGTTAAAAAAAAATAACTACAGTCTCAGGAAAAAAAAACAGGTTTTCTCTTTTTCTTTTCAAGCAGAGCAGCGTTAAAAAAACAGACAGACCTTCCCAGGGGAAATTCACTGTGAGGCGACCAATCTACAGTGAGGGAAACCCTTTCCGAAATCAATGACTTGACGTGAAGACGTCGTGCTCAGATTTTAAGAGCGGAAGCTCTGCTGGGACATTTGTGATGCAGAATGAAACAATTACACTCTTTTCAGTGTAAACGCAAAAAAAAATTTGATCACGCACTTAACTCTTTGAAGTGATTTGAAGGCGAAAGCCAGCAATTCTCGAAGTCTCCTTCACTGCTGCATCGTGTGTGCGGTGCCGTAACGTTCACCTGTCATGCGGCACGCATCCGGGTAATTCTTGTTCCATTCCGGCACGGTGCAGGGTTAGTGTTGTAGTTAGCACACTGGGCTGCGGCTCTTGCCGACGCGGGTTCAAATCCCACTCCAACCCAAATGAATGTCTATGTATATTTTATTGACTTGTTGTCCTTGTACAGCGGCCGTAATTTGTTTTCATTCGTGTAGTCGACTACGGTCCCTTTTCGCGTTTCTCGAGACATATGAGGCTTCCACCTTAAGAAGTGTGCCGAAATTTGATAGATCTGCGCGGAATCGTCCGTTTGCAATTTTTGACACGAAGGTGTTTTATTCTGGGATACACGAAGATATCACTGACGTCATATCCGTCACGTAAGTTACGCCGGTACAACAAAGCAAGCAGCCTGTAAAGGGTGCACCCCTGCACACACGCTCTTCTTGCGGGGAAGCAGCCATTAGTTCGAAAAAGTACGTTATACTTAGGGTTGTTCGTTTTCGGGTTTCATATCTTAACACGACAGTGCTTTATGCCGGTATACACCAAGATCTCGCTGACGTCATATCCGTCACGGAAACGACGCCAGTACACCTTTGCCGAAGCGACCCGCCAGCAGGACGTCGCTCACCGAGCACAACCACAAGACAGCCGCCGACCCGCAAATCATGCTCAGCTGCAGATTTCGCTGCACATTTCACTTTTGTGTTTTACCGATTCCTATGACAAAGGAAGCAAACATAGTTTTTTTTTATTTTGTTCTAAAAAAACAGGAAAGAAAGCTGTTTTTTTTATGCTCTTCAAAATTTCATGAAAACAATTAAATCTCTAGGTAAGCTGCCATAGCCAAGCCAAGCCAAGCCAACAAACTAAATAATATTTCGAGACTTTCGCATGACGCCTACATACTTTGCCAAGAAGAATTTCTGGTGTTCAAGTTTTCTTGCAGCCTCTGCATGCCGCTTGAACAGCGGCAGGTGAGGTCGGAACTTATTAAAATGTATACTATAGTTACTACGATTCGGAAAACTACTGAATTCACCAATCAACCGTACATGTTCCTGCCGATTCCTGTACGATTTCACCGACAAAGACTGCTTTGCGCAGTGAGGTCTGATGTAGAGCGTGGACAAAAGCCTTGCATGCTCCACCGTTCAAATTAGGTTGCCGCAGTATTCCTTTCGGCACTGAAACAATTATTCCCAATTAGCCGAGCGCTTCCCAGAATATCATTTGCAGGGTAATTCATTATTCACAGATTGGCAACTAGTGAAGTAAATGTCAGCACTGCAGACTTGCGCTGAAGGAACCGGAAATCACAAAGGGAGCGCGAAGCAGTTTCACTCTAACAGCAGCATTCAAGCCACGTTGGCATTCAAAGCACGGGATTCGCTCATATTCGATTATTTCGAGAATATTCGATTATTTCCTGGTAGGGTGAAGCGTAACCTTCCGAGACAATGCTGAACAATTACGTGAAAGGCCGGGGGGTGGGGCGGAGTCGCACTAACCAGCGAGGCCTATATCGCTTGTCGAGTTCTACATGGGGCCTGGCGGGGATGCACCGCAATTTCTTGCCAGAGTCACCGTGAAACCAGCGAAAGGCCATACATAGTGTTATTTGTTTACGGGTGAAACCCGATTCAACCCATTTTTACAACCTGAACATGTTCCAGGCATAGAGTTTCATACTAATATATACTACACGGAAATCTGTCGCTGCAGTCGCAGGCCGCCGTGGGCGGCGCCATTGCTGCTAGCGACGCTCCTCGCCTGCTTGGCTTAGCTAGCCATACGGCTTCTTTTTTGTCGCGAAGCCAAAATCAACGAAAAAAAGTAACATTTTTTTTTGTTCATCGTACATCAGGCTTCTAAAAACTACTGAAATTTGGAGGTTCAATTTTATAATAAAGAAACAAATTTCATGAGCCATCTACGGTAACATTGTTGCTTTTTTGCAGCCATAGCCAACGTTTCAGCCTGTCCATGAGCCATGCCAACGACAAGTGGAACGTACCTGCCGGGTACATGACGGAAAGCTCGCTGAAGCACGGCTCCCCTAGATAGTGGCGCCAGATTTCCCTCTAGTAGTATGTAACTCTGTGGTTTCAGGAGAATCGGGTTAAACCCGATTTCTCCCCGAATGGAGGACCTTTTCAAAGTAGCGATCCGCACAGTTGTGGGCTGACGGTCCGCCGTTCTCCACCAGTACTTGCTAGAAGCGAGCCCCACCAACACAGCTTCCGAACACATTGAGTCCTGGCATGACTCTGCCGCTCGCTACCCCAGGCTGGAAAATGTTGCACTGACATTTCTGTGGCTAGCTAACGGAAGCCGTGACGCCGAGAGAACTTTCTCCCGCCTGAGGTACGTTCAACGATCGGACACGTCTCGAACGGAGACCGACATTTTGCGCATGCACAGATGATAATGTATGTAAACAAAGATGTGTAAAAAAATCGATGACCAGCTTTTTGTGAATAAAATGTTTCATTTCTTGGTAGTTCTCAATGCTCTTTACTGTCATCATTACTGACTCATTTCGAAACAAACGCCAAACTTCGGAGAGTATTCGCTAGAAAACCCTGATGTCCCCCGATTACCAGTTCAAAACAAATACCGATTTTAACGCACTAGAGAAGTTCGTGACACCTTCTGATAAAATAAATTTAGAGTATGTTACGTAACAAATCTGTAGATTCAACCCGAACCCTCCCCCCCCCCCCGAATTTCGGAAAGCTTTTACAAAAAAAGCGGTTTCTCCCCATTATCCCTTTGAAAAATAATACCCAATTTTTACCCCCCCCCCCCCCCCCCGAATTTTAAAAGATATACAGTTGAACACGGATATATCGAACACGGATATATCGAATTATTGTTTATATCGAACAGTGCAAAAATCCCCTTGAAAATCCCATGCAAAAGTATAGGGCTGTTGTGCGCGTGTATCGAACTCCTGATCACGGGCAAATTCGATATATCGAATTCCACGCCGAAGGTTCCCCTGAAAGTTTGCGTCCTCTGATGGGGTGGAGTTGATGATAATGTTGACTCATCGCAGGCGCTGCCTGGCTTGGTGAGACAGAGGCGGCGTCCGCGGCATTATGTCGCTTCGATGGCCTTCAACAGCTGTTTTCACGCTAGCACGAGGGGCAGCTCCATGATAGCTAGAACGCGGGTAGTGGTTGGGGCGAAAGGACATAAAGGAGCAAAAGAAATTGACCGTAGGCACTCTTTTTCTGTGATTGAGCTGTTTGGTGGCTCGTGCAGGTGGACAGATGCGGCGTTGTATGTTTGTTTTGTACAAGGCATTCATTTCGGAGCAACGAAGGCGGAAATTCATCGGGTGCAGGCTGCTGAAAAGATGGTTGAAAAGGCGTTCGGAATTTCTCGCAGTAGTTTTGAGGGCGATGCACCCATCAACGTTGACGTAAAGGCGAATGTAGCACAACCCACCCCGGCTATTCCGGAGCGTTTCGGGTGCAAAGCGACTTCGTTGCACGCCTCCAGATGGGGGAGGTGTTCGGTTCGGATACTGAAGATAACGGCACTCAGTGCCTGACAACGTTCCCAACCGCCTACTGCAGCCGAGGTTACGTCAGCGTTATTCGCCTCTGTTGTGGCACAGTGTACAGCGTTGATTTTCTCATTTGTGCGTGTTTGTAATCTTGAAGACAATTTGGCGAACTCTACGACGCAGAAGAAAAAACAAGCGAAGCTCAAAGACATTTCAATGATAAATAAAGTGCGGTGGTCATCATGCTGCGGTTCGAATTTTCCGTGCTTTGACGGTCAAAGCGGTAAATTACCGTTTTCCACGACTTCAGAAAACTCTCAGTGATGTGCGGAGTTGTCAGATAATCTTCAGATAGGCCTATTTTATATATCGAATTATCGATATATCGAATTCTTTCATGATCCCCTTGGAGTTCGATATATCCGTGCTCGACTGTAAAACCAGAAAACGAAAAATCTTAGCCATACTGTACCAAACTAGGAAGGGGCCCATTGGAGTTTATACGCGTAGTTGGACATAAAATTATGAGTGTTTGCGGGCAGGTTCAAAGCGGGCGACGCACTTTTCCGAGTATTGTGACACTCGGGTGAATTCGCCGTACGCTTTTTGTGCGCAGCACTTTGGCAGCCGCTACTGTGGTTTCGAGGCGGCGGTGGCCTCGGCGTTGTAACCGAGCGAGCGAAGACAGAAGGACAACGGGGAGGAAAGTGTGGCGGAAGTGTGAGGGGGAGAGCAGTACGCTGAGCCCGCACGAGACGCTCGTCGGAGCGTCTGGCGATAGTGTGAGAGGGAGGCCGGCACGCGTTATTATGGCGCCATCTCTCTCGCTGCCTCCCCCTCACATTTTGCCATGCGTCGCCGCCAAGGAGATCCCTCCCCTCCCACTTTCGCCAGCCTCTCCCCCGTACGGCGCTCCCTCGTTCGAACTACGCGACATTTGCGCGGGAGGTTCAACTACGATTTCAACAACATGCTCGGAGGTGGCGACGCGCTGCGAGCGCGCGCAGCCGTGCATTCGCCGATCACGCGATCAATTCCCGAGACGCAGCAGCTATGCGCCGTGACCGAGAAGACTGCAGTTCGTGCTGCGCAGAAATTGCGCGTTAAAGGTGTTGTGCCACCAAATTTGTTGCTTGTGCATTCTTTGTTGCAAACGCTTTATAATTCGTTAGAAAGCATGATACATGCTCTCACATGCACATAATCTGAGTAAAAAATTTATTATCGCACGATTCATGTGAACAGGATTCGGTTTCGGTTTCTGGGCGCCGATTCAAGCAGTGACGTCACAGTGTTGCGAGGAGGCTCTGCCACGGCGGCGCTACGGTACGTTGCGACTTTACTGCGGCGTCTGCTCCCCCACATACGTGCTTCACCACGGAAGTAAACACGCCGACTCGTCACGTCAAGCTGCGACAGCTCGGACTCGGATTCTTTGTGTGCATCCTCGGATGCAGACAAATAAAAACCATGGATATGCAAACCATAAAAATGCTAAAAAAACGCTCAAAAAAAAAAAAGTCGCCCCCGCCGCGAATCGAACCCGCAACGTTGACCGGGCGGGCGGAACGCGCGAGACCACTGAGCCATCGAACAGACGATTCACACCGCGATATAGCCGGTGTACTAGATGGAGGCCCATCCTTGGAGTCGTACGTCGGTGTTTACTAGCTAGTTTACAGAATTCCTGGCTTGTAAACTCCAATTTTTTAAATAGCGTTTGCGCAGCAAGGTTCCGCGAAGCCCCCGCGACAGCTTATCGCCATCAACTCTGCTCTTCTGCGAAAGCGCTCGCAAAAATAAGTGTGCCCGGCTGCGACTGCGATTTTGCACTGAAGGGATACTGCTTGCCGTACTTTGGTTTTACGTTAAAAACCTTTGCCGATACTGATCTCTTATTACCCAAATTACCCTACGTAACTGTTCTTCTGCACGAAACTGACCTTATATTTTCTACAGGCGAGCCGATCGCACACGCATTCCGGGGTAGCGGCGTCGCCGAAGAGCACGGCCGAAGCGTCGAACGCCAAAATACGGATCGCATTAGCGCTAGTGTCGAGTTGTATGGGCTTCATGGAACTTACTGTGTTTATTACCCTCCAGAAACTAACAAAATAGAGCCGCGTTCATTGCGGCACGAATGTTGTCGGGGCGCAGTTTTCGCTTCTCGGTCGATTGACGACGCGTCGTGCGACCAGTCAGGCGACCGGTTTTGTTGGCGTCTTCGGTCGGCGAGTCAGTCACACTACGGCGACTTTCCATCGGCCGACGTGTTTGTGTCGCTGTTGGCGTGGTGTGACAACGCGGTCTGGCAATTCGGCAGTTGGCCGATGTTTTGTCGACTCGTCGGCGTCGCGTCGTCGTCGCCGTCGTATCGGTATAGTGTGTCGATACGACCAAGCGACCAAACAAACTGTGGTAACTGGAGTTCACGTTGACGTCGCTCGAGTCGCTAACGTTGTATGACGTCACAAACTTTGCTGTGCTGGCAATTCACTGACGTCATGGTTAGTGGCGCTAGCGATGGGTCCCGATTTCCAGAAGAGCATTTAGGTAATTTTTAGAAGCGAATTAAAATATATATTAAGCGCTTGCTGTACCCAGCACTTCGTGTTGAGGGTCGCTGCATGCAGAGGAAGCCTACAGCAGGCTTTTTACAGACTTAAAATTTGGTGGCACAACACCTTTAAGAAGCATAGTAATCGTCAGCGTTCTTTTTTCTGGCTGCATAGCTCAGTTAAACCAATTTAACGTATTTGTTTTTAGTCTGGAACCTTTGTTCATCTTTAACTGGCGGTAGGCGAAAAAGGCAACCAGGAACCTATAGAGTTTCTTACTATGCACACTAGAGAGGAATCTGGCGCTAGCATCTATGCGGCTCATATCAAGGCCGTCTGTGTCGTCATAGGCCGCCATTACACCACGCGCTCGCCTTAGTTTCGTCATTGGCTTGGATTGAAACGTTTTAGTGGTCGTATATTCGAACACAGCGCCAGAAAAACGCAACGGGTTGTTATAGATGTGGAAAATAGAACAGGCTGTTTTAAAAATGCGGAAAAAGGAAGTAAAGCGTATTTTTGCCGGAACGGTTGTGCCTACTATTCTGCAGGCCAAGCAGGTAGTTAACAACAGTGGTAATATTTTAGGAGAAACTGTTTTTTTTTCGTTAGCTACAACTTTCGCGGCAGCATATTACCCGCTCAGACATACGTTCCTTCTACTCCGGCATGACCAACGTCAGATAAAATCACGCACTGCCTGCTCTTTCACCGAACACGCAGTTGCCACGGCTCACGGATACCACAGTAGCTTGTAGACGTGTTAATGCATAGTGAAGAAAGCAAATCCCCAAAACCGCTTAAACATCCGATTGCCATGCCAAGCCCAAGCAGAAGCGGGGGTCTTCCCAAAACCCCCCGCGACGACATTGATTCTGAGGTGCAGTTTCCTCTCTGGTATATTTACTAAGAAACTCTATGCAGGAACCATTCGCCGCCGCCATGCCAGCTATCGGAATGGCGTTACAACACACGCAGACGACGTCACACACGTTATCATGCTGATTCAACCTTTACATTTAAGTTTTGTTTCAATTTTAACTCGGCAAATGATTAATGCCGACTTTCCAGTTGTCAACGCCACGGTTGTGAAGGTTAAAAGAGCTGACAATCTGCTGAATTTGGGCCTGCGGAGTTGCCAGTATGTCGCGCAACAGCCAACGCCTGCAAAATCGGCCGGCAGAAAAGTGCTAAAGACACGGCATTTTCGAACTTACTCTTCTGGCTAAAAATACGCGCAAATGAGCGGAAAAAAAGACAGGAACTCCAGAACGAGGCCTACACGTTCGAGACTTTTATCGGGGAAGGAGATTATACAAAACAAACGTTTACGACCCACCTGAGTGTCTCTTAAAGGGCTAAGCCCCGACAAGCGCTGCAAGGAAAACACGATGTGGAAACATCTGAAGAGACGCCTAGTAGTACACGGCTAATCTCACTTTGCCAGACAAGCACGGAGAAAGAAGCAACTACGCCGCAGACACCCGAACCTCCAGAGGCGGTGGAAGCGAGAACAACAGCCGTGCTATCTATAAAGGGCCACTTCCGGAGCAGTAACCCCCCACTATGTCTGAGAGAAGACGTGGTCTTCCCGGCGGATCCCATCATTTCCGCTGCGGAACCCCGACTGTCAGAGTACCCTTGAGAACACGACGGGGTACCTTCGACGGCTACGAGGCTGACCCAAAACGAAGAAATAGACGGCCGATCATTCTGACCAGAGCCAGCGGTGCACTCTAAGCAGCGAGCAATACGATTGGGGCTGCAAAGTTGTTTACATGGCTACGACAGAAGCGCATCGCCACGACCAAGAGCAGCGACTGCTGCTATTAAAGGGGCCATGAACATAAACAAACAACCTGGTACAATTTGAAAAAAAAAAAGAAACTAACCGTTTCGGCAACTCGGTCAGCTCCATTTCAGCCACAAAAGACGTTCGTTTACAGAATAAGGCGAAATAAAAAAAGGTAAATTTTTTTTTCTTCGCAATTAAGGAAGTTAACCTCCTTACCCACATTTTCCACAATCAAACTTATCTTACAAGTTTTTTTTTCTCTCTCAAAAACAGTTTTTTCGTAAGCAAGCAGTAAGTGACCACGTCCCATTTTAGAATGTGCTCTGTGTTTATTGTAGTTTTTTTCAGCCAAGAAAATCCCAGCTCCAGATCAAAACGCTAGTCTGGAGCCAGCTGTATTAAGAAATTGTTTGACAACTGTTGCATAGCTGATTTTTCAGCCAAGGCGGTCCAAAGACGCTGTGCACGTTTTTTTTTTTCTTCACATTTGTGCTTCGGAGCCACGCGCCAAAAAATGACTTTCTTGGGCTTCACACTCTCAAGATTGCAACATTTGTTGCTGTCCTTTCATTCAGTGATGGTGGCATCGCACGAGCCTGCATTTCGAAATAATTCGGATTGAACCCTGGGCGCAACACGACCATCGAGGGGCTAAAACAGGTTGACCACAAGCAAAGAGCTGCACGACAGCTAAAAAAAAAGGCAAAGCAGGAGACGCGACAGGCTGAAAAGCGAAAAAACGCCTTCGACGGTGATTACGAAGCTGGTGCTTACTAAATAAATGACTCTAGTGGTGTTTGTGGCGAAAAACTAGTTCTTACCCTATGTTTTTACTTTAAAATAAATTATCCCGAAACAGTGTTTTTTATGACATCCGTACCATTATTTTTTATATCTTCCAGGATAACCGGCTGATTCCCGTCATCTACATAACTTGTCACATCTACTGTGCAAAATTGAAAATACTCACGTAACGTTTTTTTAGTACGTAATTTTCAACATGTAAATTAGGCCAAAATTTAGGTACTTGCGAAAAAATTGTGAAAAATTCTAATTTAAATTTGATTTCAGTATTTCTGGTATAGTTAAAAGAGCTCAAAATTTGAAAGAAAATGATGTATGCATTATGTATATACTGCTAGTAGATACCGGGAAAAATGTACCTCAAATCGGCCAAAAATGCATGGGGAGTATAGGGCTTGCCTTGTGTCCTTAACCGAAAAAACAACTCAGGAAATATATAAAAAAAAACTCGATTTAATCGCTACAGTGAGGTAATACGGCCACGCGTGACATATTTCCCAACAATAAAATATGCCTTTTTTTTCGGGCGTGTAACCGGCGCTAAAAATGCGAAAATTTCAGGGGTGAAGTAGAGGTGCGGATTATCTGCGAGGTGTTTGCTTTGGTGCAGCTTAATCGCAATGCGCGTTGGTCCGTGATGCCCCTACAGCAGTAATAGCGACTAAGCCTTATCCCACTGACAGTGCTTATTTTGCACGCACTTTTGCACGCACAGCTGAACAATATACCGGCCTGAAAAAATGTTTCCGATAAGTCATCTAGTTACGTAGCCGGCTACGTAAGTTCTTTTGCATAAACAAATCTGTAATGTTGCTTGAGTAGTAGGTTTGGTCCATCTTTTATGTATAAAATATGCGGGCAATACGCGAGGATATATATTTTTTATTCGTCGGCGGGAAGTGGGGTGCGCGTTATTGCAGGGGCGGGCTAAACGCGCGAAAATACGGTAGTTATGACTGTGTCAACTGCGTGTTAGCGATATGATGAAAAGGAACTACAGGACCCACTATAATCGCCCAGCCATATTTCTTGGCGGCGGCTTAGGTCGTCGGTCGAAAATCCGAAAACAAGGTTTTGTGACGTCATAGAAATTCTATAAACGGCAAATGGCAGAAACTGGCGCGTTTCCGCTCGCATATTCCCTCTCCGCAAACCGGTTCGGCAAAGGCCAAAAACATGCATGGACGCTGCAGGACCGGTTTAGGAGAGGGGAAAAAACGCACGCGGAAACGCGTCCTTCTTCGTTCGTGTGTTCCGTTCCACCCTTCACGGAGCAGCCGGACCGGTTCCAGAAGCGGGTCACCGCACGGGGAAACGCGCCGTTCTCCGCATGTGCGTCCCGTCAAAGCCGCTAAGCCTAATCCCCCATTGTCTTACCTGGTCACTCTTGGGAAACGCCCGGAGGAGCAGCTGGATCCGGACGACGAGGAACCGTAGCGCATCCCGGCCGTTGTCGTCACTCGAAGCCAGAATGTGCTCACTGCCGAACGCCTGTGAGGCTGACGAAGGCGGGAACAACAGACTGCTCTCAGCGATTCACGCTAGCATCAGCTGTGTTTTGGTTTGGCGTGCGGGTCTAAGTTCGCTAACAAGCAATTCGCTAAAGTTTGCTAAACAAGCTAAATTCGCTAAACAGCTAATTCTACCCTCCGCGAGGAAAGAAGAGTCTAAACTTACTGGGCTTGATGCGTGAGCACTACTTCAAAATATGACGCCTTAAATTATGCCACTACAGTACAGTTATATAAGCTATGTTCGGCCGTATCTCAGCAACCTCAAGGACGCATTGATATGGTCGTCCGTACCCTTTCGTTGTGACCGATTCCGACCCGCGACCTAACCTCGTCTGCATGAGGATTAAGGTATACGAATGAATTGAATTTCGCTCGCGTAGCGCAAGTGTCTAACGCACACAGAACCGCGAGGTGAAGAAAGCGACAACGCTTACCCAGCAAGCCTTTAGAACAGCATGCATTTCGTTCGCCAGGTGGCGCAGCGGTGACCTTTAATCGTCCTACTTTAGCTTGTTTCAGAGTTAACATTGACGCTGCAGCCAATAAACAAAAGGAAAATGTGCCTCTTCCTGCTCAATGGGCCTCTTCCCGTCGAATATCCATCCATACTAAAAAAAACTGAAACAAAATGCGACAGACCGTCAATCTGTTCACAGACATCCCCCCAATGCTTGCTTTTTACAAACTGCAAACTTGCGGGTTAATCTGCCCACGCGACATTTGAGCTTTCCGAAAACACGACGTAGTGACCTACCTGGTTATTCCAAACCAAACATGGGTCCCAGCAATTAGCATAAACCAAACGGGGTGGCCATTAAAGGGACTCTGCAACACTTTCGCTAAACGCTTTTACTCTTTCCTTCGCGTATAAAAGCACTGCGAAAGCTATAGTTATCGCCAGCACGGAGCGGCACTGCGTGATTTGCTCGCCGCACCGAATACGCCTTCCATTTCTGCTTTGTTTTCGTGGCTTTATTTTTAAAGTTGATATCGAAAAGCATTCATTGCAGCAACCGAAGGAAAACCGGCCAACAGCCGCTAAATGGCCTTAATGACGTAATTCGAGCGGTCGAAAAACATCAAGACCGGGAAAAAAATCTTTTAAGCGAGCTTCCAAGTTATCTGATGGGTATAGAACAGTAATATCTGGCTGAGGCACTTTGCGACCCCTTAATCAAAGTACTGGGTGTGTGGGGCGCCTACGTTCTGCAAGCATGTAAGATTTCAAAAAGAAGTTGAAAAAAGTGTTTCAGGGTCCCTTGAAAGTGGCTATCGAATGCGTTTATTCCTGCAACTGGACGAAAGCGGTGCAATAGCCGCGACACCACTCTAATGACGTAATTCCACCGCTCGAGGAACGCTACGACCAGGAAAGATGGGAGAATTTTCTTGAGCAAGTTTCTCAGTTATCTGATGAGCATAGATCAGTAATTTTTGGCTTTTGCGACCTCCTATTCAACGTAATGGATGTGTCTGCTGACTACGTTCTGAAAGCATTTAGGATTAAGAAAAAAGTAAATAAAATTGTTACAGGGTCCCTTTAAACGCGGCGCTACCCGGGATCACCCACCATCTTTCAGAGCGAGGATCCTGAGGAAAGTTGAAAGGTCGTCGGACACAGGGCGCGGACCCGCCGTCAGAGCAAACGTTCCGCTTCTGGAAAAAGAGAATGAGCACAAAGCAGTTGCGGAAACATCAGCGTTAGCTTCCAGTGAAATCTGTTAACCGATCAAAATGCATCGACTTCAAAATGTTTCGTGCGATTCACCATTTTCATCGGGGTCTAGTCCACCACCCTTTGTTGATATCTTTGTTCTACTTAAGGAGGGGCTTACAAAACCCTTGAACCAGTTGCTTAAGGTGGATTACTATATACGTTTAACCGTTTTATGGCGTCTTGGGCAATCCGCCTTTGCGGGCATGTGCTGCACCACAAATCCGAAACCTACTGCTCGCACTGGCCGTCCATACTGGGCCGTCTACCGTAGCCGACTATCTTTGTGTGCGCATAGGCGGCCCTTTATTAAATCAACCCTGAATTTCTAGTTTCCTGACGAATTACGAACTTAGAAGATCAAAATTCTTGTTTTGATTATCGTTTTTGATACAGACGTCGGGGAATCACACCCTCTCGGGATGGACCACATCCACCCCTCCTCCTTCCCACGATTCCATTTTGATTGAGTATTAAGCTAATGTACAAATTACTGTTTTACGACACGTATCAGGACGATTTTTCAGCCGTAACCGTGATAAAGCGCTATTTTATTACCGTAAGGTATTTGGAAACGTTTTAGTAAGGCGAGCAAAATTTAGGCGACCGGCCGGCCGGCAGCACCACCTCGACGCCTCAAGGTAGCAGCACCTCAAGTGTCGGCCGCCTCAGTACGATCATAGCCAAAGCCGCTCCAGCTCCGACATTTTTCTGGGATACTCATAACGGCAAAAAATTTTGAAAGATATTTTTGCGCTGATTTCGGCTCTTTCCATAGCTTTGAGCTCTTTGCTACTTTGTAGATAGAAATATATTCAGCGCAATTTATTACTGAAAAGGGTAGATATTATGCTTCCCACGAAAAGGGCATAAACTATCAACTAACGACTAAACCAAAGTAACGTTGAATCGTGCCGCTGGTAACGTAAACTACGTACAAGGCAAGCTCGTGTTCTTCGCAAAGCTTCGACTTGACGGTGAAAAGTGGGTCATTCTTGCTTATGCCTGCAAAAGAGATAGAAACAAACAGGAGACAAAAGCATTAGAACATTTGCGCATGCGCAGAATACAAAACCGCAACCCGTCGTGCAATGCACAAAATGGCACCAGTCAAAGGGCTGCCGACAATGCGTCGTGGCAATTTCTTGTTGCATTTCGATCGCTGTTATTGAGCATGATGAATGCCTTGCTCCCAGAAAGGCAGCACTCAAAACTATTCTCTGAACGCTCAGGGTAGTTAACGAAACCCCTGGTTCGAAGAAAACGCCAACCTCAGCCCACCCCACAAGAAGGATGACGTCAAAGAGCAAAATACCTACAGACCCGTTAGACTACTCTCCGTTGATACAAGCTGTATACCAAGGCAATAGTTAACAGCATATGCGATGCCCTAGATGTCTGACAACCGAGAGAACTGATTGGGTGTAGGAAAGTCTACCACGCGGGCTACCTGTATACCATAAACCTCAGTAAAAAAATGCGGAGAAATTCAGAAATTGCTTACTGATTCGTAGCATTCTATGACATTCTTACGCCGCAGAGCCACACCAATTCAGGTCCTACTCTTCTTTTTCCGGTCTAAGATCCCAACAAGAATACCGCAGAAACCTAACAAAAATTCCTGTCGTATGACAAAATTTTTGTTGTGACAACAGAAGTCCTGTTGTTACGACAAAGCCATCTGTTGTTACGACACACACTTCTGTCGTATTGACAAAGACAATTTTCTCAACAAGAAACATTCCTGTAGTCACAACATAACTGCCATTTACGCTACTCTTCACAATGGGAAAAAAACATTCAAACCATGTGCAACTGCTGATGGAACATCAGGAGCACGACAAGGAATTCGGCACGACGGAACATCAAAATCAGGACAGGAATACGACACGCCATTGAACATCAGATTCCCGACACGACAAGAATACGACAAGACGACGGTACGACACGCACAAATGCGACAAACTACAGAAATTTTTCTTGTCATTTTCGACTAGGCTCTTTAACCCTGTCTACTACTAACCACATTTTACGCATCATATTTTTTTGACGTCCACCTCATGGAAATGTCGTCGATTAATGTTCTGGAGTCCTTTACAGCCATCGGTAGCCAGGGCCATCACCCCCTAAGAGATTGCGTCCTGCGGAAACCCCGAGGCGCACAGCACGTGATGACACGTATAGTGAAGTTCTGGAAAGAGTAACGCCTCTGTCGACACCCGTATGTGCCCGGAAAACACAAGACGAATGTACTTGCGAAAGTAAAGTTTGTCGCGTTCGAAACAACTGCAAGGCGCGTCACTCCCCGGCACGTCGTAGACAACACGTCGACAAACTCGTAACACGTTTACACACAGGGGCGCGGGGAGAAGTAGTCGCAACCAGCAAGCCTAAAGCGACAGTCTTGAAGGAAAACAATACATCCTACATCTCTAAGTATAAATAAGGATATCCGGCTTCCAGGACAGGTGGGTCCCCTGACGCCGGGGTCAAAACCAGGATCGAGCGGTGTGTCAGGCGACCGCGCTGCGGGAATCGAGTGGACAGCTCAGCGCCTGGACGGTACGCCTTCCCAATCCCCCACAGCCACGCACGGCCGCAAGGCCAATCGTCCTCCAAAGAACGGCAGGAAGTCAAGCAACGAAACGGACAGAAATGGACGAGGAGACCGGCAAGCTGTCGTGACAAGGAAATAAAAGGAGCCCGCTGACTAACGCGGAAACCGATGAGCAGACACAGAGGGACGCGAAGACCAAGAATCGGACCGGATGAAAAAAAAAAGGGGGAAAATGGGACAGTTGCCCGGAAAGGGAGTGGGAAGTTCAGAAAACGGTGCGAGCGAATAATTAAACAGTATTCAATATTAACGTGCGCTGGATATTTGGACGAGGGACGGGGAGAGTGAAAAGATAAACCAAACCAAACGATTGCGCACCATCGTTTGGTTTGTCTTTTCACTGTCCCCGACCTTCGTCTAAATATGCAGCGCACGTTAATATTGAATTCAAGAATATACCAACTTGCCCCTGCACAAGGCTTTGTTAACGTCAATTAAACAGAAAGCGACTAATCGATGAGAGAAAAGCGGGGAAGGATGAAGCCGTAGACAGGAAGTCTAGAAACCATATAAAAGTACTGTGATCAAATCAGCGAAAACCATCGAAACTTGTTGCTTAAAGACGAAGGCAAACTTTATGAGGAGAAGGAGCACTGGCGCATGTTTACACATTGATCCCTCACGCGAGTACACAGTTGACTTAGCGGTATCTCCAGAAATTACTATAGCACATAAGGAAAGTGAAGTCAACTTCAAATATCTTGACAGAATTGAAGAGCACAGGAGAAGGGTTCCCTTTGAAGCAGCCAAGCGCCTGATTTCGCATGTTGGTGATATTTCCCTGGCCGAAGTGGTACGATACCATATAAACACATTCCTCATCAGCCTGTCTACGCCCACTGCAGGGCAAAGGTCTCTCCCATGGATCTCCAATTATCCCGGTCCTGTGCTAACTGCGACCAATTTATCCCCGCAAACTTCTTGATCTCATCTGCCCATCTAACTTTCTGCCGCCTCCTGCAACGCTTGCCTTCTCTAGGGATCCACTCTGTTACCCTTAATGACCAACGGTTATCTTGCCTTCGCATTATATGCTTTGTCCCCGTCCATTTCTTCTTATTATTTTCCCCTAATATGTTCTTAAAACGAGTTTGTCACCCGACCCACTTCACTCTCTTCTTGTCCCTTAATGTTACACCTATCCCCTTCCGTTCCATTGCTCGCTGAGTCGTCCTCAATTTAGGTTGAACCCTCTTAGTGAGCCTCCAAGTTTCTGCCCCCTGGGTGAGCACCGGTAAGACGCAGCTGTCATACACTTTCTTCTTCAGGGACAATGGTAGGCGCCATTCATTATCTGAGAATGCCTGCCGGATGCACTCCACCCTATTCTTATCCTTCTAATTATCTTTGTCCAAGGGAGATCCATGAAAGAGGCCTTTGCACTGCAGTGGGCCTAGATAGGCTGATGATGATAATTCTTACTGGATGATATCTACGTTAATTTTCGTAATATGCATAAACATCTTACGCAGAATCTATCTTTAATGACAGCTGTATGTGCTGCTGTTAGCATTCTACAGGTTGTTCTGGATATCTGTTCACAAATTGAATCCGCATCACCCCCTATCTTCCGGGTTCCACACAGTGCGAAATCTGCCGAAACAGAGGAACCGTGGTTCTGTTGTGTCCGCTCGAACATCAACGGGCACCCGCTTAACAACGCCAGCGCCGCCTCCACACAAATTACACAGTTCGCGCAAAAAAATCCGCAAAATGAATCAGCAGCAAAACGTCAGCGACGGCACGCTCCCTCCGCCTCTCTCCCCAAGCGGGAGGAAGATGAACCCGTATCTGCAAGACCACTGCGCCCTCTTTCCGTGGGTCTGAGAACCTGCGTTACCCTCTTGCGTGACGCACGACCTACACAAGACGGACGAAATGGCTCGACCTAAAACAGCGCCACTCTTAACAAACCTTTTTATCCCATTATTGAGGACATCATCAACGAGGCGAAGGCGCAAACTTCCTCCGAACGAAATTTGGCCCACCAAGGAAATTCACTGATTGCACGGGACAGGCGTAGCTAACCGATCCTTGAACATTCGCCACGTCACTTGATTCCCCGCCGCTGAGCACTGGGAGAGAGAACTGGCCAGCTCAGGCACTGACGCCCAGATTTGGCTGAAGAGAGCCCAAGAAGCCGGACGGTCCCAAGGGGGTCCTGGAATAACGACCCTTCCCTAAGGCTAACTGCTCCATAGAGACCTTTCTTCCTCCTCTTCATCGTGAATACCGGTATCAACGACACAAAACAACCCAATTGGTATCAACAATCCCACACACCGCCAACAACACATCCGACGCCTTCAGACAGACCCCCCCCCCCCCCCCCTTCCTCCCAAAAAGCGACCACAAGAAGGGAGAAGTTATTTATCGAGAATGCAATGATGACCAGCTGCAAATATTCCGCCGCTTTCTTTGCGAGTTGCCGACGCGTGTAGCACCGGCAACACAGCCACTGTGTCGACAAATTCATTAGCTTGGAATCCCGGGATGCGGGAATCCCGCTTCCGATCACGGCGGATTGAGTGACGACTTTGATTTGTGTATTCTTAACTCAAAAGAAAAATGACGGCTACCGCATTGGGCGCTATAAAGCACCTTCAAGTAGCCGAAAACCAAACGTCTTTTGTAGCGTGAGCTACACTGGCCGAGGTTGAGCAGTTTCGCCTGGCCCCTGGACAGCCGTGCTGCGCATGCGCGAGGAGCAGTGACGTCTCACGGCGCAAAGCTGGCGCGCCGGAGCCGCTACCGCCGCCGCCGCGACTGGATTGGGTTGGATTGGAAATCGTTTTAGCAGCAGTAAGCATGATAATCAGCTAATCCTAGACAACCAGGAAACCTAAGAATAACCAGCTCAACCTTAGATCACGCTACGTATATCTAGGCATAGCCGAGCTAAGCCACTGCTAGTTTTTTTTTTCTGCATGGCCCCTTTAGGGCACTCACTGTAGGTGTTGTAAAACTCCGCTTTAGGCCCCGCATCCTGAATCCCTCCTCCACTCGAACCACCAGTCGAGGAGGTCCTTGATAGCGATTTTCACATGTGAAGGCACTGCGGTATCCCCCACTCTGCCGAGCCGATGAAACACATGGAGTAGAAGACAGACTCAGAATACGGCCACTGCTGTGCATGGTGCCTCCAGAGTGAAGGGACTTCAGGCGAGGTCTCGCCTAGCGTCACTAAATAAAGGCTTTTAGAGTATCGGCACTCTTTTCTCTCGTTGTTATGTGCCGCCAGGATTTTCACTGGTGCCGCCAGGATTTTCATTGGTCGGTCGGCAACACGTGATATTTGTTTACATATGGGCGCAGTCATTTTGTTTCTGGGAGTCTCTCTCTCTCTCTCCTCTCCTCTCTCTCTCTCTCTCTCTCTCTCTATCTCTCTCTCTAGCTCTCTCTCTCTCTCTATCTCTCTCTCTTCTCTCCTCTCTCTCTCTCTCTCTCTCTCTCTCTCTCTCTCTCTCTCTCTCTCTCTCTCGTTCCTGCGCGGACGCTAGAGCGGCCGGTCGCACTCTGCCCTCCACAACCGGCGGCGGTTTCGTTGGGAGAGATGGCAACATTGCAAGCCAGAAACAAATTGGCCCCCAGGCGCTTCCGGGTGCACCAACGCTTATAGAACCAAGGTTATAGAACCTTGGTTCTATAAACGTTGGGGTTCACGAAGTGGCGGTACTCTTACGCGTAGCTTATTTAGTGACGCTAGTCTAGTCCAGACGGATTTGTTTTAGAGAGGGGAATGAGCGAATTTGATCCCGAAGAAACAGCATTGCCCACAAAAGTATAGCATATCTACGTATACAGGGTGGTCAAAATTAAGTCGAGAAATTTTTTAGAAAAATTAGGCGCTTAGATCTACGTGAAGACCACCTTTACAGTGAGGTTATCACCCAGGGGGACACAGACTGAGGTGGTAATTATTGATGTCGGTGGCCTACTTAATTAAAATTGACTAATGAACTTTTTAGTGGCTGCAGTAAGCAGGCATCTATGTATTGAAAAGCTAGACGCAATCGTGTTTCCATGCAGTTTCATTTGGCAGGATTCTTCTAGCGTATCCGTACTCCGAGATATCGAACTGCAAAGTTTAATTGCCCTTCGCATCATTACGCATGCTAGACAGTGAAGACCGGGGCACAGCGCCTCCATTTTTAGCTGGTTTTCGATAGCGATTCCGAATACTGCAGATTGCAGTACTTTTCGTTTTTAGACCAGCAAAAGATTACAATGACTAAGATTGGGTATCGGTTTCAAGAAAAGCAAGCAACGCAGTTTGGAAAGTTCATTGCTGTGTGTGGGCGACAATGCTATAGGAGGCAGTGAATTTCAATCAGTTATCGAGAAAGCGAGAAAGGAAAATTGGCATTTCTTTGTGCGAGAAACTACTGGTTCTATCTGCTGATCATGGTCGATACAATGGAAGTGTACGAAGCAAGGCGAATGAAAGTTCGATGAAATGACGAATAAGTGTGGTATATAACCTCTGGAAGAGGGATAAGCGGAAAACTTTTCCGCACATGGCAAGTGGGGAGAGGTTTAAACTTTGCTTAATGGCTGACAAACTTTCATAACGGGAATAGCAAAACAAGTTAAACCATGCGGCTTTGTTTTAAAGGGGCGCCATGCAGACAAAACACAAGTTCGGTTCATACGAAGATTGCCTTGTTAGAATCATACTGACACCACTTTTAACGTAAACCGCTCCAATAAGCTATATAATTAGGAAAAAATGGAACGGCCATGCGACCCACTAGCTCATTTCCCGCACTAGGACCTATGATGTCATATGCCTAGCCTTGCTATTGGCTCGGGCCGGCAAAAGCAAATGCAAGTTAGGCGGGGCTTATAAGCTTCCAGAACTAGCTTTTTGCGCTTAAATGTAATGCAAATTCTTTTTATAGCAGTAAGAATGTTGTGGAAAACAATGGAAGTTACGAAAGTACACGTAAAAGCCCGTACTGCTGTTGGTATTGCGCGCACTAAGCTTGTTAAAGCTGCACAGAAGTTCGGCGCTTTGGGGTTGTCTTACGTGATCCTGTTTGTCGAGCACATCCCATGTTTCACGAAACGATCATTTGCAGTAACAAAAACAAGCCACGTGCAAATACGGTCGAAAACGAAGCAAAGGCGGGCAGTGGTCCGGCGCAGTATGGTGGCGCCATCTAGGAGGACTGACGGTAAAAAAGGCTCCGGAGTCCGCTGCAGAACGTAACAGCGCACTAACGTTCACTTGAAGACCTGACCTTCTTACGTCATCACATACGTCCCGAAACACATGATTTGGCGCGATAATGACAATGTTAACTTGACTTGATTAATTTCTCAGCGAATAAAGCATCGTTTGCTGCCGGACAAGCACTGGGGGGTTTATAAAACACCAAATATTTCTAATAAAGAAAACTTGTGTTTTGTCTGCATGATCTCTTTAACATCCCTTGCCAATGTAACTCAATTCCCTTGGCCCCGTTCACCCGCATCTTAACGAAATCGCACGAAGAACCGTAACCGCTAAGATCCCACGAGACCACACATCATCTTGCACATGAGAAAGGTACTTCATAAAGCACAAATTATATGATGATGATGATGATGGTCGGGTTTTTATGGCGCAAGGCCGACTAAGGGCAAAGAGCGCCAGAGAAAAGGTTATTTAATGAAGTGAAGTGGTTACCACAAAAAGGTACGTAAAAAAAAAACGTGTAAACCGAACATAGCAAAATCAGTTAAGATAATGGTGATGGCTGGTGTATGGGGCCAGTTTTGATTATGCGTGACAGGAAATGAGGTTTAAAAACTTAACGTCTGAAAAATACTCAAACACACGTTTCACAGAAACCATGGCATCGTCACCCAGAAACAGCGATGGATGTAGGGTAATATGTTATCTGTAAAGTTCTCTGAAGTGTTTGTGTCGTGTTGTGTGAAGTGCCTTGCATGTGATTAGTATGTGCACTACGAATAGGGCCTCTCCGCACCTGCTGGACTGGGGTCTAGAAGATGCAGTCAGCAGATACGAGTACGTTGCATCGGTGTGCCTATCCGCAGCCTACCCAAGGCGACTTCCGTGTGTCTGTTGTGTGAGTCCGCTGTGCACCGTTCCAAGTGTGGCTTTATTACATGTAGTTTGTTGTCTTTCAGTTCGTTCCAGTGGGTTTGCCATGTTCTGCGCAAGTGTTGTCTTATGTGTGGCTTGATGTCTGTATATGGTACGGTTGTTATGTCTACAGTGTTCCCGAGTGCAGCACCAGCGGCCCTCTCGTCTGCCAACTCATTCCCAGCGATCCCAGCGTGTCCTGGGACCCAGCAGAGGAGCAGCTGATGCTTCTAAAGCACAAATTATAGTCTGGCGCGACTTGCTTGTGTGGGAGGCTCACCGGCCCTACTCTTGATGAACCATTGTGCGGGCGCACTGCTCACGATGCACTCATGCCACAAGTACGCAATAGAACAAGAAATGAGTCCTTGTCAGGACGAAACCGGATATGACGCACGGAAATGTATTAACTCTTTCATAAGTGTCAAAGCCCTAACAATCCTCTCGTCTTACCCTTTTCGCTTCACACCACTGGCCTCTCGTTTCGATAACAAGCTTCACAGCTACTCTACGCGTCCTTTGAAAAGGGCAAAATATAAGAACAAAAGCCGTGTTTTTCTCCGGCCCTAATCGAAACGAGAGGATTGTGAACTCCTCATTTCGCTTCCGTCTTCTTCGTCTTTGAAACAGAGCAGCAGCCAGATTCGCAAAAGTAAGAAACGTTCGAAGGCTCTCATCGAAGTCGCTGCTACAGCGGTAATAGGAGACGTGTGTCAGAATATTGCCTGCGGACGAAGAATAAAGCGTCGAAACTTCGGACTCAGCGCGCACTCCGGCAGGACTGACGTACTGCAAGGCTTAAATTCGCACACGTCGCGAGGCGGCATAGGACAGTAGGATGAATAAAAGAAAGGCGTCGAACGACTCGATCCGTCGAAACGGAGCTTCAGGCGCCGTCTATTACGAAAGGATTTACAACGAAGACGACGTCGTCGCCGTTGTCTCGCCTGTCAGGTACCGGTTGATGGGAAGCCTTATTATAGACGGTGGATTTAGAAGCAGGACGCAGTGCTATTTCCCTTAAGCAGGCACTCATGCGAAGGTGAACGTCGTGTTTGGCTCGATGAAACCGGGACAAACGTCTCGATAAAGGGCGCCTCTTGCGTCAGGCAAATTGCAGAAGACAAGGACCGATTTGCCAAAACGGCGGCTTGCCAGAGATGATGGTTTCTTTTGTAGAAGCGTCGAGCGAGACAGGTAAGGAAAACGCAGTGTATATTACCTACGCGCATGATGGCTCGCCGGCCGAAAAAAAAAAGCCCTGGAGACATCACGCTAATTTTCCGTCATTTCGCACCAAATCTTCGAAGCAGGATGACCATTAAATGTGGTTTAGGAGAGGCCAGATGGGGATTTCGCAGAACACGGCGAAACGAGCCTCACAAGCAATGACGACATCGCTGCACGAAGACCTCAAGACGGAACCCGTGTTAAAATGTTCGTTTGCATTAGACACGCGATAACTCAAATTCGAAGGGACCCCACGACTCTGTTTGAATTATCAGAAGTTCTCATATATAAGGATGACTCGTGGCAACAGCCCAATCTGTATTGTAATGGAATATTCCCGTATATTTAATGATACAGCTTTCAGGTACAATACGCAATTGCTACTGACACTTAAAAAACCTGTGGTTGATTCCTCTGTCACAGGAATCGGTAAAACACGAAAGTCAAACGTGCAGCGAAATCTGAAGCTGTGCTTCGCAAGCGACGTCCTGCTGGCGGGTCGCTTCGGCAAAGGTGTACTGGCGTCATTTCCGTGACGGATATGACGTCAGTAAATCTCGGTGTATCCCGCATAAAACACTTCTGTGTTAAAATATAAAACCCTAAAACGAACAACTCTAACTATAACGTACTCTTTAGTTGTAAAGGTTGCTTCTCCGCAAGAAGACCCTGTGTGCAGGGGTGCACCCTTTACAGGCCGCTTGCTTCGTTGTATTAGCGTCACTTCCGTGACGAATATGACGTAAGTGAAATTTTCGTGAATCCCGGAATTCGCGAATCCACTTTCGCGTTAAAATCACGAATTGAGGACTGGTTTTTCCTCGCTTGAGAATTCAAAACAAAGTTTTCGGTGCCAGCAAGAGCAGAGACTTCATTGCGGGGGCAACCTCCCGTTCCAAGTTATTGATATTCTTTGAATACTTTATTCGTTGGATAATTTAACTAAGCTTGAATATTTACCTTTTCTGTAGGCAGTAGTCAGCCGCTGTCGCATGCTCGCACCAAAGCAAACTATTAAAATTTGTGATACGATTTCTACTTTTCGGAATTTCTGCAGTTTTTCCGCGAAAGTAATCAGAAGTACTTACTAGCATCGCCTTGCTGAAAATGGCGACTCTTTTGGTTCCTTTTCAAACATCCGCTTTGAGGTGGCGACTTTTTTTGGCTAGTTTTGGCAATTTCCCGGCGAGTTGGAGAATAATTACAAGGAGTGGAACAAGGCAACACAGACGAAACACATGAAGAAAGTGGCAACCACGAGCGCTGACAGCGACGGCGATGAGAGTGACGAGAAAACATGGTTCCACACCATGTCCACACTCTTTGTAATTATGCACCAACTCGCCCAAGCCTTCACTATTGCAAGCTTTATTTCTAGTACACATCACCAGCCTATCCACGCCCACTGCCGGGCAAAGAACTCTCCTAATAATCTCCAATCACTCCGGTCCTGTGCTAACTGCGGCCAATTTATCCCCGCAAACTTTTTGATCTCATCTGCACTTTCTGCCGCCCCCTGCCACGCTTGCCTTCTCTAGGGATCCACTCTGTTACCCTTAATGACCAACGGTAATCTTGCCTTCGCATTACATGCCCTGCCCGCGTCCATTTCTTCGTCTTAATTTCTACTAATACGTCCTTAACACGCGTTTGTTCCCTGACCCACTCCGCTCTCTTCTTGTCCCTTAATGTTACACCTATCATCTTCCGCTCCATTGCCCGCTGAGCCATTCTTAATTTAAGTTGAACCCTTTTAGTGAGCCTCCAAATTTCTGCCCCGTAGGTGAGTACCGGTAAGATGCAGCTGTCATACACTTTCTTCTTCAGTGACAATGGTAGGCTGGCATTCATTATATGAGAATGTCTGCCGTATGCACTCCAGCCCATTTTTATCCTTCTAATTTTTCTTCTTCTTCTAATCATTGGAATCCTTCTTACCGTTTAACTATTTTCTTGTGGAACCATGTTTTCCCGGCGACTTTTCCTTCCGGGTAGCTGGCAGCCCTGCTCGGAAAGACCCTCATGCGCTAACGCGGGTTCGCATTAGGCATCGGGGATACCTTTGGCGCACCTCCTAGAAACGAACGAGGTATTAACGTTTTCACTGCGCAACCGCTCGAGGCGCCAGCTTGCCCTTGACTGAGCTTGAAGGTCACACGGACGCTACGAGAAAGACTTGACTGTAGGGTTTAGCGCGCCGACGCAACGTAGGCGATGAGGCGCGCAGTGGTGGAGGGCTCCGGATTAATTTGACCACCTGGGCATCTTCATCGTGCGCCGAAATGCCGTACACACGGGCGTATTTCCTTTTCGACTCCATTAGAAAAGTGGCCTCCACGGCCGGGAATCGAACCCGCAACCTCGTGCTCAGCCCCTACGAGGAAAGAGCAGTTTCTGGGTTTTTACGGGGAGTAACAGGATTCGCTCTAAAGAACCGCAAACCTTGAAGACACAGATTCCGGTCCTGAACTGTGAGTCTGTTTGCCGGTCTGTTTACTGCCTTGGCTCTTCCTCAAGCAATCCTTTTCGCGCCTAAAACCCTTGTCGGCAGCTTCGAGAAATGGGAACGAGTCAGCATTTTGCTGACAACGCGCTGAATCATCACCGCGGGGATTTCTTCCAACTGTGGCAGTTTTTCACCCCTTGCTGCGGCTACCGACTATATTAATTATGCAAAACCTTCCGCTGATCAGCGCATACACCGCTGGCGATTGCGAACTGCTAACTGACCTGTACGTTTCGCGAGTTCCACTTGGATCCGCTACATCAGCACTGCCTGGACCTTTTTCTAACCATCTCATTTTCATAGCGGAACTGCATAACGCTACTCCCATGGCTTAATTCCGTCCGGAGTCCTTACAACAAGACGCTTTGCTGCACTTGCAAATGCCCTGCAGCTCTGAATCTATGCAGGACATTCGTCTAAATCATAAAAACTTGAATTAGCCGTAAAGACGACCCTATCATTACACCGGGTTTCTTTTACACTTGCAATTAGTTCACCGTGGAGTTGCGAACCTTTTGGAATTCTTCTCCGCTTTCAAAACATGGCTCCAACGCGAGGACCATGGTTTCAGAAAATTTTGTGGCTAATGTTTTTTTTTTCGTCCTATCCACGAACAAATTGTTAGGCAATTAACAGTTAACCAAGGTCTATGATTATGGCGACTTTCGTCCATTTATCATAATTAATTAGTTCAATGTGCAGTTGTCAACAAATGCGAATTTCCTTGCACCGGGAATAAATGCGCGTCTACGCAGTTTACGCAATGCACCAACACGTACAAATGATGTCGCGAAGCGTCCACGCCCACAACCGGGGCCTAGTTTCTCGAGAGCATGCATATGGACTAGAGATGTAAGTTTTGATAATATTTCGAGGGGTGTGAAATGAAAAACAGGTTCTTTTCATGTTTTTTTTTCAGAAAAATATTTCAGAAAAATATAAAAGAATGAAAAAGACTATTCCGCACAAATCTATAAAATATTTGACATACTTCTTAAGGCGGAAGCCCCGTATGTCTCCTCAAACGCGAAAAGTGACCGTCGCGGTTCGCCACTACACGAATGAAAACAAATTAGGGCAGCTGCAAAAAAAAAAAAAAGAGAAAAAGAGAGAGAAAATAAGTAAAATATTTATGAAAATTGTTTGGGTTCGAATGGGATTTGAACGCGAGTCGCCAAGCGCCGCAGCCAAGGGAGTTAACTACAGCACTAATCCTGCACCGTGCCTGAATGGAACAAGAACTATCCGTATGCGTGCCGCATGACCGATGAACGCGACAGCCACGCAAACACGACCAATCAGTGAAGGAGACTTCGATAATCGCTTGCTTTATTCATTCATTCATGTTTTATTGCGTGTGCAATACACCATAGAGGCTCTTACATTGGTACACAAGTCAGATAGTAAAATGTGATAAAGTGAAAATTAAAAGCATCACCAATTAAATATAGCTACAAGCAAATGCCGATATCGCGAGCACAGATTTATCAGTGAAATAACCGCGCATGGAAGGCAGAACCGCCAGTCATGGCATTAGAAACAGATTTGCTAAGGTAAGGCGAGTCAGACGAGCTTTCGTCTTCAAATCGCATAAAAAACTGAAGTGCCCGATAATTTGTCCGGTTAGACTGAAAAGAACGTAATTGTGTCATGTTGCATCATAAAAGTTTCAGCTGAGCTTCCCCTCTCAAAAACTGCGCGCGATTGATTTCAGAAAGCGTTTCCCTCACCGCAGATTGGTCGCATCACAACGAATTTCCCCGGAGGTGTTTTTTTTTCTTTCAAAGTTACCCTGCTTGCAAAAACAAAAACAAAAATGTTCAAATGCTGCTGCTTTTTTTTTTTTTCGAACGCTTACATCTTTAATGGGGACGAGTGAAGCGGCGGCGCATGCCTGACGTCACCCCTATCAGCGTGCGGCTGATTCAATGACGTTTACTACGTCATTCGCATCTGCACCAATCGCTATCCGCTTCCATCCTCCTCCGCTCCCCACTCCCTTTTTCCTTCAGTGTATGATACGACGTCTGTAAATTCTTCGGCGTGACCCTCCTATAGCTATTCCAACAATAACCTTTTATTAACGACAACACCGCGGTCCTTGCGACCACAAGGAACGTTTCAGTTTGTTTTCGAGCTATGTCTCGCAAGAATGAAACACATCAAGCGTTTCCATTAAGACTCGCTCCTTGAAGTACGGCTCGCCTAGCACTAAGGGCAGATTTTCCTCTTGTATACGTTAGTACCGCTTTAGCTTTGAGGTCGCCTTGGCCGTAAATGGTTTTCTCGTGCATTCGACATCCCGATTTCGAAAGGCTCACGGCCACGGCAGAATGAACGTCCCATGTCGTTTCCGCACATCGCCTTTCCCGACGGTGAACCCAGGCCCGAAAGGAAATAAGACGCATGCGTCGAAAATTAAACGCAAGCCACGACAAACGACAGGCCCGCGAAAAGAAGCATGCCCGTATTTTGTAGAATGCTCTTCCCTAATCGTGCGCCCAATCCCGCTAGAAAGACAGGGCGCTGCAAACCAACCGTTCGCGTGAATTCGCCGACTAAAAGCACCTGCAGGCAGCCAGCTGGCTCCACGCTGTCTAAAGATACAAATTCACTGTTGAAAACAGCCGTGCCTTAGGTTCATACCCTGACCAACGGGCTCGTAAGATGCCGGAGCCATTTTGCGTTCTACAGTGTAATGGCCATGACGGGATAGTTTACGCCGATGTGCCCTCGCTTTCATCACAGAAGGACGGGAGTAGGAGTTTATTTTTCGAAATTAGCGAAATCCAGAAACCGAAAATAAATCAGAGAAAACTGAAACGTCAAAAAAAAAAAATCGGCAACTTTCCCCTACAAAACATGATTCAACAAAAGGAAAATTCAGGCAACGCCCGGCGAACGTGTACACAGATTGCATTTCGCATCGAAAATGAGCAAGATCCTGTTATGGCGCGGATAAGCCAAATCTATTTTCTAGATAGAAGTGTGTTTTTGGTCTGACGTCATATAAACAACACGGCAGCCTCCTTGCGAGTTCCCGCGCGGCAGCTCGGACTGTCCAGACGGTACGAATTAATTCTTTAAAAGATATTAGTAAATAATAATTAACAATTACGAACTTTATTTAACTACTAAATTTTAATTCCTTGTAGCCGTAAGCTTTCCTTAGCTGGCATGCAAAACATATCACATAATGGCTTTGACAGCCTTGCATTTAGGTCCCGTAACAAAGATTCACTGTTTTCTGAAATTCTGTATGGGTGCATTTGACTCATTTCGAACGAAAAAAAACTGGTTGATTTCTCTATCATAGGAATCAGTAAATCTGCAGCTGAGCATGATTTGCGGGTCGGCGGCTGTCTCGTGCATATGCTTGGCGAGCGACGTCCTGTTGGCGGGTTGCTTCGGCGAAGGTGTACTGGCGTCATTCCCGTGACGAATATCCCGTCAGTGAAATATTGGGGTATCGCGGCATAAAACCCTCTCGAGTTAAAATATAAAACCCGAAAACGAACCATAAGTATAACGTAGTGTTTAGTACTAAAGGTTGCTTCTCCGCCAGAAAGCCCCGTGTGCAGGGGTGCACCCTTTACAGGCCGCTTGCTTCGTTGCACTGGCGTCACTTCCGTGACGGATAACAGGTCAGCGAAATCTTCCAAATACTTTCGGGTTAAAAACTTCTCAGATGGTGTATGTTCGAAATTGACTTGTGTTCTCTATTATCTTCCTGATCTGAATCCTAGCGTTATCACCGCGGCTACCCTATTCTGAATCCCTTTTTTGCGTGTGTAGAACTGAAGGCGCCACGAACCAATGAATCACTTAGTTGGAAGTCGGCGCAAGTGTTCGTCCACGTCTGCCTTTGTCCCGTCGCGCGCGCTGTCTTCATTTCCAAGTCAGCGAAGAAGCGGCACAATGCGCAAAAGACATGAAGTACACCAAAGTCCCTCGCGCTCATGTTTACATTCTACCGTGCATCTGCTCCTCGGTCGGGAAATGTTAAAAGGGTCGCATATCTTAAACCTGTGCATAGTAACCTCTGTTGTTGAAAGCCATACCACGGCGATCGAAAACCCGACCAAGGGTCGACGACAGCCGTGATGGATTGCTTCTTCCGCAGCACTGTTGGAAGCTTCCCGTGTTCCCGAAACCATTCACTCGTGATTTCCTGCCTTTCATACCCGTATTCCAGACTCCGCTACAAGCAGGATAAACGCATTTCGGACTCTTCCCAAATGTGCAAGTCTTGTTTGGGAGCCCCATAGCCTCGAACTACCCCTCTTTTTTCTCGGGGAGCGTACCACAAGGCTCGGTACTCGTACCTCTGCTTTTTCTCGTTTACATTTATGCCCGCAGCTCAATTTTTGTTTCGTTGCCCCCACGGCAAGGGATAAGGGGAACACTGATCAAGCGTCAGTGCGAGACCTCGATTTCTTTCAGAAGGCTACGAACTAAACGAACCCCGGTCGACCTCGACACGAGTTGCGACACTCAACAAGTTGTGTCCAAAACACACTCAGCCCGAAGGTAGTTCCGTAATGCGCACGCGCGCTGATCGATCAGTAAAGGTCGCACGCGTGATCAGCCACACGAAACGACGAACAAAGGAGGTAGGACCACGAGCCATGTTTTCTTCTCTTTTTTTTTTGAGTTCCGTACAATTGGATTTGTTTCCGGTGTCAGAGACTCTAATCATTTTTTTTTTCTCAAAGGAACTCAGCTGAAAGCGACCGGAAATGTCTTCCCTAATGCACCGGGAAAGAACGTTCCCTTGTTAAGCAGCACAGACTTCGGTAGTTTGTGCGGCTGCGGCACTACTGATATATTTCAAACTCGTCAGGCTGCGTGGGTGGGTCGGCGGTGGAAGTCTGGCTGGAATATGAAGCTTTGTAGAATAAGTGGACCGTAGCTGCTCTATCATTGTGGATGTAGGAGTGATCCTTAAGGGATAGTAATAGAGGGCTGGCTGCGCCGGCATGCACTTCAGTTTGCCAGCGGCGTAGATTGTGATCTGCGGCACACGCTGCGCACTTCCGTGGGCGCGAGCGAACAACGCGAGCAGCACTACTAAAAGCATGCGTACTCCTCGCGCTGTGCAGTCTCATTGAAACGACGATGCATACTTATTCGCATTCGAGACTGCACGACTCTGCAATGGTCGAACCCAAGCGTGATATTGGTTATGCGTCCAACAGTAGATGTGGCCTTAAAATGCAAACCAAGCCTCCCGGGAAAATGCTAACCAGGGAAGAAGATTCTCAATTCGATTCCCTGGAGCAAGCGGTCAGCCAAGATCATCAAGGGCATTTGAGTGAGTTCCCGCCCTCAGGAAGGTGGTTGTCGAAGGCTGCGTTCTTGTTTTCAGTGAAAGGCTGCATTTCAGCGTCTTCTTTTTTTTTTTTTACTTCGTCAACCGCTGCTCCCTTCCCGCTCAAAATTAGCATTAAGGTCGCATTTTGCGGTCTCTTTTCTTTAACGCCACGAACAAGAACTGAACTTACCTACTTATTTAAAAAAACAAATAAAAAAATGGCTGTGGCTTACCTCAGCTAACCCTCTATACGCAAAGCTAAAGCTTGGCTTAGCATGTTTAAGTATTGGTTTCAATTGGTTAACCTTTGATTTAGCTGTAATTATTACACTATTCGTCCGACGCCAACCGTCCCGCTTTCGTCGTTTCCCGAGCCGAACGGCTCGCCGGGCGATATCCGCGGGGTGACCAGACACCACTTGCCGACGACGGCTCAAAGCCTCCAGTTCCCGCGCAACGCCCAGAGAAGACGGCCCGGCGCCAATTTTATTAAAGCCCAAGCTCGCATGCACGCGGCGAGTCACGTGGTCAGGCGCGAACCAGCTGCGGAGAGCGCATGCGCCAAGTCGACAGCGGCGGCGGCAGCGGCGAGCGCGGCCGCCGGCGCAGTTCGGCCTGGTTAGTCACGTAATGCGTTGCCAATGATACAGCGCAGCTGCGGTAAAATAAAGGTGAAATTTAACCGCACGACGAGATAAGTACAGCTTTGCTTTTAACACGATTCTCGCCACTGGGAACCCCAAGGGCCATCTTGGCGATCTCGACCGCCATTGTAGCGTGGCGCCACCTCAGGTATCCAGGACAAAACAGGGGATGGCCCTCTAACCAGCACAACGCGGTTTGTTCGGGATTCGAAGGTAAGACGGAATGATTACAACGCCATAATCACCGAGGTGCGGGCAACTTCCCTGCTGCAGTAGAGGAAAGCCCACGTACCGAACTTGGAAAATTGAAAACAAAAAGGTGCGAGCGTGCTCACCAAGCTTAATGTCGACAGCGTCGTACCGGTTGTCCTCGAAGACAAATCCATTGTGGATAAAGAACTCAGCGTTGCTTCGCTTTCCATAGAAGATGGTGACCTGAAAGAAGGTGAAAGAGACAGAGAGAGAAAGATAAAATTAGTGCTCTTCCACTTTGCGAAAACGGATGACCTGCGAAGCTGCACGCCCTCCGCGGAGTGCACGAAACAAAACACGATTGTTTGTAATTTACAACTGAGCATACTTCCTAGCCAAGTACCTGAATTAAATTTGGAAAGACCTGACCGTTATCCTAGCGGACAAACGTAGAGCTAGGCCTCTTTCCCTCCCGCGTCGTGGGCATCTTACTGTTTGCGTAAACACGCCAACCCAATCCAATCTACCCCTCAGGGACACCGGACCGGTCACACTGGGCTGTCTGAAGGCCACGTTCAAACCCGACGCTAGACACAACGGACATGTCATCAGTAAGGGCATGAAACCTTTAGCTGCGTCATGCCCGCGCCCCCCTCCCTCTACTCCCAACCCGTACACGCATAAACCGGCAACCGGTCACAAACGAGTGCTTAGAATTGAAATACACTGTCGAACAGGTCACCCTAAAAGCCCTTTAAGCTAAACAAGTGATATTTGTCCCACGTCGGCGTTCCAAACAGGCCGCCAGTTGCTGTTCACGCGGGAGGGATTCCCAGCTACTCGACCAGCTGGAACTTGAGGCGGTAACGGCGGCGGCCGCGGGTTTCCGTTGTTTCCGCGTCTATTCACTCTTCTGTTCGGGCTGACGCTTTTTCAGTTACCGCTTTTCTTCCTCCAAGCGAGCGACATGCGTCCGTCCCATAGCGGGTTAACACGTCGAAGGCCTCGACCTTTATTCTAGCGGACACACACGTGGGTGTCCTTTTCGCTGCTCATTAATAGCCATCTTATTTTCTGTGCAATACACCAACCCATACCCAAACCGCTTGATTGCGGTGGACAGCTTACAGGGGAGCACTGAGCCATGAGACTCCTGCGTTTAAATCCCCCACCACCAGAACGGGTATGTCATCAGTATCGGCATAAGCCCTGCTGTGCGTACCAGTTCCCTCCCTCCACCCCCAACCTGTGCACACCTAAACCGTTGCGTGAAATACACCGGCGTGAAATACACCGGTGAAGGGACAGATAAAGACCTTATATCATCATCATCATCACCAGCCTATCTACGCCCACTGCAGGGCAAAGGCCTCTCCCATTATTCTCCAATTACCTCGGTCCTGTGCCAACCGTGACCAATTTATCCCCGGAAACTTCTTGATCTCATCTGCCCATCTAACTTTCTGCCGCCCCCTGCAACGCTTGCCTTCTCTAGGGATCCACTCTGTTACCCTTAATGACCAGCGGTTATCTTGCCTTCGCATTACATGCCCTGCCCACGTCCATTTCTTTTTCTTAATCTCTAGTAATATGTCCTTGACAAGCGTTTGTTCCCTGACCCACTCCGCTCTCTTCTTGTCCCTTAATGTTACACCTATCATTTTCCGCTCCATTGCACGCTGAGTCGTTCTCAATTTAAGTTGAACCCTCTTAGTGAGCCTCCAGGTTTCTGCCCCGTAGGTGAGTACCGGTAAGATGCAGCTGTCGTACACTTTCATCTTCAGCGACAATGGTAGGCTGCTATTCATTATCTGAGAATGTCTGCCATATGCACCCCACCCCATTCTTATCCTTCTAATTATCTCTGCCTCATGGTTGGGATCCGGGGTCACAACTTGGCTTAAGTCCAAAAGACCTTATATGCGGCCAGACAAAGATCTATTATTATTCTTCCGCCAGAAGAACTATGACCAGCTAGTCAACGAGGGTCACCGACGCAACAATGTCGCTCGGAATGGCTTTCAAGCTGAAGAATGTCTGCTCATGCCGGCGTTCCAACGGGGCAAGATGCTTTTAACCAGCAGGGACCCGCAGCTAGTGGGTGTGGTGGCTAAACATTCTCGGAGGCGGCGGTGGCAGGCTTTAGGGAATTTGTATGCCCATTCGCGCTGCAGTTGATTGTCCGCAACCATCTGATAACGGCGCTAAGGCCGCTGCCAGCAGACTGCGCAACTTGTGAAATAGACATCGGTGGTGGCGAGAGGAATAGCTGTTGGGATAACCGTAGTGAAAGGGGGTCGGCCGTGGCAAGGAGGAGCGCCGGAGCGGCGCCGAGTAAATCAGCTTCACCGGAATGAAAACTGGGGGTCAGACATATACTGATTCGCAGTAAAAACTTAGGGAGACACTTCAGACTACTTAAGCGCCTTACAGGTGACAGCCCTAAGTTAGAACGGTGGTTTGGACTAGTTGGTGGTGCACACTGAAATTCGAAACAGCGCAAAAAGACGGGACAAGGAAACGACGACACACGGCGCTGACTAACAACTGGTTGGTTTATTGCGCGGGTCGCGAAATATACCCAGTAAATAAGGCGAGAAGGAACACGATAAAAAAGAAGGAAGCACGAAAAAGAGCACGAAAAAAAAGAAGTGCATCAAACATTGCACACAAAATACAAGATTGATACACGTGCACTGATTAAATGGTAGCAACGCTGAGACGGGGCTAGAGGCGCGAGGCAAGCAAGACATCCTGAACACTAAATTGTATTACTAAAAAAGGAAATCCGCTATCTGGACTCATAAAAAGCTTAACTGTTGTGGGGATCGCGACTTTCACGCGAACCCCTTTCTGGCTAGCTTCCCATCGCGGCCGGCGTTGCACAATTGTGCGCCTCGCTCGCGCGACGGTAGCCATACGGGAGGGCGCCAGCGACCGGAGGGTTCGTTGTCGCCAGGGTGGAGGCGTTGACCTTTTTCCCCTCTGCCTCACCCGAGAACCAGTTCTTCCTCTGCACTAGCGCCACGGTTCGGCGAGGTCTGGTGGATTGTCGCATGACGAGAGGATGCTCTCTTATCTTGGGGATGCGGTAGCGAGCGGAACGTTTCGGCGCGCCGGTCCGGACCTGGGGAACGCGCCACAATGGTATGGCTCCGATGGCTCCGGTATGCCATCGGTGAGTCGAACCATCTCGATCTCTAGCGTTGTTTAATGCCTCGCATCCAGTATTACCGTTATGGCCTACGATTAGTCTGTATGCAGTGTATTTGATTTGCACTTTGCAATAAATGCTGCCATTGATGTTTTGCCCTCTGCGCCTCCTGCCTTTGTCTGTCTCCGCAAACAACGGACCCGTCCACAGCCGGCGCTCGCAAGGCATGTTTGCTGAGCGCGGATGGCTGCGGGGTGGGAAATAACTAGTGTGTGAAATGTAGAATCCCACACTGTTCAGGATGTCTTGCTTGCCTCGCGCCTCTGGCGCCGTCTCATATCAGCGTTGCTACCATTTAATCAATGCACGAGTATCAATCTTGTATTTTGTGTGCAATGTTTGATGCACTTCTTTTTTTCGTGCTCTTTTTCGTGCTTCCTTCTTTTTTATCGTGTTCCTTCTCACCTTCTTTTCTGGGTATATTTCGCAACCCGCGCAATAAACCAACCAGTTGTTAGTCAGCGCCTTGTGTCGTCGTTTCCTTGTCCCGTCTTTTTGCGCTGTTTCGAATTTCAGTACAGCCCTAAGCTTTTTTTTTTTTTCCGCTATGAGTATCCTTACATGAATCGAACATCAGCTTCCGACGCAGCTGGCTTTAATTTTTCACTGCCCCGTTTTCTACACTAAGGGTGTGAGAGTTCTTCGTGGACATATAATTTGTGAATAAGCCGTGAGCTTCTGACGGAAGATGTCATCTTCTCTGGTCACTTCAAATGGTCGATATGCTTGATAAGCCAAATGGTCGATAAGCGAAATGGCCTCTGTGAATTGGCCATGAGCCAATGACAACGCGACACTCCGTTTACAATTCAGTGCAGGTCGGGCGGGGCATTCTGAATTCCCCCAAAACTCGCGCACAAAAGGGAGAAAGGGAGTTGTGCGAAGAGGGGTGCGGCGGTGCATGCCTGTCTGCGGCGCAGAGTGCACGGTAAGATGATTTAAGCCCCTTTCACCGTCTGTAACTAGCAGCCTTACACCTTGTCGTTTGTAACACCTTTACACCCTAGCAAAAACACACCATTTTAAGGGTTTTTATCGCTAATTACACCCTTTCAAACAGCGTTTTTCTTTGTTTTTTGATAGGGTGTAAGAGTGTTAGTTATAGACAAAAAGGGTGAAAATCAATTAGCAATCTAGGGTCCTCCCAGTACACCCTTCGGCAAAAAGGACCAAAAGTTCGTCTTCCGGGGGACTAACTGACTTTGCCGCAATCATTACACCCTTTGCGGACTGATGCGAGCAGACGACGCTTAGTCCGCCACACGCTTGGTTCGTTCCAATACTCCCCAAGGACGAACTGCTGGAAGGGAGTAGCAGAAAGAAAAATAACCCAGCACCAGCGGTGATCGAACAAACGACCCCCGCAACAGTATCCGAGGCACCCAATACACTACCACCAGGCCACGCAGCCGGACAGGAGATTTCGTAGAAAAAGGAGACGCCGGCAGCTCGAGCGCCTAACAGGCTTCGCTCCTAAAAACATTGCGCCGGTCGTACACGGCTTATGACGCGAGGACAACATGTGACGCCACGTGAGTGAAACAGGTGCTGCGAAGAGGGAGGTCACGTGACTTCAGCACACGCCGCGCCTTGACAATGGGGGAGCATGGCGGTGCCCTGGCGCACTGCACGGTTTTCGCTTTCGTAGAACTTTGCCAGAGCTAAATCTGCGCCTCTATAGTCTCGATGTAGCCTAAAAATGCGAAGTCAATTTCATTATTATTATAATTATCAGTATTATTATTATTATTATCATTTCTGCGCTTACAGAACTACACGGCACCACTGCGACGACATTATTAGGTGCGACTAAAAGTCGCGATTAATGTAAAACATAACGTCTGATGATGATGTTTGGATGTTTATGGCGCAAGGCCAACTGGGGCAAAGAGCGCCAAAACAATAGTGATATATGAGGGGTGAAACCTTAAACCCTACGTAAACTCAGCAAAACAAAAGTAAAATCACAAAACGACAATGAGCATGACTGGTGTATAGGGCCAGATTTCATTATGCATGATAGGAAATGAGGTTTAAAAACTTGACTTCTGACAAAAACTCAAACACACGTTTCACGGAAACAATGGCATCATCACCTAGAAAAAACGACGGATGTAGGGGAATATGTTGTCTGTAGAGTTCTCTGAAGTGTTTGTGTCGTGTTGTGTGAAGTGCCTTGCATGTGATTAGTATGTGCACTACGGATAGGGCCTCTCCGCACCTGCTGCACTGGGGTCTAGATGATCCCGTCAGCAGATACGAGTGCGTCGCATGGGTGTGCCCTATCCGCAGCCTACCCAAGGCGGACTTCCGTGTGTCTGTTGTGTGAGTCAGTTGTGTATCGTCCCAAGTGTGGCTTTATTACATGTAGTTTGTTATCTGTCTGTTCATTCCACTGTGCTTGCCATTTCCTACGAAGGTGTTGTCGAATTTGTGGCTTAAGGGTCACTCTGTGTTAGCATTGTTATATCTACTGTGTTCCTTAGTGCAGCAACTGCGGCGTTCTGATCCGCAACCTCATTGCCAGCAATCCCAGATGGCCTGGAACCCAGCACAACACCAAGAACAAGTTTTGGGCAATATACAGACATAATAGTGTTGAAAACCATATGGACAATTCTGTTTTTGCATGGCTTGTACGATGCCAATGCGCGCACAAACGCTCAAGGAATCTGTATATATGATGGACTTCGAGATTTTGTGTTCAAGAATGTGTTGTGCAACGAGTAATATGCCATATGCTTCAGCTGAGTAAATTGTGGTGTATGTGCTCATGGTTCTGCATGCCATCAAAGTTTGGTCCATGAGCAGCGCAAGACACTATGGTTGCAGTTTTTGATGCATCACTATAAAACTCTGCATATTGATACTTGTACTGGAGGGACAAGAAGTGCTGCAAAATTGCAGTTTGTGGTACCCTGGTTTTATCAATATTCGTGAAAGACAAGTCACAACACACAGGTTGAAGCTGCCAGGGTGGTAAGACGTCAGTAAAAGAAGATGTGTGAATGTCTAAAAAGGAGATGTCGAAATTTGAAGCTTCCTGTCTCACTCTAAGTGAGAACGGCAAAGGAACGGACGGGTGATTTACAAACAGTGGCGATGTGGATGTATCATTAAGAACACGTTTAAAAGGATGGTCATTCAAAGATGAAATTTTAAAAGCGTACAGCAAGTCCACATACGTTCGTTGGTACTCAAGGCACCACTTATTACATTCAACATATAGACTCTGGGCCGGGCTAGTGCGGAACGCACCCGACGCAAGGCGCAGACCCAAGTGCAGTACTGGATCAAGACTTTTTAGCGTTGTTTTCGATGCCGACCCATACACGACACTGCCGTAGTCTAATCGAGACCCGACTAACGCGGTAAAGACCCGGAGAAGCAGTTCTTTGTCTGCTCCATAGGATTGGTGGGAGAGGACCTTGAGAATTTTAGTGTTTTGAGGCATTTATGTTAAGTGTTTTGACGTGAGGTATGAACGTGAGGCTTGTTGTCAAATATGACACCTAAAAACTTGTGCTCCCGTTTAACAGGAATAGGTGCACGGTTAAGCGTAATCTCAGGGTCGGCGTTAATCGCGCGCTTGCGGGAAAATACAACACAAGTACTCTTGGCCGGGTTCAGTTTAAACCCGTTAAGGTCCGCCCAGCCAGCTAGTTTCTTAACCAGCCAGCTAGTTTCTTAACACCGAGTTGTACTTGACGTTCGCATATTGACAGGTTACAGGATTTAAAAGATATTTGCACATCGTCTACATAGATGGAACAGGAAATGGTCGGCGGCAATGACTTGTGGAGGGAGTTCATCTTAACTATAAACAAGGTGCAGCTTAGAACTCCACCTTGCGGCACACCATTTTCCTGCAAATATACAGTGGAGAGTGCAACCGCCAACCCTCACTCGAAAGGTTCGTTCGGCCAAATAACTACAAAGAGTGTTCATCATGTTGCCAGAGACACCAAATGACTTAAGGTCCCTGAGGATGCCGTAGCGCCAGGCTGTATCATAAGCTTTTTCAATATCAAAAAATACAGTAAGGCAGAACTGGTTATGGACAAATGCATCTTTCTAGTAGGATTCCAGTGCAAGAAGTTGATCATTGGTAGATCGCCCACCCTGAAGCCTGCCTGGCAGCCCTCGAGAAGACCGTTGTACTCCAGAAAGTACACTAGCCTACGGTTTATCATCTTCTCGAGGAGCTTTACACAGGCAGCTTGTCAGGGCGATGGGACGATAACTTGCGGGAGAGGAAGGGTCCTTCCCCTCCTTCAGAAAGGCCACAACTATAGCCTCCTTCCAAGACCTTGGAAGCTGCCCCGAAGCCAAATTATGTTGTAGAGGTGTAGGAGTGTCTCAAGAGTGTCTGTGTGTAGGTGTTGTATCATGGTGTATGTAATGCTGTCTGCCCCTGGAGCTGAGGGCTTACAGGTGGAAGAGCAACCTTCAGCTCATGAAGTGTGAATTCAGAGTTGTAAGCAGGAATTCGACTTGTTCTTGTCTCGTAAGGGCTTCTTTCTGCATTAGTTTTGTGTTGCATGAAGTATTAGTGTAGTGTGCTGAGCTGGACACGTGTTGGAAGTGTTGTGCGAGTGCGTTAGCCTGGTCTTCCAGTGTGTCCCCTGTATGTCCTAACCAGGGGCAGGCTGTGTGTCTGTTGTCCTTTTAGTTTTTCGTATTCGTGTCCAGACTTTGTGAGTGTCGTGTAGAGTTTATGGAAGTGAGGAACGCGCGCCAACTCTCCCTTTTTCGCCTCACGACGCACTCGCTTCCCACAAAGCCTTTGCCCGTTTAAAAAGAATGAGGTTATCTGACGTGGGGTAGCCGGCGAAGGACACCCCACGCCTTGTTCTGGGCTCTCGCGCCCCGCCTGCAGTCCTCGTTCCACCAGGGCTCCTTGGGCTGCGGGACCCACTGGAGGCCTGGGGAATGGACTGTTCGGCGGCGTCCGCAGGATGTGGCGCCGTGACGAGTTGGGCGGACTTCCCTCAACGTGTAGGTGCTTTATGGATGTGTGTGTAGTTGAGATGTTTTGTGATGAATGTGCTCCAGTTTGCTTTTGATTCATTAAACTTTTTATGGGAGATGGACCTGCTCGGGCCTATACCTATTACGTTAATGAAAGTGGGGAAATGGTCACTACCATATGGGTCTGTGCCCACACCCCACTCAAGACATGGAAAGAGAACTGCGGAACCAATAGCCAAGTCAAGATGCGAGTATGTATTGTGTCTAAGTTATGGTATGTAGGCTGTTTTTTGTTGTGAAAAGGCATGCTCCCGGCGGATGTAAAAACTTCTCTATCAGGCGACCTCCGGGCATCCGTTCTGGAGGAGCCCCCAAAGAGAGTTGTGCGCATTAAAGGGGCACTGACACAAAATTTTGAAGGCGAGATAACGTCGGAGATGACTGGTGGGAACACATATACATCATCTGCAAAATATCAGTGGCGAATACAGCCTAGAACTATTTAAAATCAATTTTGAAGTGTGCGAAACGCAACCGAGCAGCCAGCAGGAGGACCACGCGCAATTGTAAATAAACAACATCAAACACGTCACGAGTTTGTGTTTGCGCTTCCGCACTACCGGCGTTTTACGCGGGCTCGCCCGGCTCGCCGCTCCATCGGAGGGCCGGAGGGCGGAGCTTCTGCTCTCCTCTAGACACGAACGACCCGATCGTTGGCGGCGGAGGCGCCGTGATTCGTCAGCTAATCGGGCAGCTGGCCGCGACCAAAGTCTACAGCGATTCAGGCACTCTGTTTCTATTACTGTTTATTACCATTGGATGCGAAAACGCGCCGGAGGCACGAAAAGCCCACTGAGCTAGCCGCCACGTTCGCTGTGCAGGCGGCGGCCACGGCCGCGAAGTGGCCCAGGCTGGCGCAGGTAGCTCGAGTGATAGCTTCTTACCGCTGCACGAAAGTGTCCCCAAGTCCCGACCATAGTGGCTTCATGAGAAAGGAGTTAATGATTGCGATGGCGGGTTTCATTAAAAATTGTAATCTGCACCGCTTACGAGAGCGGCATTCGAATATCCGCCGCAGTGCTGAGCGAACACATCTGTAGGCGGACCTGTAGGCAGACCGGCCGGCTGCTCCCAGCGCGCGTCTGCCAACCACCGTCTCGAGCGTCGCGCGTCGTTCTTTAGCCGCGGTAGCATTTTGCACTCGCAGCGCCGGCGTCACATCCACGGTCGCTTTTTAATTAAGCGCCTCACGAGATCAGTACGTGGGGGCATTCGCAGAAACTGCCGTCGATGCGGATTCGACAGTGCTACGGCGGCTCTGCTCTGTGATATCCCTCCGACGGTCACGTGGTCAGCTTTGTTCACACAAAATCCACAAAATCCATCGTTTCGCGGCACTCGCTGAAACCGAAACTGCGACTGGCCGCATTGAAAATGCCTCTAATTAAACAACCGTCGCACGCTGAAGCAAATGAGGTTTCTACAGGTTATAAGTAGGTCACTAGCTACTTATCGCAACGAAAAAAACAAGATGCTAAATTTTTGTGTCAGTGCCCCTTTAAGGTCGCCTGTTAGTATGTATGGTTCGGGCAGCTGGTCAACCAGTGCCTCGAAATCAGAGCTCAGAAGTGCAAAATCAGGAGGAATGTAAATGGAGCACACCGTTATCAACCTATTAAATATTATCGTACGGATTGCTACAGCCTCAAGGACAGTGTTCAAAGTGACAGGGTGGCAGGCTAAGGATTTCCGGGCGACAATTGCCACACCTCCTGAAGAGTGTGTGCAGCCAACCCTGTCCTTTCTGAACACCATGTACCTATTCAAGAAATTTGTTTGTTTAGAATTGAGGTGGGTTTCCTGGAGACACATGATACTTGGCTGACTGGCATGCAGAATCTCATACACATCGTCAAGATTTTAAGGAGGCCTCTGCAGTTCCATTGGATGATGTTTTCACTTCCCATTATTTAAATTTAAGAATAACTGGAGTGTGTGTGTGTGTGTGTTTGTTTATGTGTCGTCTTTCGGGGCAGTTATTCTAGGATTTCTAGGCCTTTCTGTCGGCTTGGACATCGGAGGCCGTTCCTTGCGCTGCGTTGCAGGCAGGAACGGCGCGACATCCATCTCCTCATCGGATGCCAGAAGGGTGCCCGGCGGACCAGGCCCCTCGGACTTGGCCCCCTTTCGGGAGCCCTTCGTTTGAGCCGCCACCGCCGAGGGCGTCCGGGGCACCAGAGGTGCCACGGGAGGGGCGGTGGCGGTGGGAGCCGATGCGGGGCCCCCGGTGTCCATCCGGTCGGCACCCTCCAACGCACTGGAGGACGGGGAGGCAGAGGCGGGGAGCGGCACCGGTCCCTACAGAAGAGGTTTGTCACCACAACCGCTGCTGCCTCAGCAAGCGGCCGTGGCCAACGGATTGGGCTGCCAGAGGCAACCCAGGGGGGGGGGCGGGGAGGGGACCAGGTCAGACTCGCTGAACTGGGTCCCTGTGGACACCAGGACGCCGCTCCGCCCCCCGGCGAGCCGCGGTCGGCATACCTCCCCAGGGGAAGAGGCGAACCTCTTTCGCGGCCTCTGGGAAGGTGATGTTCTCAGTTACCTTCACATTAATGATCGCCTTCTCCTGCTTAAAACTTCTCGCACGTTCGAGAGTAGGCGGCATGGGGTCCCTGGCAGTTGGCGCAGGTGAGGGTTGATGATGGACAATTTTCAGATGGATGATAATGCTGAGCGCACTTTGCGCAGGTCAGACGACCACGGCAGGAGTTGGTTCCGTGCCCGAACCGCTGGCACTTAAAGCAGCGGCGCCGGTTCGGAATGTAAGGACGAATGGAGCATCGGATGAACCCTGCGTTGATATGGTCAGGAAGTGAGGAGCAGTCTGAAGGTCAAGATGATATGTTTCGTGGGGATACCTTATCATCTCTACGCATCGTGATGCGGCGCACGGCTGTGACACCCTGATACTTTAGACCTTCAAGAATGTCGGCATCTGTCTCGTTAAGAAGATCTGCCTCAGAGATCACACCCCTGCGAGCTATTCAGGCTGCGGTGGGGTGTGACCCTGATGTCCAGATCGACCATTTTCGTCTGACCAAGAAGTGTGGTTGCCTGCTGTTGGTTTTTTACTTCAACAAGGACTTCACCTGTGCGTTGTTTTTTGGCGTTATAGGTTTTCCCAATGATTCCATCAAGGTATTTTGTAATCAAAAATACTGATTGTGAAGCAAGAGGGCGGGCTGTGTCAAGGGATTCAATAACAAGGAAACGAGAGTATTTGTCTGGCTCTTGGGAAGCTCATGCTTGGAAGTGGAGGGAAAGATACTTCGGTGCGGGCCCCTTTTCAGGGACCGATCACGTTTGGGGGGGGGGGGGGGGGGGGTTTGAATGTTCCATACCAGCATAGAAAAAAGCAGGGGACGGGGGGGGTCACTTTCTTCTCAAACCTTACCCTGATAGCCTGAGAGGTCCCGGAGCTCCCTGCCTGGTAAACAGACAGGGAGCCCATCCGCCGGAGCTTGACCTGGGCTCCGACGGCCCACCGTTTGAGGCTTCTACCCTTCACCTTTAAACACATCACCACGGTAGGTTACAGTTTATGTTGGGGGCTCGGGGTCCGCGGTTGTCGACAACACCGTCACCATGAATACTCAAGGTGCCCCGTGCGGGGAAAACATAACGTCTCGGAGAGTGCCGCAGGTTTTAAAACAGAAGCAAAACGAACAACACGCTTCTTGTGCGCACAGCCCTTCTCTCTTTTCCTCGACTTTCGTCTTTAACTCATACATTATGCCTAAATACTGTCTAAACAGAGGAAACTTTCATGAGAAGATTTCTCGAGATTTTAATCTAATCTCGCTCCCAACAGCATGCCATTTCTAGATAGTTCCATGCAATCGCCAACGCAATCGCAATCGCCAGTCTGCAGTAAACTGCCACAGCAGCAGCAACACCGAGAGCTCAAAACATGCAAGAGGGCGAGAGAGAGAGAGAGAGAGAGAGAGAGAGAGAGAGAGAGAGAGAGAGAGAGAGAGAGAGAGAGAGAGAGAGAGAGAGAGAGAGAGAGAGAGAGAGAGAGAGAGAGAGAGAGGAACAGCAAGAAAAGTGACAGAGGCGAGAGGTGCTTTTGAACAACGTAAGTGTCGCAACTTTGGAGAAGGGGGAAAATGTGGTGGAGGAGGAGAAGAAGGAGGCGGAGGAGAGAGGAGGAGGAGGAGGCGACGAGTCGCTAACTACCGGCCCAGCAAAATGACTCTGCGACGCACTTAGCTTTCCTTGACGGCCGAGGGGCGCTGTAAAGCCGTTGTTTGTCAGCGGTTTCTCGGGAGCGGAAGGTCAAACCAGCGAAGGAGGTCAACGGCAAACACTCGCGCTCCCCGTCAACCGCGTCGCGAGTGGCGCACAGGCAAACGCCGCTGCTGACTTTCAAGTCAGGCCAAAGCCGGGGTCAGGGCGTCAATGTTTGCCGTCGTCGTCGTTGCCCATCTAGAACCAGGCTCTCCTCGACAATTCTGACAGACATCGATCCGCACCGAAATGAAGAGACAAACGCTTTGGATACCCAATTGGAAAGGAAAAAAGCGTACCGTGAAAAACTACAGTCGAACTACAAAATCAAGGGCCGAAAGAGAAAATGCATTAACACGTCCGCAATCAGGCACCGCTGGGTGCAACGACGAGACTGTGGAGGACCCGACACCAAAGAAGGGAGAAAGTACAAGATGAGCACCAAGCCGAGTAATGAATGAGGCGGCGCGTGTGGCACGCCATAAAGACAAAATACAAGTTTGGGTCCATTAAAAGGACTGCCCTGTCCCTATAGGCTATAACGATGATACCAATTTTATGGCCAATTTCCAACAAATAATGCAGACATTCTACACAACAGCACGAGAAAAGACGTGGACGAAGGTAACGGACAGGACAAGCGCTCCTCCTGTCCGTTCCCTTCGTCCACGTCTTTTTTTTTTTTCGTGCTGTTGTTCAGAATGACGCCCTAACAATTCGCCCAGCTCACCACTCTGTTACAAATAATAGAGATATTAGAGAAAGCATACAAGGCAGTGGCGACTCCCCAGCTACTTTCCGCAGACGACGTCACAAAATACTGTTCTATGACGTCACAAAATACCGTTCGTGAAATTGGGGGGCGCGACCAAAGCTACCGCCAAGAAACATGACTGGGCGACAGTAGTAGTGAGACTTCTATTTTCCGCTTGATCGCATCACGTGAACGCTAACATGTAGTTAACGCCCTTAAAGCTATGTTTTAAGTGCAGAGCACTTTAGGTGCTCGCCTTGTCGTCTTAGTTCGCTCGCTGGACCCAAGCAGAGCAACAGGACGTTCCGTCGTAACGGCTGTCGTCGCGGCGTAACCCAGAGGCTTCGAAAGCCAAGCGGTTCGTATAGTCATAAGCGTTCGAAAATCGTGAACCGCTGGCGCTTGTCATACCATCTTCCCGTTGTTTAGGGCAAAGAAAACTATAGGTACATTTGAGACAAAATACAGACAGCGCCCACGTTCATTTAGTTAGGAACGCTCGTTGGGTTGGCTTTTCCGATAGAAGCGAAAAAAAGCGGCCGCGCAAGAAAAATACCGCGCGTTCGAAATGCCGCAAAAGGCTCCAGCAGCGCAAGAAAAAAGTGGCGCGTTCGAAATAGCACAGAAAGGCTCCAACCGCGCAAGAAAAAAATGGTGCGTCCAAATGACGCAAAACCGGTCGCGCACACGAAATTAAAGCAAGCACAAAAAGAACAGAACTCCCGCTGACGCAGTTTCAGGCAGGGGGCGCGCCAGCACTGCGAAAGAGGGAAATTCGAAATGCATTGGGGTGGCAGCAGTGAGCGGATAACGGCGCTGTAGCCCATCATGACGAATCACGGTTCTGCACTTTCGACAGCTTTCACATTGAGTGGGACGGCTTTAATTTTTTACTGCATGCCGCTACTGCGTCGCTCCTGCCCATATTGCGTCACTGTAGCGCAAAATTTGAATGCTTTTCAACGCTTCATGCGTTTATTCGTTAAAGAAAACACCTTTCGAGGCTGGATTGGGATTGGAGCTGAGTGAGCTACCAAAGTGTGGTCCTTTTAAAGGGACGCAGACACAACGTTTCAAGTAGATGGGGGTTTCCCAGCAAACCAGGCATGTCTAAACGAATGTTTTCCGAGACCCGCAGCTACCAAACGTGCCTATTTAAATTCACTTCCAGGAAGCTTAATTACTCGGCTAAAGTGTCATTCTGGGGCACCTAACCGACAACCGCGAATGATACTTTCCAGGGAACGCACTTTCAGATAAGTACATTTCCGAAACCAACTTTACCCGGGCCGGCTCACCGAGTGAGTAATCTCATCAGCAGGGGTCCGAGAATCGGGAAAATTAACACAAAATAGCAGGCGTTTCGATGACAAAACGTAGCATGCGAGGCGCAGATTGCAGTACTGAACAATGCAAACACAACGAAGTGTTTAAGTTGTTTCTCACGTGGCAAAGAGTGAAAATTTCAACTAATTTTGCAGAATATTCACGCGGGCTATTGTCACTGACATCACGGCCAAGGGCACTTGGTTTCATCGTTTAGTAGCGTGCAGCCAAAGCGTCATTTGGGGTGGCCGAGTGCACCCGGAGTAAGAGCACTTAAAGAGGTCATGCAGACAAAATACAAGTTGCATTTATTCGAAAGATTTGGTGTTTTATGGTGCCCCCAGCCCTTGTACGGCAGCAAACTATGCTTTATTCAGCGAGAAATTAATGAAATTAAGCTAACCTTTTGATTATCCCGCCAAATGGTGTGTTTCGTGACGTCTGCGATGACGTAACAAGGACGGGCGAACGTTAGTACGCTGTTTAATCTACACCAGAATGCCTTTTTTACCGTTGGTCCTCCTAGATTGCGCCACCGTACTGCTCAGGACCGTTGAATGCTTTTGCACTGCTTCTGACCGTATTTGTACCTGGCTTGTTTTTGCTACGGTAAGTAGTAATTCGGGAGTATGGATTCCTGGGCGAGTTGGTGTTGCGATGCAGAAAAATTCATAGCGCATGCGGATGAGGACAAGGAAAGAGCGCTACCTGGTGTCTGTTCTCTTTCCTTGTTCTCTGTTCTCTTTTCTATGAATTTTTCTTAAGGTAGTAATTGTTCCGTGAAACATGGGGTACCGCACGTTAAAGATCCCCAGGTGGTCAAAAGTAATCCGGAGCCCTCCACTACGGCGCGCCTCATCGCCTGAGTTGCGTCGGCGCGTTAAACCCTGCAATCAATCAATCAAACATGGGGTATGCTCGACAAGCAGAGTCACATAAGACAATGTCACTTACGCCAATCGGCATGTGTCGTGTGAGACAACCTCAAAGCGCCAAACTGTTGTGCAGCTATAACAAGCATAGTGTACGCAGTACCAGCAACAGTACGCGCTGGTGCTTCAATGTTAACGTGTACTTTCTTAATACTCCACTGTTTACACCACCAATCTCTGCTCTAAAATGAATATTTTGCGACCCCAGCCAATCGCACAGCTGCCGATAAAGCGTCAAATGTTCTGTTGCGGGAAATGAGTTAGTGAGTCACGTGGCCATTCACTTTTTTGCTAATCATATCGCTTATTTGAGCGAAGTTTATGTTAAAAGTGGTGTCAGTATGATTCTAACGAGGCAATCTTTCGAATGAACCAAACTTGTGTTTGTCTTCAAGGCGCCCATTAAATAGTCATGTTTGACAGGGGTGCAAGCATACAGAAGAGTTGGCAGCGGCACTGTGTACGGATGAACTCAGTGACCCCAGATGCGTGATGGCCTTCACATTAGCGGTCACAAGCGCGCATCGTAAACGCGGCTTCTCCCAGAACCGACCATTGTCGGAGTACGTGTTCCCTTGACCAGCACATTGTCTGCTTCGAAGATATGCGGTCTCGTAACCACCTCGATCTTTACTGTCACGGCAAGCGATATACGGATGGCCAACAGTTTGTCACTGCCGAAGCGTGCTTACGGCCACTGGGCTGCGAGGTTAACCCTAGGGGAATCACATACGTTGGCGCCAAACTAAAGCCCCCCTAACACACTTCCGGTTGTTATCGCCAATAGCGACAACCTAGAAGTACTTCAGAGCACGTGAAAGAAAAGAAAAGTCGCGTATTGAGCGTACATCTGCAGCAGTGCGACGCCTCAAGCTACAAGAGGCGGGGATCTTCGATAAGCTCTCCGTACACACAAAAAAGACCGCACCAGTCTACGAAGAACATATAAAGGCTTCATGAAAAACAACAAAGGCTCCAAACAAACAACAAAATATTTCCAGTAAAAAACCAAAATTAGAGAACACAGTGAATTCACCTTCGGAAAGAGATTCCGACTTGCCAAAGTGTTGTATAGGGCACGCGAGGTTCGCGATTTAGCTCCAACTTCCACCCCAAGAGGGGGACCGCGAGTCGAAAACAACGAAAACAACAAAAAAATACGGTGAAAAACAAGTTGAGCTAACCTGATAAATACGAACCGACATACAGAATCAGAACACAAAAGAAGAAACAAGCTGTCCGGAAGGACGGAAGGACAACCAAAAGGTTCCCAAGCCCAGTTTCCGCGTTCCTCGACGAAATTACATTTTTGGGTGCCAGATCGCCGGAGTTCCCCGGACTAGCTGCTTCTTTTTATGCAGCTTAGTATACCATCTATAACAGTTTCTTTCTATTCCAACTATCTCGAACGGCCCTTTTGAAAGCCCTTATAAACAGGCTGATAAATCTTCCGAACGGGAAACTCGAAGGCTCGCGAATTGAGGAAATGTGAAAACGGTTACGAAACAGCCGGCCAGCGTAGTCAGTTGTCGCTAAGAGGCTTTTCGCCGCCCTTTCCAGCATCTGTGAAAGCGTCACCACAGCTGTGCACAAATCAGAAAGCTTACTGCGCCATTTCCACAAATAAAAAGTGTAGGGCACAGCACTACACCCTAAGGGCTACCATTTCGAGCTGCAAGTTCAAGGGTAACGCCGATTTGGTTGGTTCGCAATAAACTTAAATCTGGCATCGAAAGGCCTTGAACAAATGACGAGGGCAAGCCTTGGCGCGTCCTTCCATGCAATATGCCTGCGCGAGTCTGAAAACATTGCAGGAAATTTCGGTCGGCAAGCAAGCCTCCTTGACCGGCGCGAGTGGCGCCACTGACGAGCGGATTGTCCTCAGGTCTTTAGCGACTCATCCTGGCTTTGTGTGCATAGGGGATGAGGAGCCGCTCTCTGGGTACACGCTTTGCAAACAGAGACGGGCCTTAAAAAGGAGCCACGAGAATTTTTAGTAAAGCCAGCGAAATACTAGAAACGGGATGAGGGAACCAACACCATCGACGTTGCGCATGGCTCCTTTAATGAAACACGTCAGCGATGACGGCCCTTCCAAAATGCTGAGTATACACAGACATTCTGCGACTTCGCAAACAAAACGACGGCGTGACGAAAATGCTGCTTGCGCCGCAAGTATACGGACACATTTTAGAACTGCTTGCTCGTTCCAAGAAGCGACATGACTTTTATGGAATCTAGGCTACCTGATTACTTTCTCGCGGCTCTGAGATGGGGCAATGTATAGTATAAGAACAAAACTTCATTTGAGACAGCCGAAGGTATTTCCATTCCTGTGTGTGCTTTTGAGGCAAGATAGACACGACTAACCGCCGCTGCTACTCGGCCGGTTTCGATCGCGATTGAGAAGTTGCCCCGGTTGCCCTTTCGTACGCCAGATGGCGCCAAAATGTACTTCGCGCCGCCGATGCATGTTAACTTTGCGCGGTCGTAGATATGCGTAACTATACAAAAGTTACCGCACGCTTATTTTGGGTCAAGTTACTTGATACAATTTCTGGTGTTATTTGAAGTTGCCAACTTCTGCGCCATTAGTCAGCGGGGACGAGAGTATTACCGCTTTCGTCCGATCGCGCTTGGAAACCTCAATCGCGCTTGAGAAACCAGGATTCAGTTTGAGCGGGCTTGGGCTCGATCACGATAGAAACTGCCGTGTAGCATGCGCCCGATACGGATTGAGCTCGATTTGGATCGGCATTACCCGCAAAGAACCGAAATCGAGGCTGGAAGTTATAGCCGTACAGAAACGCATACCTGGTCGCCCTTGGCGAAGTCCCTCATTGCGTAGCAACGAAGTATGCTGGCCGATGAATCGTAGTCCGTCAGAACCTGCGCACGAGGAGCAAAACAAAAAAAAAAAAAGGACGACAACAGTTAAAGTCCCACAAAAGATACCAAAAACTGCAGAAATTCAGAGAATCCTCTACAAATGCGCAGCATTCGTGCCGCTTGTCTGGAGTCTGAGTTGGTTACAGCCTAATATGGTGATGCGTAGCGAAAGTTGAACTTTCTTTTTAAGTTCTCTTTTGCTTCTCATCGCAAGTGACGTTAATTTATACCACTGCAGCGACGAAGTGCCATTACTTCGCTAATTATGTTTTTTAAGCAAGCTTTCTACCTCTACTAGCCAACGGTTCATTCGTGGCGTGCGCTACAAGTAACTCCCAACGCGGTTGGGGAGGCGGAGGGCGGATTTCACTCACGGAGCACAGTGCAGGTGGCACGGCGAATGGTTACCGCAAGTTCCCCGCGCGGGTGCCTGCTCATAACGGCGGGCGCGTCGGCGGGACGGCTTTGTCGTCTGCTTTAGCGACGGTTGTTTTGGGCCTGTTTTGGAGCAGCCTCGCTTCCATTGCGTGCTCCATTCGCATGGCTTGATTAACTTTTTTGGACAGCACCTCCTGGGTAACCCGGACCCGACGAAATTAAGTGGTCGTACGGCAAAGATACGTTCTTTTTTTCAACGTTTATTGAAATGTAGAAAAAACACCCGGGGGTCTCTTGCTAGTGCATCGGACCCCCTTAGGGTTAGCGATAAGTTAAGGTTCCGACGGGTATGGGTGGGAAATAGCAAGGGAAAAATAGTGGGTTGGGATATGAAATGCAGGAGAGTGTCCAACAATGCCTTCGCTAAATTAGGTAGGTAGGAGGGACGCAGGAGATCATTTAAGGAATTTGGTCGTAAGTTAGCGAAAGGGTGTCTAGGAGGATCTGAGTTTCAGTTTGAAATCGAGGGCATGTCCAAATAACGTGTTCAGTGGTGTCCGAAATTTCACAAGGGATACACAAGTCTTGATTAGGTGACGAATGAAAAAAACTTGTCGTTTTGCAGGGGAAAGGTTCGTAAGTGTCATTAGCTGTCTTAGGCGGACTTGTTGAGAGCGAGAATAGGACTTGGGAATGGGAGTGTGGTAGACCAGGGAGGCCAGAAAGTCTTTCCGTTGCTGTTTGATGGCGGTCCGGTGCTCGTCAGGGTCATAATTGCGCAGCCCGAAGGCGTCCAGCTGGCTTGGTGCACGGTTGTGAACGATGCACGTGCAGCCAAATGGGCTGCCTCATTTCCGGGGATTCCGGCATGGCCGGGCACCCACGTGATGGTGACATCGAATGTCTGTTGATGAGGGATGCTCTTGATTTCTTGGATCTTCGTAACTCGTAGACTGTATGATAGTTGACGACGACATTCCAGGAAAGCTTCCCAGCTATCTGTGTGAATGTGTATGAGTTTGTACATGAAAAAAAAAGATGATATGTTATGAACTATGTGACGAAGTGAGAGAATTATACCTTCTAGTTCTGCCCCTTTAATGGCGGTATCTGGTGGCAATGAATGAACGCTATTGACGTTAAACTCCGGTATATGCCACGCCGCAGTTGTTCTGGATTCTGTTTTAGATGCGTCAGTGTAGATGCTGAGTGTATTAGGTAGGGTGGTAAGACCGTCTCTGGTGTTTTTTTGCAGATTTCCGCCTGTTTTGTGGTTGAGGATCTGGTTTAGGATCTGCTAATGATAGGGTAGTTCATGGTTCTGATGTGTTGGCTATGTCTGGCTCCTGCGAGGTATTGTGGCCAATGGCTTCAAGGATGTATCGTCCGTATCGTGAGGTGGACAGTCCTTGTACATGTGAGTTACGGAGTGGGGTAAGGATTGGTTTAGAGGGCGGGAAAAACAAAATGTACAAACCACATACAGACACCTGGCGGCTGGAGAAACGCTACATTTTGCGCACTACTTGCCACGAATGGGACTCCGCTTTCTAAATTGGTGAATACTAGTTCGGTTGTGTTTTAATAGGTATTACAAAAGGCGAAAGGAGCAACTGGCTCCGATAAATAGCGATTATAAAAGTTCCCACAGCTGTCTCGCAATTCTCAAAATTACTAAACTAACTAGTTTAAATCGGTATAAATTGGAATCCCTAACCTCACACGCCGAGTCGTTTCGCGATGTCCGCGCTTGTGTCGTGCGGTGATGTTACCCCGAGTTAGCCCATCGGGATGGCTAGGTTCCTAGGTCTCACCCTTCGACAGACGCTCCTCTCTGTTTTGTTTTTGCCGACTCACGGCCGGGCTACAGCGGCGGCGTTTGCGGTTCTAGTTCGGCCGTGGCCGACGCTGCTGCGTTCGGGACGGCGCCCCCGCGATTTTCAGTTAATGGCTGGCCGAATCTCTGATTTCGCTCTTTTTAGAGCCACGAGTGTGAATTCAAGTCACGTCACATGGGCAATTGTTGTGGGTGTCATTTAAAGCTTTGCTTCGTAACCACCTTCACACCCTGGATTGGAGCCAATTTTAGTTGCTATGATGCAAAGCGTACTGCAGAGTTGGTCCGTCTACGCTATTTTAGATGCGACGCTGAGAGGAGCATCTCTTGCCGGCGGCGCAGCGCCGTGCGCATGTCGAAGCGCGCTCTCTCTCTCTCCTCTCTCTCTCTCCATTCGGGCGCGCTGCGCATCTATAAGCGGAGGGCGCGCTCCGGCCGGTCTCTCAGTCGACGGTCGTCTCGCGCTACGCGTCTCCTCTCCTTCGGCGCTGCTTAACGGCCCTCCGCCGTCTCTCATCCGTCGTTCCCTACCTCCTCTCTCTCTCTCTCTCTCTCTCTCTCTCTCTCTCTCTCTCTCTCTCTCTCTCTCTCTCTCTCTCTCTCTCTCTCTCTCTCTCTCTCTCGCATTACCCGACGATTGCTCACACAATTCGAGTAACCGACCCCACGGAAACGCGAACCCCCTTCAGCGTCGCATCACACCAGGGTTCCCGCGAGGGGAGGTGGGCGTAATTTTTTATACATATCTTCAACGGTCTTTTGCGGAATTTTTTCGTTTATTCTTCAGTTTGGGGGGGGGAGATGTACAATATGCGCATTTTTGGTTTGATCAAACCATTTTTGTGAAAATTTTATTTTTCCTATTTTTGATCTCTTTTTTTTTTTGTTTTTCAAAAATGTATCGGACCAGTTATCGCCATTTACGCTATTATAACGATTAAAGGTATTCCTTCCGCTAAATCTGCCTTTTTGCGCAGATGCAGGGCGTTACGCGGTCCTGGCTGTGAGGGTACTTGGCTAAGAATGATACGCATTAAAAAACTGGCCGCATATCTGCTCCTTTCGTTGCAATCGTCGACATTTGCCAAGTGAATGCCTCCCTTCGCTCTCCCGCTCCACCCAAGGTATAGGTAAACACGCTGGAGGTTTTCTCAAGTCAATTTAAATTTCCCGCGTTCCATTGCTCCAGGCGAGTGTCTCGATGCAAGCGCTGCCGCACGACGGAGACGCGCGTGAATAGAGACGCCATATTTCAACGTTTTTGAACCCCGTTGCCCTTCTTCAAGAGCATTCCAAGCGGACCGTGGAACCTATCTAGTAGAACCTTTCGTAACTGTTGCCGTTTTATTTTTTAATGTGCCACCAGAAGATATAGCGGCGCGGGTGACAGCAGGCCGCGGAGTGAATGGTTTTTTTCTGCAGTGGATGTACTATTTCATTTTCTATCGCAAAGTCAAACTTCCATAAATTTTTAATAAAGGAACACTGCAAACATAACTAATGCATTGATTTTCTGCCTCACATTGGCGTAATGTTTTATTCTTGTTCAACAATGTTGACAAGTACGAACACTGCCCCCGGATTTCGACGTTTAGATTTGGCTGTTGGTATATAAAACGTACTCAGACAGACAGACAGACGAAAACGAATATTTTTTCGTTTAAGTAGCCCAAGCAGACTTAAAAGGAAAAAAAAATAGCAGTGGCTTAGCTCGGCTATGCCAGGATATACGTAGCGTGAGCTAAGGTTCAGCTGGTTATTCTTAGATTTCCTGGTTGCCTAGGATTAGCTTGATTATCATGCTTACCGCTGCTTCAATGACACACACAACGCGGTATACGCATTATGTGACACATGTAAATTTATCAAGCAGCTCCGGAGCAGCGTCACCAATCGCCCCAGAGCTAAGCTGGTTCCACAGGCGCACGCCGGTGTTGCTGCGACGCACGAGCCATCGGTTCCACACCCGGCCACCCCTCGCATGATCATCAAGTGGACCGGGCCGCCACGTGCGGAACGGAGGTCGGCGAAGACGCTGGGCGCGTGGGGTGTGTGAGAGACGCCGGGCAGCGAGAAACGTTCTGTGCGCCGTGAGACGACACTGCTCCTCGCGCATGCGCAGCACGGCTCTCCAGGAGCCACGTGAAACTGCTCAACCCCGGCCAGTGTAGCTCACTCTACAAAATGCTTTAGTTCCCGTTCTCGTGCGCGCGGCCGTTGATGTTCGAGCCGACACAAGTGAAGCACACCTCCGCTGTTTCAGCATATTTCACACTGGGTGGAACTGGGCTTTATTTTTTTATTTTTTCGAATCGCTGCTGCAGCGTTTACACAACGCCGAGCGCGAGAGCACTAACGGTTTTAGGCGCTCAATGTCCCGACACGCAATTAAGGCAGGCTCATACCCTAGTCGGAATAGCGTACAAACTCTCGCAGTTCAGGCAGTTAATTATGCATGCGGTCTTCCGCTCCAACGGGCGCTCAAAGCGGAATCATGAAAGTCCGCCTGTGGTAAAGCGAACGGAGCGATATTAATAATCCGCCAGCTCTAGACTTGACGGCCGTCGGACGGGCGCTTTCGAACGTTTCCCAATGCGATTCAGTTCGCACGGGCCCACTGTACTCGGAATGCAGAGTTGAAGCCGAAATTGCGTGCGTTTTTGAAAGTGAGCATAATTCACAGAGGCATTTCACCGCAAAACTGTATTATGGTGAACCAAATAAAACCGCTAATAACCACACCGACATGATTATTCGGACCGAGCCCATGGCGGTCTCGGCTCATTCTGTATTTCGATTGTGAGATTCGCAGATATACGTAATGCCTGAATGCACGCTTTCTATATGCTTTGCGACGGGTCCACGACAACATACGCTAAACTCCTATACCTTGATTGATGAATAAAGCTGCAAGTGCTACTTCCCAGGGTGGGCCTTTGCAAAAGCGAAGCTTCCTTGGTCTACTTGATGGCGGTGTCGCGACCGAAATGCGCTATACAGGAAAGTCAACTTTACACAGTGGGAGGGCACAAGAAGACGAAGAAGAAGAAGAAGAAAAAGAAGAAGAAGAAGAAGAAGAAGAAGAAGAAGAAGAAGAAGAAGAAGAAGAAGAAGAAAAAGAAGAAGAGAAAGAAGAAAGAAAAGAAGAAGAAGAGGAAGAAGAGAAAGAAAAAGAAAAAAGAAGAAAAGAAAAAGAGAAAGAAGAAAAAAAAAAAGAAAAAGAAAAAGAGAAAGAAGAAGAAGAAGAAGAAGAAGAAGAAGAAGAAGAAGAAGAAGAAGAAGAAGAAGAAGATACGCGAAGCAGGAAAGCCAATTTTAGACGATCACAACGATGATGTCGTCGTCATCATCATGACCACGACGATAGCGATGATGAAACGCGAATAAGACGCAATCGACGACAACGCAGTGCTAGCCGAATCGGCGCACTCAGATAACCGAATCACAAGGTTAGAGAGAGAGAGAGAGAGAGAGAGAGAGAGAGAGAGAGAGAGAGAGAGAGAGAGAGAGAGAGAGAGGAGAGAGAGAGAGAGAGAGAGAGAGAGAGAGAGAAAACTTTATTCGAGTAAGTGGTCAGACAAGCGCGGTAGCCGCCGGCCGAATTCGGCACCTTTTTCGGAGTATTAGGGTGTCAAAAAGTTTGCGTGTACGCGGGTACATTATAAGAGCGGAACATCCACACGTTGCCAGCGTCAGGCAACGCCCGGCTACACTTAGTCTGCGAGCATTGTTTAGCGTTAGCGCCTCCATCAACCTGGCTCGATCCATTACCGATATTCTTGCAAGCCTCTGAAAATGACGGCCTCGTAACGATAACACCACAAGACCAAACATTGCGGCACTGCACTCGCCGACTTTTAAGTGCCCGCACCGAAAGTCAGCAGCGCAGCGTGCGCTTGTGACAGGACGTAAGGAAGGCAGACAAGCGGGTGCCTTCGAACCGGTTTTAGTCGCCAAACAACACTTAAGTTGGCTTCCCCGCCATAACACCCTTCTTGCTGTAAAGCACCCTTTACATGCGAAATGAACTTCCGATTCTGAAAACGCCAGACAGCCGTAAAAGCGTGCTTTTGAAACACGGACCTACAAGAGGATTGAACGGTTCGAAGCACTAAGACCATGCACCCTCTTCCCCCCCTACCTGCGACTGAGGCCACAGCACAAGGTGCAAGACGAAAAGTACAAAGCACGGGTCATTCTACTCAACGAAGGTGGATAACCAGCGAGGCTTTCTGGCACACGACATTGAGGAGACACGGAATGTAGGAGAAAGGTACGAGCAAATTTTACTTCTCTTGAGTGTAGACGGCGGTCACCACTAGAAAGACACATACGAAAACTTCATTTTGACTCCACTAATCCTGAAAATAGTGCGTATTGTTACCCGATGCCCGAAATGCATATCGTCATAGTGATAAGGCAGACGCATAAGCTTCAGTTATAAGTGAAGTTTTCGTGTCGCGAATGGTGCCTATTATTAACTAATCCACTGAATCCGCATATTCACGAGGCGAAACGTATAAGTGCTCGGTTCAAAACATGTTTTAACGGAGTGAGACTTCGGTGGGGAGCACACGCTCTTAAGGCCCAAATACATGCACGCGTAAAATCGACGTACTCGCGCAACCACGTACGCCTGCGGCGACATGCGCCACTGCCTTTACGCCGACCGAGGACGTCGGAGAGGGCGAGCAACCACATACCGCCTCCACGCGCGCGTAAACCAATGAGCCGCGCAGTGTGCCTAGACTACCCCGGACTCGGCGTTGTGGCGGCCAGTTCAAAGGCCCATACTAACAAAATTGCGTACGTTTAATAGAAAAACAACTAAAAATGTTCTTGGGACATTGAAAAACTCTCAGATTTAGTATGCCTACTTGGCCGGCACAAAACTCTCCGCCAGATATGGCGTAAACTCCCTTGCTCTCATAGTTGCTCGTTGCCTCGCGTATTTTTCTCGTTGTAGCTCTCTGTATTTTACAAATTACTTAGTTTTATCACATAACTAATAGTAAAGTTAGCTTATTTATCAATTAGCTCTCTTGTTATGCGACCTGACCGCCACATAACATCACCGCCGGACGTCGACGTCAACATCGTGCGCCCGAAAGTTTGCCTCGATGTCTGTCTGGCTCTGACTTGGGCGTAACAGGCGGGTAGCAATAAGGCGTACGCCGGAGTACGCCGGTTGCTTACGCGCTTAGGTCGTTGCGCGAGTACGTCGGTTTTGCGCATGCATGTGGCCTTGAGAGAGGTTGAACATAGCGGCTAGAGTACACTATACGCTACAGGCGGCGGGTACCGGGTCCCGACGCGCATGCACGGGCGGGCACGGCGAGGCGGCCCACCCCTCATAGGAACGAATGTACGCTGGCCGCAATGCTAAACCTCTCTAAAGGCCACATGCACGCGTAAAACCGACGTACTCGCGCAACGACGTACGCCTGCGGCGGCATACGCCGCTGCCTTTACGCCGGCCGACGACGTCGGAGAGGGCGAGTAACCACATATCGCCGCAACGCGCGCGTAAACTAATGCGCCGCGCAGTGTGGCTCGACTACTCCGGACTCAGGTTTGTGGCGACCAGTTCAACTACATTTCAACTCAAATAAAACAAATAATGGCTATTCTCAGAAAAATACGTATATTTAATGCAGAAACAACTAAAACAGTTCTTGGGACATTAAAAAACGCATACTTGACAGGCACAAAACCCTCCGCTACATTTGGCGTAAACTGCCTTGCTCCCATAGTTGCTCGTTGCTTCGTGTGTTTTGTCCGGTTGTTTGGTCTCCGTATTTTGCAAATTACTTTGTTTTATTGCATAATTAATAGAGAAGTTAGCTTATTTATCAATTCGCTGACTTGTTATGCGACCTGACCGCCGATAACATCACCGCCAGAGGTGTACGTCAACACCGTGCGCCCGAAAGTTTGCGTCGACGTCTGTCTGGCTCTGACTTGGGCGTAACAAGCGCGTAGCAATGCCTTCGGCGTACGCCAGAATACGCCGGTTCCTTACGCGCTTACGCCGGTTTACGTCGTTGCGCGAGTACGTCGGTTTTACGCGTCCATGTGGTTGGCCCTTAAGAGCGCGCACACCCGAACGTTCGGTTTCCAAAGCCTCGCGCGTAAAAGACACGTGAAGCCCCGGTAGTTAATCTAGCTATGTAAGCTACGCGTAAAGAAATTTACGGCCATTCCGCCCTTCCGAAAGGGATGACCAGCGCAGCAGTACAGCACCAGCTGAGAAGGAAAAATATATCATTTCTCGTACAGAGCCGCCACACAAAACATTTACTTGTCCTTCACCCCTTAAATGTTGCGACGTGGGCCGGCCTTTTGGCGCTTGTTGTGCCGGTTTTCATCTAAGCCATTCTCAGTTGTACTCTAACACATTCATTTTGAAATATTTGGAATGCCTAAATTAGTGCTCCAGAATTCTATCAATTGACCGTGTCCCTCCATACTCGAGTAACCAATAGAAGCCCGAAATTTAGTCTCACCTGCACTATTAGTTTGATGTACCTATTCGTAAAGTTATTGCGTTTTGAGGAGTTTGCCTCCGTACTTTTCCGCTATACCTAATCACACTGGTTTAATAATTATGAGCTTTTTGAAAACTATCGCAGCCTGTTCCGAACTGTTCTGTGGTTCTTTAGTAACCTACCATTTACCAATTTATAACGTTGTTTCCCCTCAATTCTTACAGAATAGTCTTAAAAGTTAGGCTTTGAACGCGAACGCCAAGCGTCCCTTATCACGGGGTCTTTACTGCTACATCGTGTTTCCGTCTGCTCGTCTGCTTTCGTGATTTGGCGCGAATTTCTTCGGCAGACAGACTGGCCACACTAGGCGCGACAGCCACAGAGTTTCATACTGACATATACTAGAGGTAAATCTGGCGCTGCAATCACGGGCCGTCGTGGGCCGTCGTGGGCGGCGCCATTGCAGCTAGCGACGTTCCTCGCCTACTTGGATTGGCTAGCCACAAGCCTTCTTTTTTGTCTCGAAGCCAAAGTTAAGAAAAAAAACTGTGGTTGATTTCTCTGTCGTGGGAATAGGTAAAACACGAAACTGAAATGTGCAGCGAAATCTGCACCTGAGCGTGATTTTCTGGTCGGCGGCTGTCTTGTGGGTGTGCTTGGCGAGCGAAGTCCTGCTGGCGGGTCGCTTCGGCAAAGGTGTACTGGCGTCATTTCCGTGACAGATATGACGTTAGTGAAATCTTGGTGTATGCTCGGGATAAACACTCCCGTGTTAAAATATAAAACCCGAAAACGAACAACCCTAAGTATAACGTACTCTTTAGTACTAAAGGGTGCTTCCCCGCACGAAGACTCTGTGTGCAGGGGTGCACCCTTTACAGATAGCTTGATTCGTTGTACTGGGGACATTTTCGTGACCGATATGACGTCATGCAAATCTTTGCGCACGCAAAATAAAACACTTTCACGTTAAAAGGGTAATATTTTTTTTCCTTCATCTTGCATGAAGCTTCTGAGTAATGTCTGACAAAAAAATCTTTATGGATGTTCAATTTTAGAATAACAAACAAAATTTGATTAATCTTCTGCAGTAATACTGTTGCTTCTTTGCAGCCAGAGGCAACTTTCCAGCATTTCATGAGCCATGCGAAGGAAAAGTGGAACGTGCTGCCCGGTACATGACGGAACGCTCCCTGAAGCGCGGCTCGCCTAGACGGTGGCGCCAGATTTCGCTCTAGTGTATATTAGCATGAAACCCTATGGCGACAGCTTCCCTACAATCAGAGCTCTCCGTGGCTGGCGTGCCCCTGTTTTAATCACGTGCCGTCAAGTTCATCAACGTAGTAGGCTGAGCATGCGCCTCGTGAGGAGCTCCCAGCGTCGCCCAGCTCGACCTTCCAGAACACACTGCCCATTCGCGGCGTAATCTCTCGGGTGCTGTTCTCCTCGCCAGTTCGCGTGCGTTCGCGCGTGAAGTGGAGAGCACGGATGTCGCGTTCGCGCTGCAGATGTCGAGTTCGCGACGCCGGTTGCCGCAGGTTCCAGCGCAGTGGTAACGCGGTACACTTTGGGATTGATGTGAAAGCCTGCGGACAAAACGCTCTGTGCCTGCCAGTCATCGAGAATTTTCAGCGGCAAGTTCGGAACATCTATGTGAGGTGCAACAGCCGGGTCTCCGACGAAGGGAGAGGGGCCGCCAGCTCTGATGTTTCTCCAGCCTTGCACCACTAAAGCTAGCTGTGCACCGATTTCTTTAATTTTTTTATTGATATCTCCTTGGGCGCTGAGAATTTTAAGGCACGGCTGTGATAAATAAATGGGAAAGCTTCTCTACACATCTCCTTTGTAAAACAAACAAAACCCAACAAAAATGGCCACGGCAAAGTGAGACGATCTTACATCGCAGCCCTCACGTGTGGCTACCAAGTCAAGACGATTCTGCACGTTTACCACGGTTCTTGAAGATATTTTCTAAAGTTTTGCCTCTAAACGAGTAAATCCCAGGGGTGGCCATGTGTGCGTAAGTGGCTGTGGCCCTCAAGCCAATAATAACCCAGCAGACTTTCCCAGTAAAAGATACTTCTGCCATTGATCCATCTCGCATGTGTTTGTGTGTTGTCTCCGTGAGCATTAGCGTATACGCCGTGGGGAATGGAACTAGGAAGCTACAGCACCCCCTCCACTTTTTCACTGGGATCACTAGCCGGTTCCAGTAAAAAAAAAAGGAACGATTTGTACAGTTACAAATATTCTAAAGCAATTCTTCCTACCAATAACACACAGCACGCCCCCACACAGTTAGCGTTATTCAATCGCTTCACCGTCGCTTGCCTCAGGTGCATATGCCATTTTTGATCCGTCTTACGTGCTGACCTTCCTTCAAGCGCTTATTGCGCACTAGACTGTTGGCTGGGAATGAGGTCTGAGGCTGCATTGCTTTCACGCTCTCCTAAGAATTCGTGCGTAAGAGAGTCGACGTGACTGGGAGCGAGCGCCGCAGACTGGGCAATTGATCGGAATCTAACGCATAGTTGCGTAATGCCGAAACTGCGGGGCGGGGGCCCTTTATGGCCCTTTAACCGCCGCGAACTTCTTATATTCCGCTCATACGTACCGACTGCTGCAATGCCTTATGTAAAACACGCCTCTTTTCTTTTAAACAATTGTACCCGCCGCTGGAGCGGCGAGGCGCTCCGCTATGAAGGAAGCGAAACACAAGTTTGCACCCAATACTGGAAAACAGTATGAGTAGAAACAGAGAAAAGTCGCGGGCCATCTCCACTAACGTGAAACCTGGGGAGGGGCGAGCATGTAGTGTATAATCGTATTCTTGGCGGATTGGCGTTCCTGCCAACGGAAATGAAACCGTTCGGGGGGTACAGGTGTGCTGCTTTGCTGTAAAAGTCTCGCGTCCCTTGAAGCACGAAACGTTCTAGCGCGACGCGTAAATTAGTGTCCCGGTGTTTTTTTAGTAAGCGTAACGTTTGAGAGCGAGGCGTAAACGATTTTCGCGGTGTTTTAGTGCCGTGACAACATGAGGCGACGGTTACGACGACGACATTAGACGCCGACAGCCTCGAAGCCCCGACGGCGATGCCGCGAAGGAGCTTTCCCCCTGAAAAATATCCACCTTTGTCCTTTTTATACTACTTTTATGGTTTATAAAGTTTGCATCATATGCTCACTGCGTCGTCATTCATAAGTGCGGAACAGAAGTCTACACGGCCCTATTTTAAGCAAAGCTTATATGGCTAGGGTTCCATTTTCGTTTACGTTTGTGAACAAGAATGCCAGAGAGTCCGCATACCTTTGAAGAGCGAGACGTTTGAAAGCGAATGCCCCGGTGCGGCTGCTAATAATAGCACGCTGTCACCACCAAAGTCGCATGCCATTCAAAACACGATCTCAACCGTAAGGGGACCGACAAACGATCTTAGTGGAATCATCATCATCATCATCACCAGCCTATCTACGCCCACTGCAAGGCAAAGGCCTCTCCCATTATTTTCCGATTACCTCGGTCCTGTGCCAATTGTGACCAATTTATCCCCGCAAACTTCTTGATCTCATCTGTCCATCTAACTTTCTGCCGCCCCCTGCAACGCTTGCCTTCTCTAGGGATCCACTCTGTTACCCTTTATGACCAGCGGTTATCTTGCCTTCGCATTACATGCCCTGCCCACGTCCATTTCTTCTTCTTAATTTCTACTAATATGTCTTTAACACCAGTTTGCTCCCTGACCCACTCGCTCTCTTCTTGTCCCTTAATGTTACACCTATCATTTTCCGCTCCATTGCCCGCTGAGTCGTTCTCAATTTAAGTTGAACCCTCTTAGTGAGCCTCCAGGTTTCTGCCCCGTAGGTGAGTACCGGTAAGATGCAGCTGTCATACACTTTCTTCTTCAGCGACAATGGTAGGCTGCTATTCATTATCTGTGAATGTCTGCCATATGCACCCCACCCCATTCTGATCCTTCTAATTATCTCCGCCTCATGGTTGGGATCTGGGGTCACAACTTGGCCTAAGTATATATATTCGCTTACCATTTCCACAGCCTCGCCATCTATCTCTAACTGCTGTGCTGTCCCGAGGTTATTGATCATTACTTTAGTTTTCTGCATATTAATTTTCAGGCCCACGGTTCTACTCTGTTCGCCCAGTGCGGAAAGCATGCTTTGCAATTCGTCCCCCGAGTTACTTAGCAAGGCAACGTCATCAGCGAATCTGAGGTTACTGAGGTATTCTCCATTAACCCTTACTCCCACCTGTTCCCAATCCAACGTTCTGAATACTTCTTGTAAGCATGCTGTGAATAACATTGGAGAGATTGTGTCTCCTTGTCTGACACCCTTCCTTATAGGTATTTTACTGCTCTCCCTATGGAGGATGGTGGTAGCTGTGGACCCATTGCAGATATCCTATAGTATTCTTACATAATGCTCATCTGCCCCCTGGTTCCGTAATGCCTGAATGACTGCTAGGGTTTCGACCGAGTCAAATCTTAGTGGAGTATACATGCTCTCTATACGAAATGAAAGGGCAGCGCTTAAAACACCTTGAAGCGGAACGGTTTCCCTGATAGGGCACTGAACGTTTGAAAGGGGAATTTTTATATTTACCAGCCTTACGTATGCTGCCAAAAGGAACGCCGGCAACTATGTCAGTGAGCTGCGCAGCAACATACAGGGTGTTACGAAGGTAATTAGAACACATTAACATTTTTTCCTGAGCGAACCGCTGCTCGGTTCGCGCTCAAACTTCACCCGAAGGTCGCAATTTGTGGTCTATTGTGTTTGACACCGAGAACAACGACGGCACGTATGAAAATAAATGAAAACAATTGTCGCCTATGGGAAAATGGCGGCCGATTTGGACGTGCGAGCCAGCGCAAGCTGATCTTGGAACGACGGCGCTAGCTGGGGTATGCAGAGCGAAACGGACAATGGGGATTCACGCTCCTTCTGCGGCCGGAAGGAGCAAATGGGGTAGCAGACTGTTAGAAAATGTGAAAACAGGTTTTCTGATCGTCTGCTACCTCATTTGGCTTCTTCCAGGGTAGGAAGGAGCCAAATGAGGTAGCAGACGATCAGCAAATGTAAAAGCAGGTGAGGAAACAAATCCCACGTTTACTGGCAACGATGAACCGTGGGAATATTTTATTATCATTGGTATCAGCTGTTAAGCAAGTATTTGTGATCATCGTAAACTAGGGACGAAAGAGATTTTTGATCGTCTGCTGCACCATTTGGCTCCTTCCTACCGTGAATCCCAAACGTGCGTTTCGCTCTGCATACCCCAGGTGGCGCCGTCGTTCCAAGATCAGCTTGCGCTGGCTCACATGTCCACATCGGCCGCCATTTTCAATAGGCGAGAATCATTTTTAGTTATTTACAGAATAAACAGGCAATTCCCGTCGTTGTTCCCGGCGTCCAACAAAATAGAGCACAAAATGCGACCTTCGTGTGAAGTTTGAGCGCGAACAGAGCGACGGTTCGCTCAGGAATTTTTTTAAAAGTATTTCAATTATCCTCGCACCACCGTGTATTTTCACGTTCGCTTTTCATTTGTGCGTGGGAATTCTGCGGGCATGTACAAAAAACGTACAGGCGAAATGCGACTTTAATACGAGAATTGAGAGTTCCCCATGGCGAAGGGCATCAGAGAAGGAGACGGAATTCGCCGAACTTATTTACACAATGTCTAGACGGTGTGTTTAGGACGCTGGATTCGGAGAAGACACGCAGACGAGTAAATATGGGCTGAGACACTTGAGAGTAGGGAGAAGATCTAAAAATGATGCTTCAGGAAATAACTCACGAAGCGTAGTCGTAGGTGTATGTGTAAAATAGGTGTACGTGCAAAAAGTAAGTAAGTAAGTAAGTTGTGGTTTTTTGGCACAGCAACCTTTCGGTTATAATGCGCCAGACGCAGGGTAGAATAGTTAAGCGACGATTAAACGATGTTATTCAGGGTGTTGTGAGATTAAAAACATTTTAAAAGACTCAAAGAGGCACATAGCTAAAACCGGTGTTTGTGTAGAAGGCCGGCCGTCCTCAAAAAATTGGAAAACGTTACTAAAATCCACCAACGGTTCATCACTAAGTAAAAGCGCAGGGTGTGTAAAGGGATGCAAAAGGTGTATAATGCTTTGAAATGTCTGATGCGCGCTGCCTTCAAGGTGTGGGCAAGCTTATTAAAACATGAAGTACAGTAAGAGGTTCTCCACAGTGGTCACACATGGGTTTCTGTTCTTTCTGGACCAGGAAGCCGTGTGTGAGCACAGTGAGACCTATTCGCAGTCGGCATAAAATAACCTCATAAAAACGATTCCTGTTGTCTGCAACTTTTCCCATTCAGATAGGTATGGCTTCACTAGGTGTAACTTATTTTCAGTCTGTCTGTTCCCATTCAGTTTGCCAGTACATTGTAATGGACTTTCGTATGGTGTTCCGAAGGTCCTGGTAAGGAACCTTGGACTCTCGTTATTGCACAATGCTTTAGTATGGTATGCTGCTCTATCGACAGTTTTCATTTTCTGGAATGCCGATGTGGCTTGGTACCCCAACAAAAGACGACACTAACCCCTGCCGATTGTGACGGACAGCACAGTCGAATTTTTAGCATACCTACAGCCGCATTCTTTGAAGGGACAAGGGAGGTCAAAGCAGTACGTGCAAAAAATGCGTAGGTTAGGTGTAAGTGTAAAAAAATGCAAAATGGCTATGCGTAATGTGCTCCTTTCGGCCTGGGAAATCAAAGACCAGAAGAGAGGGGACAATATAATTATCTTGGGCGAACTGTGAGCGTTGATTTAAACTACCAGATGGAAACCAGGCGTGGAATTACAATGGGCCAGAGAGAATTCGGCAAACATATACCTCTGTGACTTAAAAATGTAAACTACTCCTGCGTACTCCCAGTGATTTACCTGCGCTGCAGAAACCTGGGAACTTGAGAACATTTAGGTTGGGCCAACGAGCCATGGAACGCAGAATGGTAGGAGTAACGCGTAAGGACAGGAGACGAGAGTTTTCGGATTGCTAGAGCGAAATTGAATGGAAGATATTCTAGCTCACATTGGGAAAAAAAAAGTGTAGTGGACTGCGCATGTAGTGCGGAGACCCGACAACCGGTGGACCACCGGTGTACCACCGGTGCACCACCGGTGGAATGGCTACGGAGACGGAAGTAGAAGCAGGAGGAGGCCGATAACTAACGGAATTGATTCGGAAAGTTTGTTGCAAAGAATGATTAGGAGAGCGCAGGATAGCCGCAATTGAAAAGCAAGGGGAGGGGCCTTCATCCCGTAGAGGGCATAGACATGCCGATGATGATGACTTCCACCTCTTGAACAGTCGAAGGCCATGGTGTTGCCAATTAATTCTTTCGGCCCTGGAATTTTTACTTCGAGCAAGAAAATGTTTTTCTGCTTGTTTTCTCCGAGTTTTGAACCTAAGAAGCACAAAAAAAGATCTGGTTGTGAGAACATTAATTAATTTACAGACATAACAATTAATTGGATGATTAGTTAGAAATTATGCTTTTTAGCGGCAAATTTCTCGTTTTGCTAAAAGCAACGACTCTTTGAGCCTACAGAAAAAAATACAACTGACAGTACAACTATTTACAGATTTGCAGACGTATTGACAAACAAGGATTTAATTTTCCTTAGTTGCCCCGTCGTCACACCGTGTCCACTGGAGCTTTTTCTTTTTCATATCGTCCAGCGCCGTGAAAACACAATGATGTTTCTCGCAAGGGGCATCCTTGAAGAACTCTTGCCCAGAAAGCTAGCAGTTTTAGCTTTCTTCCCAAATGCGCTAGAAGATATTTTGTGTAATCTCGTCAAATGACGACACCAGGGCCGAAACGGTTAAAATACTATTTTTTTGTTGTTGTTGTTGGAACATAAGGAAGCTGCACGGTCAGCAGCGCGATACATACCCACAGCGAAACGATATATATGCACAGCGAGGCGCTTGTATATTTCTGATAGAAAGAAAATTGCTATTTATTACGTCACGGGCGTCGCAACGGGGGGTTACATGGTGGGACCTATGGGAAATCGGAAAATGCGAGCAGTCATCACGTAATGTGTTAACATCGCACTGTACTTAGCGCTGGCGAAACGCCCGATGATCTGGAATATTACCAGGCTGCGTAAATGGCGGTTGGTAAATTCCTTGATAACCGCATGGGTTCGTTCTGTCACTGGTGATCAGTGTTCGGCAGTAACTAGTAAGTAGTAACGCGATACCGGTAACTATTCACTTTTCAGATGCGACGCTGAGAGCATCTCTTTTCGGCGTCCCTGTCCTTCCTGCGTGCGTCCGTTGTTGTTGTCCGCAGCCACTCTCCCCCTCTTCTCTCCGATAGCGAACACTCTTTCGCGAGGGGCATTGGATTGGATTCGATTGGCTTGGCTTGGCTTGGATTGGATTAAAGTGGATTGTGTTGGATTGTGTTGCGTCATAGCAGCGGCACTCTCTCTCTCCGCGGTCTCCTCTCCTTCGGGCGCGCTGCGCATATAACCGGTGGGCCGCTCTCCGGCGGCCTTTCGGTCGACGGTTGCTCTCCGCTTGCGCTTGAACCCCCCTCAGCGTCGCTTCACACCAGGGTTCCCGCGAGGGGAGGTGGGCGTAATTTTTTTGAGTAACGTAGCTCCAACTAGTTACTTTTAGGTTAGAGGAACTTGTAACTGCAACATTGTTGCGTTTTTGCAGGGCAACTGTAACCGGAAACACCGTTACAGATACTTTATTTATATAGAAAAATATATCCAACAGCAATAATCATTAAAGGGGGACTTAAAGTTCGTGCTTTACACTTTCTCGACCTCTCTTCTTTCCCATATCCTCTCCAGCTTTTACCATTCCACTACACGGCTCCTCTCGCAGATTAGAATAGGAGGTCGCCAAGAGGACTAGTTTCCCTGCAGAAGACCGACGTTGGAGGTCAGTCGTGAAGGTGACTTCTTGAAACTTTACCTTGGTCTTGAGTCGAGCGGAAACCAACAACAACAAAAAAAGAAGAAACTGACAGGAAGCTAGCCTACCCTTGTAAAGAAAGGCTACAGCAGAGGACCTCACCGAGAACGGGGCACCCATGATTACTCAAATGGTGCATCAACAAAACGTTTATGCAACAAAATGAGGTGTACGCAAGAATTGTTGGTGTTGGACTTAAATGTGCTATTTAACTTCCCTTCGTCCAAAGTTTTACCACGTGCAATTTGGACTTCTCGCGTGCTTTCGTACATTTCCATTAAATGATCTCTATCATTTGGTTTGTGATCTTTTAGATATAGTTTTATACACATACGTAAAGTAAAGATGTTACTGTTGTACGGTAACTGTAACTGCAACAGAGTTACTTTTTATTGGTAATGTGGCTGCTGGTAATATATCGATACGGGCATTCATGGATCATGTATCATGAATCATCGATACGGGCATCCATGGATCATGTGGAGCATACCTTGCCGTCACTGTGGTTGCACATATCCCACAATGGAACCAGGGCTGTCACATCGCCCACGTCGGCGCTGGGGACGAGGTTCTGGCGAGTCATCACGGCTGACACGGCCCACCTGCGCAAAGAAGCGTCGAGGACATGAAGGAACACTCGGCTGATTGACACTTCATGGCCGTAACGACAATACCAGTGCCAGTGCCACGCCCAGAACGGTCTGTCTTCTGGACATGAACCTGAGCTCACCTAAAGGGACCCTGAAACAGTTTCTTCAACTCGTTTCTAAATCTTAAATGATTTCAGAACATATTCAACAAACACATATCCAGCACTTAGTATAGGGGGTCACAAAATACCTTAGCCCAAATATTGCTGTTATACACACATCAGATAACTTAGAAACTTGCTCAAAAGATTTACTTCTCTTTTTCAGCCTCGACGTTCTTCAAGCGTTCGAATTACGCCCTTACAGCGATGTCGCGGCTATTGGTCGGCTTTCCTTTAGTTGCAGCAATAAATTAATTCGATAGCCACTCCTAGAAATCATCCCCACAAACGCAATTGCAAAAACGGGTGGAGTATCTGCTGCTACGAGAAAACCACGCAGTACCACTCCGTGCTGGCGATAGCTGAAGCTTTCGCACGGCTTCCAGGCGCGAAGTTAAGAGTGAACGCGTTTATCAGGAGTGTTGCAGATCCCCTTGAAACCTCTCGGCGTCTGTTCGCAGCCTCAAAAACCCTGGAGGTCGCAATCTCAACAATCTAGGCCTGCCGAACCATAGGCCAAACATGACGTGGCATTTTAGATGCAAAAAGCAAACACGATAGGAGTGCTGCCTCGCACTCATAGAGTGTTGTCCAAATTGCCTGACTTTTCAAGATTTTTCCCTCAACATTTTGTTCGAAATTCACTGATTTTGGAATATTTTCCAAAACACTTTGCGGGAGCACACCCACGCGTAGACAGCGTACACATTACTATTACACTGTACAAACTTCACACTTATTTCAACCATCTAGAAATCACGATTGAGGGATGCCGAAAAATCATATGAAAATATACTTTGGCGTTGCTATCTTATGTAAGAAGGTTTATTATACCATTGTGAATTTACTCACTGGTAAAAGTCAGGGCTGTTAAGACTGCTTCACTTATGCAAATAACGTAGCAAAACGAATCGCACCTAAATGAATTAATATGCCCTGTGAATTGGGGTTGCGACCGAAATACTAGCATCCAAACATTTTTCGGAGTCGTCGAGTAGGCATGCCCAAATATTACGACAGATAACTTAACCACGAAACTGCGTAAGATGTGTCGACCGTCATTTGTAACGGGACACTGCTACGCAAAAGAACCATCTTGTTTCCAGAACTCATAGCCCGCAATGAGTGTAACCTCAACACTTCTGTCCAGCCCGTGTTTGAGAAGCACGTCATGTATTAATATATACGATCACCGATCATTCAAGACAAAGATGTTAGTTAATTCCAACCAGAAACGGACAGCTGCATTGTCTTAGAGTACTTGGGCCTATGGATAAGCCAAAAGCATCGCATTAAATTTAATTGAGAAACAAAACGTCTACATAAAAACATAGCCCATGAAAAAAATTCGTCCAGGTCCAATTCAGGCACGAACGAAAAAAAGTCGGTTGTTTTCTCGTGTTAGCGAAAATTTTGAAGCCAATACTAAGGAAGGGAACTGAAAAGGACGCTGCAACACTTTTTTCAACTTTTTTTTTTCGAAACCTTAAATGGTTGCAGAACATAGTCAACCAACACATCCACTACTTATATTAGGTGGTCGAAAAGTACCTCAGCCAAAACTTACTGATCTATACCCATCAGAGAACTCAAAAACTCGCTCAAAAGCTATTTCCGTCTTTCCCGGTCTTGGCGTTCTTCGACCGCTGGAATTACTTCATTACAGCGGTGTGGTGCCTATTTGCCGGCTTTATCAGCAGTATCAGCAATGAACGCATTCGACAGCCGCTTCAAATAGAAAGTCACAAAAGCAAAGCAGAAACGGAAGGCGCATCTGCTGCGACGAGCAAATCACGAAGTGTCGATCCGTGCTGTCAATAACTGCCGCTTTCGCAGTGCTTCCAGACGTGAAGGAAAGAGTGAAACGTTTATCGGCAGTGTTTCGGGCTTCCTTGAAGAAACGTGACGCGATAAAGCGCGCAAAAAAAAAGTACAACTGGTTAGCATAACTAATGTGGTTATACAAATCAAGCCCCAGTGCCGTCCTTCTTATTGCTGAACTTTTTTTTCGCCGTATCTTCACCTGGCAGCGCGATGCCTACGCTTTTGAGCAGAGGCAGGAAAACAAAATTGCAAAGCGATCATCAATCGAGCGGCGATGAAGCGCGGCTTTTAAACTCACAGGCGCCTCGCTAACTCGTCGGGTCCGCGACCTTTCTTTCATCTGTCAAAACTCACAGGAGCGACCACCGGGCCGTCACGGCGACGCGTCTGCGAGCCCCCACCCCTCCGATGTCATCCACTTAAGACGCCGAGGAGCCAACGCCCGACCTCGCTCTCAGAGCAAATTCCAGAAGGAACACTTTGACTTAAAGCGCACTCATAGCGCCAGACCGCAGAGTACGCGTGTATAGGACAGCTCCTCCGACCCTCCAGGTCCTGTCGAGTACGCCAGTGACGTCACACCCGTCTTTCCAGCACTGGCTACTGCGACATGACGTCAGCGATACCAGCACGGACGAGCAAATGAGGGAGGGAGCAAAAAGGGGCCGAAGGAGAAACGCGAGCGCCTTGTCGGATTAGGTGGTTTCGAGAGAACAAAGCCGCTCGTTCATAGGCGAGAACGTGACAAGGCACGGAAGAGGAATACCTCGGGTTTTTCTCGGGCACCCCTTTACAGCAAACAGACGGAGACGGGGAGGAGGGCAAGTTCAATGACGCAGCCATCACCTTCTACACATGTTTAAATGTATATACACATATAAACCCGAACGCTGCCACCCTCACCCCCATTTTAGTCAGCACGCGGAGGCGAATGCGAACGAACGAACGTCCGGTTTCTCTCCAACCGATTGGAAACAAAGCGCTCAAAAGGCGGGCGACGGTAAAATAAAACCGACTACGCCGGTGCGGCGCGGCGGCGAATCTCTATCATTTGCTTCTTTAGACACGGCTGCAGGTGAGAGCTTCCAGGACACCGCGTTCCCCTCTCCGCTCCAACTGACTGAGGGAGCGAGCAACCACATAACAAGGGCATTGCTTGAAAACGCGCCGCCGGAGAGCTTAGCGAGAGTGGCTCTCGGTTTCTTTCATTTTCGTCCGCCGCGTACTCTTTGCGTTTTTTTTTTTTTAAGGCGTGAGAGAAGAGAGAAAGAGGGGAGAATCCGCGGAAGGTTTGACGACGGCATTCGATTCGTTTCGGCGCCGTGCAAGCCCGGCCGAGGCGGTCAAGTTCAAGAGGGTTCGGAGGTAACACGGCGGCGGCAAAAAGTCCTCGCTCCTTTTTTACGAGCCCGAAACACGCGGCGCGCGGACATGCTCGCTTGACGCGCGTCTCAGCGCGTGCGCATCACTCGTTGGCGCGTGCGACAGACGATTTCAAAAATGGTGCGATGCTCGTCACAACACCGCGGCCGGAGATCGGCTGCTGCTTCACGCCGTTTCAAGAAGACTGCGTGAAAATTTGCGCAAACTGTATCTTCCCTGCTCTCTCGGTATTACTCAGCTTCGACGATACGCGCTTTTTCCTACCTGGCGTTGGATTTCGTGACGTTTAACTTTTTTTTTTCTTGCGGATGAACATTTGTTTCGAAGAGATTGAGGGAAGCGAAGATGTGCGCGAGACTGTTGCTGTTGGACTCGCTGGTTCGAAGTTATGCCAGCACTGGATAACGCAGTCTCCCCAGCAACGCGTCGTGATTGGTAACGAAAGTTGCTTGTTATGACGACTCTCCGGCATTTCGTGTCCTACCCAAGCGCTGACAGCTACTGTGGGCTTCATATTTGCAAACGCCTCGTGGAGACAACGAGGAGAAAAAATCACCCCGCAAAATTACTCCCGGAGTATACGACGGAAGTTACGATTGCCCGGGAATCACGCATGGTGCTGCAAAGAGGAAGAAGCGTTGATTACCTCTTCTAGCACCAGATTAATTATTTATTCCGAACTGAAAGGCAGCACGAGCATTGGATGAACTCAACCACGAGCGTTCTGAGAGCAACGTACAGGTTCTTCGAGGCGGACATCACACTGAAACCATCGCCACGGCCTGCGAAAAAAACTTTTCATCGAAGATGCTAGCTGGTTTTGGCAGCCACAGCAGACGTTAGCAGCCGGCTACTTCTGAGAACCTCTGAGTTGCTTCTACCGGAGGACCGTGGCCCAACGTGAATCAACGACGACCTCAAAAAAGGTGAGCTTTGACAAGCGCTTTTGCAGAATGTGACCGGCCTACGAAACTCGCACTCCGAGTTTTCTGATTTTTCTGCGTTTTCCACGAGCATTCGAACCGAAACTTTCTCAAATTTAATCTCACGAAATGCATAGAAAGGACGTCACTCTATCAAAAACCACGTTACGAGCCCATTGTTTTACTTTGTAAATGTCAAAGTAAGCTTGTTAATTTGTTCCCAACAGACGCTTGAACGGCACATATCCAGAAACCATTATTCTCAAGGAGTTTCTCTAAAAAAACTTAATTTGTTGCACATTCCTACATTTGCTTTAAACTTTTTTCATTTAAATATCGACATTTACATTCGCTACATTTGTTTGTTACATTTGTTTTACATGCAAGTTGATTTTTATTTACATACAGATTTAAATTTCATGTGAAAAAATAGCATTGTTGTGCGGATATTGTCTTTTTTTAAGCACACTGCAGAGTATATTGAAGTAATTATGGGGTTTGATGCGCCTAAGCTTCATCTGGGCCATGATGCGCGCTGTATAGAGAAAGGCTCAGCGGATTAGCTTTCACAAGCTGAGGATGTTTAACGTGCGCAGAAATTTCGACACACGAGAGCGTTTAACGTCTCTTGTCACCTTCATCTGAAAAGCAATTACCGCGCGCGGTCGCGATCGACCCGCGGGCGTCCTTGGACTCAGCAGCGCGAAATGTATATAAAATTGGTCTAACCTTTCAATGGATGAAGCTGTGTTATGCTATACTGCCCACTAAATGCTGTACGCAATGAATAAACTCTGAAAGACGGGACTATATCGCGAATTCTCTTAATGTACAAATCGCAACGGAGGGACCAAAGGCAGGAGGGGGTGTGGCGGGTATGGGGAGCGAATAAAGGCGTTTCTGGAATAATTTCCGGAAACACCTGCAAGTACCGTATTTTCTCGGGAATACTCCGACCTTTCATATAATCCGCACCCCTACTTTCAGCCCGGCGGAAAAGAAAAAAAAATAAGCGCGTATTTCCCGCACATTTGATACAGGAAAGCCTGCACCAAAACTACTGCAGCAACACGTCGCATACTATGTAGACAGAAAAAGCGTATATTTAGCAGGTAGAATACACTGACTGCAGGCGAAGTCACAATCCACTAATGAAATTCAGTTGTTAGACTGCGTTCGTCCTTGCTTTTTCTTCCTTGTCCTTGTATGTTTTGCGCAATCGCTGCCACGGAAGACTTAGTCAGTGTTACTGCGTAGGAGCCTCACGGCAGAACGCGCGTTGCCGTGAAGCTCCACTAAAGGGAAAACCACGCGCATTATCCGCACCCCTACTCTGCAACTGAAAATTTCGCCTTTTTGGTGCGGCTTATACGGGTGAAAATACGGTAAGACCTAGCCAGTGTTCCTTCAACAAAATTCCTCCCCTCCCATCGACCTTTCCCGCCTCCGCGTACAGAAATCAGGCGAGACAGCTTTGAAGGAACAAGCACTGCCGGCAACGGCGGCTCACAACGCGCAGCAACTTTACTCGCGGTCACGAGGGAATCCCCGAATCCCACACGTTTCTGTTCGCGCCGCTAAACAAGGAACAGTTGGGCGTGTGATTGCGTCCTTGGCGCTCGAAGCGGGAACAGAACAAATCTGTAGAATCGCAAGTGCCCAGAGAGAATGGCGGCGCTGCCGAATACGTTCATTCCTCAGACGTTATTGACGTGGCGCTGTACCAGCTGCGTTCCCGCCACCTTTCTTGTGGAAGACGGCGGAGGAAATGGAAGAATAATTTCCACGTCGCGTGTTTAGTATCGGAAACTCTCGGGTTGGACGGCCGTCCTTATCCCCCGTTCCCAGCATTGTTTTCCACCTTCTGAAATCCTCAAGCAGTCTTGAAAAGGCGAGCCCTTTTTGCCGCAACAGATTGAAGCCTTCCTTTTTGTGTTTAGATCATAAACAAACGAATAAATGGCAAAAAAATCAGCCAGTCAAGGCTGCTTACGTGCGGCAACGCGAAAGCCTAACATTTTATTTCAAGCTATGCAATACTGGGGCTATTCCGTTTAGCCTTGCACTCACCGCGGATGGCCAGCAGCTATTCCGAGGAGTCACCACACCATAGAGATGTATGGGAAAAAATCATGCACACTTCCGTGTGACGACGATGATGGTAGAACGCGACGATTTCTCGTGATGGGTTCCTCAGCTGGTCAGTGGGGGATTGGTAAGCCGCAGTGGGGGATTGGCTAACTCAGGAGGTACGCTCCCCTTTTCTAGAATACCCACGTACACCAACTCTCGGGTATGCCGTCCGTATGCCCAACGTTTGGGTTTGGGGTGTGGCGCGCGAATCGGCACATGTTGCTTAGTGTTCAGTGGGCAATTTTTCGAGTGGGTGCCAGTTTGAGGTGTTAAACCTTAGGATGCGACATTAGGCGGAACGGTCTAAACCTCAAAACGGGAAGTTAGGACTAACGTCTTGTGGCTGACAGCCTTACGGCACACAGAGCAACGCTATTCTTCTCATGACGGATTCTTTGGTTGTCCTCAGAGGTTTGTCGTCAGATCCACAACTTTTGTAAACCTCAAACCGGCCGTGGTGCCCGGATTGTGTTGCAGGCACGTTCCGTAGATTTTCGTACTACTATTTATACTAGAGGGAAATCTGGCGCCACTGCCTAGATGAGCCGAGCTTCAGCGAGCGTTCCGTCATGTACCGGGCAGGCACTTTCCATTTGTCCTTGGCATGGCTCATGAGCAGGTTGGAAAGTTGCCTCTGGCAGCGAAAAAGCAACAATATTACTGCAGAAGATTATTCAAATTCGTTTTGTTATTATAAAATTGAGATTTATTTGTCAGTGATTAGAAGCTTCATGCAAGGTGAACAAGAAAGAGATGTCGCCCTTTTTTGTTGATTCTGGCTTCGAGACAAAAAAGAAGCCTTGTAGCCAGCCAGCCAAGCCAAGTAGGCGAGGAACGAGGATAGCTGCAATGACGGCGCCCACGACGGCCCGCGATTGCACCCGCAGATTTCCGTCTAGTACATATTAGTATGAAATTCTACGGCGCGTTCCGATCCGTTGGCTCTCGGAATGCGTCCGAAATTCCCAAAACTTTGGCGATCTGACAGTCAGCTTCGCGCGTGCGGCACGCGCGTCAACTAGTGCAACAGGTGAACGTGACGGGCCGTGAGTACAACAGCCGCAGGCAGCCACGAGCACGTGAAGTGTCGCCATGGCGGCCTGCCAAAGTAATTCGCACCCACAGACAAAGAGACTAAAGCAGAGATGGCAAAATCACTCCTAAAAAGTAATTAAATTAGATTACTCATTACTTTCCTAGAATTTTCTAAAATGTAATGACATTACATTAGAAATTACAGGCGGCTGAAAGTAATTACATTACGTTACTATTACTTTTCAAAAGCGATGAAATTACTTTGAAATTACTTCAACGAAAATTCATCACTCATAGACTACCAATTAACTCATATACACTCTATTTAATACATGAGTTTGTACACTACCAATGCCCAGAGACTCTCTGGGCATTGGAACTCTACTTGGTCAACTTTCTATGCTGTAAGAGAAGCGGACAGGCTATATTGCAGTCAAAAGTAATTGGGAAAGTAACGAGTAATTTCCATGAAATTACTGGCCTGAAGTAATTTATTACATTACTAAACTACCAACACTCCAAAGAAATTCATTACATTACTCATTACAGCATGAAAGTAATTTAAATACTGTAATTTCATTACTGCCAAGTCTTAACTACAGCCACGGGATCGCAAACACGATGTACGGTATTGCAGGGAAAGCCACAATGCTTTCGTATTCAAAGCACGTACTCAGACTTGAGTACCCGGAGGAATATTTAAATCGCCTGCACGGAGGCCCTGGACGCCGATTAAAACGCTATCCGTCACGTTCGCTTTCCAAAAATCCATCAAAGCACTCCTAAAAGAGGAAGCCCTCACGTTTGGTATTACAAACCTGAACGCACAAGGAAACTACTAAAAACAAAATACCCCCCCCCCCCCCCCTACACACGGCACGAAAAGAAAGGAACCGACCACGCTAAGATTGAGGCAGGACGAGCCAATATATCGACACCCGCTTCAATAAGTCGATCCGGGGTTGGAGCCCTCGCCTTCCTTTGTTCAACGATCGTGGCCGGGCTGGGGCAACAAAGGAGTGGGGAACACGTCGCCCGAGGCACGCGGGAAAGCAGATCCCCTTTTTAAACAGCCAAGAAACAACAGAGTCCAGCCCGCGCTGCGAACCACCGCGAAAAATAAACAGCGTTCATCGATCCCGACCACGTGATAGGCAGGACAAACAAGGGCTGAAAGAGACGCGTCATTACCACGACGCTTAAGACGGTGAGTATAAATAGGGAGGACGACGACGCTTTCTTCCAGCATCCTGCCCCGTTTAACAAGAAAGGACGTAGCTGATTAATAACACTCTATACGGCGCTCGCTGACGCAAGCGCAAGCGCAAATAAAGGCGAAAATATTGCATAATCAGCACAAAAAGGCTGCACGACAAGAACGATGTTAGCTATGATCTCCGGTTGACCACTCATAAGAGCGGAACCAAAAAGATATCGGGGAGCAAATAACTTCGTAAAACGAAAGCGTGGGGGCGAGTGTGAAACCTTGAGGGCTCCCGAAATTCCAGTGAATACAAGAATAGGAACGAAGTGTTGCAGGAACGAAGTGTTGCAGTAAAAAGATAATAGTCAATCTAAGAGCGACGTTTGGTTAATTAATTAGCTATGCACTAGCGAAGATGATACCAATCGCACCTCCAAAACCCTGTCTCTGCAGGAGTCTGGTTTCAAAGGAGACATAGACACAAGATGATGCCCTGTCTCCAGGAAAGCTCATTGCTCTAAGAGTGACTTCAGACCGCTCCATACGAGGAGATCAAAATAGGCCTAAGCGTACGTCCGTGTGTGCAAGCACGTGTGTGCAAGCTCGTGTGCGTGTGCGTGCCTGCCTGCGCGCGCGAAAATGCGGATCACGTGTTACAGAGTGCATCCAGGGGAAGGGGCGCTTTATTTTACAAAAAGTTGCCCCTAAAAGCAATGTGCTTTATGGCACACAAAGTATCGTTGTACAGCTGTCTGATACAGTTCTCAAGTTTAGTACGTGTACTACAGGTTTCCTTGCTCTTTATTTTCTTTTTCAGGAAGTTTGCACGCTTTCTTTTTGCAAGAGAAGTGCAATTAAAGTTTCGTTTTAAATGCCTGAATTAACGCACGGGTTTGACCACCCGGATTTTTGCGTGGCGTTAATTGGAATGTGAGCGCCAACTCTGGTTAAATAGCGCATGAAAGTGGGCCAAATTACAGAACTACAACGAAGCAGCTTAGGCACTAAACAGAGGTAAATGAAATGCAGTTAAATCACACTGCCAACGTGGATGACGTCACACGGTGACTCTGTGATGCGAAGGCGTTTCCTTTTGCGTACTTCGGGAAACGGCTGACTGCGCTGCCATGCAACTTTTAACTAATTGCCCTTTTAACTAAATCGCTTTCGATGTAACAGGAAACCAATCAGTGGGGATCCTCGATTTACCAGTCCTGGACGGTCCGCGGGCAGTCCGAGGACTGCCTTCAGACGGGAAGTCCCATAAGAATACACGGAAAAATCAAGCGCCGGATCGCGTCTCGGGCAGTCCGCGGACGATCCGGGACTGATAATCGAGGAGGCCCATTATCTATGAGATGCACACGTCCACGCAGTTAAAAAAGCAAAAAAAAAAAAAATCGCGCAGCTTGCGGGTGTGGTGCAAGGCTGGAGAAACCTCAGAGCTAGCGGCCCCTCGCCCTTCGTCGGAGACCCGGCTGTTGCACCTCATATAGATTTCCGAACTTGCCGCTGAAAGTTCTCCATGTCTGGCAGGCCCCGAGCGTCTTGTCCGCAGGCTTTCACATCTCTCGCAAAGTGGACCGCGTTGGTACGCGCAAGAACCCGCACCAACCGGCTTCGCGAACTCGGCGGCGTCTGTCACGCGAACTCGGCGTCTGTGCTCCCCACTTGAGGCGCGGGCGCACGTGAACTGGCGAGGACAAGAGCACGCAAGAAATCACGCCACGAACGCTGGGCAGAGTGTTCTCTAAGGTCGAGTTAGCCGACGCCGGGCGCTCCTTACGAGGCACACGCTCATTTCCCGGTATTTTTTCTTTCTGGCAACGCTGGAGGGCAGAACTAAAAGCGTAAACTGCTCCGCTGTAAAACAAGCCGTTTGTATGAAATGCACTGGCTGCAATCGGGCCTAACCTCGCCTGTCACAAACTATCACCGATGGCTCCACATGCAACCGACGGTAGTTTAGAGCGGCTAAGGGAGTTGGGTGAAGAAGGATAGGCGCAAAATTTGAAACGGGGCTGAGTACTGGGCGTGGCACCTGAAACTGCATGGTTGTTGTGCCAAAATGTCGCACGATTCGAAGGTAGGAATTGTGTGCATCGCCCTGAGCCAATGGGAAAGGCGGCGTTTGAACAAAGGAACCCAAGAACGAAACCCCCTTTCACGGCACGTTTGCGTTGGAACCCATAAAGTTTTACAATCTACGCAACACCTTCAGCGAAAATGTCACTTAACATCGCTGACGAGGGTATACAAGGCCCAACACGTCCAGTACATGCGTACGGGCATACGAAATTCCGCGAGCCGAAATGCACAATTCAAACACGATAAAAGTTCCACCACTTCACCCGATTGTCTTTTGCCGAAACCGTTTTTCTCCTCTGACTCTCTCCACGCTTATAGACGTTCTTTTTGACGTTTGGCCGACGCAGCGAGAATCGGAATTCTATCCGCTGGCAATAAACGCCGCTCCGCACCGACCGATCGTGGTGTGGTCGTTCCGTCAGCATAAGGCGCGCGATCGATGCTGCCTTTATCATTTTTTCCTCTCCACACACTCGGCGCCGGCTGGGCACCTCTTGACGGGCTCGCTTCACTCAGTCTGACGCATGCGCAGCCCACTCGCTTTTGTCATTGAGCCCGGAGACCCGTTGTTTACGTCGCCTTGTAATAGCGGTTTGGGCGGTCGACAAGGAATGCGGCAGCTCTTCTCTCAGCTCGTCAGATATGGTTCATCCTCCTCTGCAATTACTATGTATCTCTCTCAGGGAAGCTTCCTTTCAGTTTCTTATCATCGTAAGGGCCTCAAGGTGCCATATTCGATTTACGGGGGCCTGCACGGTGTCATTTGATGGAGGCGGAAGGGAATGCTTTTTTCCACGGGCGAAACTTAGTACTAGTAGTAGTAGTAGTAGTAGTAGTAGTAGTAGTAGTAGTAGTAGTAGTAGTGGTACATCTTACCGGTACTCACGGGACCGAAACCTGGAGTCTCACTAAAAGGGTTCAACTTAACTTGAGGACAAATCAGCGAGCAATGGAGCGGAAGATGATAGGTGTAACATTAAGGGACAAGAAGAGACCGATGGCTCCACATGCAACCGACGGTAGTTTAGAGCGGCTAAGGGAGTTGGGTGATGAAGGATAGGAGCAAAATTTGAAACGGGGCTGAGTACTGGGCGTGGCACCTGAAACTGCATGGTTGTTGCACGGCCGCTGGATGAGAGCGCACGCAAGGTGCGGCCTGCCGCGTCGCCCGGATTTCAACGGGCGAGGGCGTGAGTGGCGGTGTTTACGTTTGCCGCCGCTTGACTCCCTCCCGGCGCTAGCGTTCGGGGACTGGTTTCGGGACGGAGCGGGGCGGTCCCCGTAGGCGAGCGCTTGCGCCGACTGAGAGACACAGCCAGCGCACGGGTTTTAAAGCTGTCGTTGTCCTTCCTGGGCTACTCAACCGCGAAAACTGTCTGTCCGTATGTATGTATGTACTGCCAGTCTGTCGCTCGATCCAGCCGCCCGGCCGTGACTGAAGCAGCAAGAAGTTAAAATAATTCTTGAATGAGATAAGGCAATACATTTTCCATGTAAATCTAAAAAGATGCTCTATATTCGACAACATTGTTAAAAAAGATAATATTCGACAAAAAGATAATAAACCACCGGTTAGCTTTGTCTGAAAACGTCTCACACACAGCACGTAAACCACGTTGCACAGTTTAAAGCTGCAAGTTGACTAGTTACAGTTCAAGCGGCAGGTATTTGGTGGGACTTTATACGTCCTAAATTTCAAAAATGTCCCCTTTTCTCGGGAAACGTGGCGTCGACACACGGGAGAGCGATGAATATTTGCCGGCGACGCATTAAAGATTGCCTTAAAGACACTTCTTTGCAAAAAACATGTTGGCCGACCTCATAAAACGAGGACACGCGATAGGATGGCTGAAAAAGGATTTGAAAAGACTAGAAATTTTGCTATGCGTGTCTTTTGATACTCTATACTGGCTCGATCATGTCTTGCCGCGCATAGAGAGTTGGGTTGTTTCATTTTCGCAGGCACGACAATGCCTTTAAACGCGCTACTCGAGGCTGTATAGAAAGAAAAATAAATGCACCGTGCTGTGTTCAAGAGACAGTGCGTACGGCCCACTCTCCTAGCTGCTAACCATTTTTCAAACTTTGCGATGAGAACTAGCGCTAGGTACATTTCCTCCGTTATTTAATCGCCGATTTTAAACCCATATGCATTTATCCCTTAAGCTAACGGCCAGGCTCCTAGAGCAGCACGAGTATGTGTTCAAATTAGCGCGCTCTAAAGACACTGCTGTAGTTTTTCTGTGAACACACTGCGCTTCAATTCGAATGAATTTTCGTAGCGTAGGAAAATTTTCACATACGTTATTATTACGCCAGCTTTCTTTTTTTGTGTGCCCAAGCATAATCTCTACGTAATGCAACAAGTGCAATGCCTTGTATCTGCACAAATAATGCGTAATTCACGCATTTAGAAAATGAATAATTATGATATTCAAGATGTAGATTGTTGGTTTAAAATAGCAAAGAAAAGAACAAAATGTGAAATGGAAAAGTGGTGTTTGAATGCTTACGCATTATTTGGCAATTTTAGGAATTACTGTACAATTTCGCTTTTCTATTTTGTGTCCGGGCAAAAATTTAGCTTGCCGAGCTCGCCAAATATTTATTTTAATTTTTTGTCGACCCGGACATCCCATCTGCTCTCCTTAATTTTTTTCGAGGCAACAGGGAACAAGTAAAAATATCAGGTAGAAACTGGAAGAGCTTTTCATTCAACTGTATATATCTATATTGTCAAAATAAAAAGGGCCGACATACCTATGATAGTAGTATAATCAAGTCATATGTGCCGTGAGATTAATACGAATTGTGGTGTTTTATTTAGTACACGAGGAAAAACCTACATAAAAGTTAGTTATGTCTCAAACATTGAGAAGTGTTGGCACTCATAAATAACAAGCGCCGTCACAGAAGCATTGTTTCTGTTTGTCCGGAATTTTAATATATTCTCTGCAGTCGCAGCTTGCAGACCGAAAAAACGTAAATCTCTGTCGGGGGCGTGAGGTCACAAAGAGCATGCCGAGGCGATGTAAGGCACAACGACACAGCAATGCGAGACGGAAGGCACACTAAAAGTAATGCTGCTGCTACGAACGGAATTTAACTTCCATCTTGACCAAATTAAGCTCAGCCGCCGCTAATCGTGGTTGTCTTTTAACAGGCGTACAATTAGTGCTGGTAAATGCCTTATGTGGAGCGTGGAACGCCGATGATAAGCCCACACTTCGAAATAAGCGGCCCGAAAGCCGGCGTCCCGCGGGCCGCGCTCCCCGCACCAGTCCCGGAACGGTGGCCGCCGCTGCGGCAGTATTTGGCTCTAGGCGCACTCACGCCGCTTTGGAGGCACGCGGCAGGCCGCACGTCAGTGCGCCTTTCATCCAGCGGCCGTGGTTGTTGTGCCAAAATGTCGCACGATTCGAAGGTAGGAATTGTGTGCATCGCCCTGAGCCAATGGGAAAGGCGGCGTTTGAACAAAGGAACCCAAGAACGAAACCCCCTTTCCCGGCACGTTTGCGTTGGGACCCATAAAGTTTTACAATCTACGCAACACCTTCAGCGAAAATGTCACTTCACATCGCTGACGAGGGTATACAAGGCCCAACACGTCCAGTACATGCGTACGGGCATACGAAATTCCGCGAGCCGAAATGCACAATTCAAACACGATAAAAGTTCGACCACTTCACCCGATTGTCTTTTGCCGAAGCCGTTTTTCTCCTCTGACTCTCTCCACGCTTATAGACGTTCTTTTTGACGTTTGGCCGACGCAGCGAGAATCGGAATTCTATCCGCTGGCAATAAACGCCCGCTCCGCCACCGACCGATCGTGGTGTGGTCGTTCCGTCAGCATAAGGCGCGCGATCGATGCTGCCTTTATCATTTTTTCCTCTCCCACACACTCGGCGCCGGCTGCGGCACCTCTTGGACGGGCTCGCTTCACTCAGTCTGACGCATGCGCAGCCACTCGCTTTTGTCATTGAGCCCGGAGACCCGTTGTTTACGTCGCCTTGTAATAGCGGTTTGGGCGGGCGACAAGGAATGCGGCAGCTCTTCTCTCAGCTCGTCAGATATGGTTCATCCTCCTCTGCAATACTATGTATCTCTCTCAGGGGAAGCTTCCTTCCAGTTTCTTATCATCGTCAGGGCCTCAAGCTGCCATATTCGATTTACGGGGCCTGCACGGTGTCATTTGATGGAGGCGGAAGGGAATGCTTTTTTCCACGGGCGAACTTAAGTACTATAACTACTACTATACTACTACTACTACTACTATCTACTACTACTAGTAGTAGTGTAGATCAGTAGTAGTAGTAGTAGTCGTAGTAGTAGTAGAGTAGTAGTAGTAGTAGTAACTAGTATAGTAGTAGTAGTAGTAGCAGTAGTAGTAGTAGTACATCTTACCGGTACAGCTGCATCTTACCGGTACTCACTTACGGGACCGAAACCTGGAGTCTCACTAAAAGGGTTCAACTTAACTTGAGGACAAATCAGCGAGCAATGGAGCGGAAGATGATAGGGTGTAACATTAAGGGACAAGAAGAGAGCGGAGTGGGTCAGGGAACAAACGCGGGTTAAGGACATATTAGTAGCAATTAAGAAGGAGAAATGGGTGTGAGCAGGGCATGCGAAGGCAAGATAACCATTGCTTATTAAGGGTAACAGGGTGGATCCCTAGAAAAGGCAAGCGTGGCAGGGGGCGGCAGAAAGTTAGGTGGGCAGATGAGATCAAGAAGTTTGCGGGGATAAATTGGTCGCAGTTAGCACAGGACCGGGATAGTTGGAGATTAATGGGAGAGGCTTTTGCCCTGAAGTGGGCGCAGACATGATGATGATGACGATGAATAAGTTATTAGTAGCATTAGTAGTAGTAGTAGTAGTAGTAGTAATAGTAGTAGTAGTAGTAGTGGTAGTAATAGTAGTAGTAGTGGCATTAGTAGTAGTAGTAATAGTAGTACCATTAGTAGTAGTAGTAGTAGTAGCATTAGTAGTGGTAGTAGTAGTAGTAGTAGTAATAGTAGCAGTAGTAGTAGTAGTAAAGAACCTTTACTGTAAAAGGAAGACTACTGGTTACGATGGAGGAAGGGATTGGGAGGGAAAGGGAAAGGAAAAATAAACAAATGATGGCAGTTTCTGAAGGCAGAGTTCACTGAACAAAAGGGCCAGCTCTTGGTACCTGCAGTACTGTTAGTAGTTCGGTGCAACTACAGTAGGTGGAGGAACCACTCAAACAAACCGTGCTAGACGGCTTTTGTAATACCAAAGCCAGAAAGCTTAACCCTTTCAGCCCTGATTTTTTTTTTTTTTTCATTTCACAGAAAACAATGTTTTTTGTGTGGTTTCATAAAATTTGGGGTCCCACAGGGCCGCAAACAAAAAATAGAGCTGGCAGTGCCAATATTTACTGATTTATTAATGAGGCACTTAAGACATCTGGCAATTAAAAAAATTATGTAGAGCAGAAACCTTGTTTCGCATGTTTTCTTATACGTTAGGACCACATCAGCCTACACACCAAAAATGAGCTTCGTAGTGAACGTATATATTTATAGATTTACAAGCTTAGGAATGAAGCAAGGACCTCTGTTGTTTTTTTTTTTTTTTTCAGCCTCAATATCGAAATTTCGTCCTCACCGGAGCTGCTTCTTTTTTGTAGCTTCCAGCTCTGCTCAAATACGACAACGGTGACGTCTATCGCACTAGGCATCATTGAAGACAAATTTCCCAGAAAACTAGCTGTTTTGGTGGCGTTTTCTATGCGCTAGATGAACGTTTATGTCATGGCGTCAATTTTTCATCGCCAGGGCCGAAATGGTTAAAGCAACTAACACCGAGGACTCCTGGTGGGTCGTGGTTTGCATCAATATGCACGAGAATGCCTAATTTATGGTTGCAATACGCCTGCCAGGCCTGGCCCCTCCGTCAAATGATGATGATATGTCAGGCGATCACTGCGTCATCTTGCGAAACGGATCATAGCCGCACCGGAAGACGTCCTGCTTACATGCTTCAAGGAAGTTAGAGAGCCAGGAGTCAACGTCGAAGGGTCAGTTCTACGCGAGAAGTTCACATATCCGTGCTCTTCTTGCACACTGAAGACTTCCAAGCGTCCGGCGGCTGGATCCCCCGACTTAAGGCGCGACACGCATTGTCGTACAAAGCAGCGCCCGGTGAAGAGAAAAATACCGCTAGCTTCATTTTTACGTTGCAGAACAATGTAGTCCTGGACGTTGAAAAGAAGAAAGAGCCACACAAATTTACCAGCAACTTCAACGTTGCTCAGTAAAGCGGACTTGCTGACGGAGTATGCATATTTTCCTCCTGTTTTTAAACTGTTTGGATAATACGATTTGCGCATAAGACGTTTTATTTCCCGGTTCCCGTGAAAAACGTATCAACGAGATTTCACTGTGTGGCTTTTACCTTGGTGCAACCACCTCATTAGATTGAGCATAAGATGTAGATCTGCGGAAGGAGACAGCGCACAGAACGCAATCGAAGCATCTTCGCTTGACTACCTGATTGTCGTCACAGAGCTGTCACACACTAACCAATGACTGTTTCCTAGAGTGTCCAAGCGCCCTCGCCCGTTTTACAGACGTGAAGGTCTCGGGTTCGACCTGACGGGCAAGTTTTACTGCCTGCGAAAAGCTTCGGCACCTGAAGTTGCTTCGGGAGCACACTCAGGTTGAAAGAAATTCTACGTTCTTCAAAAGTGTCGCTCTGCTTTGGCGATAAGGCGCGCTCGTTTCTCAGCCCATACACTGGAACGCAAAAAAGAAGTCTGCTACCCGCCGTAAAAGTAGCTGCCCGAAATATCACCTGGCAAATTACCTCGATAAGAGAAATGAAATCGGAAAATTTCTCATTCGGAGACCATGGCATCGCAAAACAGGAACGTCTAGACCATAAAATGTCGTAACAGGGTAGTAACGGCCGTACTTACCAACTCCTTATGCCGGATTTAGACTGTTGCCACAACTGTCGTAATAACTTTAAAGAATGACGTCAGTCCACGTCTCAGCCAACTGAACTGCGTGACACGACGTTTTTTTTTTCGTCCATAGCTCACGATACGGCTTTTGCGTCAGTCGTCTGAACATGGCATTACGAACCTTACTACTCCGCGGTACGGTACGTAGGCTCTGCCACTAGCAACTGCGTGGTTAGGAAATTAACTGGGTTTACGACGTAGCATAAAATACATTAAAATCATGCTTACGACTAAGTTACGCATGACCAGTTAGTAAACGCATATAGCTCAGAAGGGTGCTATCGCCAGGACTTTAGTAGTGAAGGTAGTGGGGCTTACTGCCTGCTTCAGTTAGTAACCCTGACTAGCGCTGCATTTACTACCTCCAGTTACTAAGTGCCTAGTGTATACTGGGACAAGTAACTTGTTAGTGCCCCGTCAGTGAATGCCACAACCTTTTTTTAAGAGTGAGAGATGGTACGGACCTTCGTTCTGCAGCATTTTTTTAAATCGTGGGACTTACTAACAGAACACTAACCAGTTACTTGTGCCAGTATAAATTAGGTATAAACTAGGCCAGTATAACCTAACTGGCCATGCATAGCCTAGTAAAAACCTACGCGTGACAATGTGGATCTGCTGAGCGTGCAGCACGACCTAGACAGATTCAACACGCACATATCACACGTAGACAACCGACAAATAAATTGAGCAAGAAAGCCAACAACATGCACGAGGAGAGCGAGTATAACTTAGTTACATGAGAGATACATCTGCTCTTCTTGCTTTTATATCCAGCAGCGGAAAGTCCTCTCATAGAGTCGGTGGACTTGTTCAGAAATGAAATATTTTAGCGATAACTTTAGAATTATGCATCTTAATGTGAGCATATAGAAATCAGCATGTGGATTTGCAAAAACTTTTTAATCGTGATTTGGAGTGGGAAAAGTGCTGCAGTTTTATGAATTGTTTAATAATTCATAGAACTCTGTGCTATCAGTGAATGTTAGTATAAAACAAGCAGCAGCTACTAAGTGCACGGTTTAGACTAGTAACGGTTCCAATCGTAGTGGCAAGACCTGCGTACTGCTCTGGGGGGTAGTAAAGTTCGTAAGGAGTTATTAAATACAGCCGTTACTACCCTTTTACGAGCTTTTTTGTTAAGAGTGAGTGGCACGACGGGGGCTGATGAATATGATGGTGATGCTGGTTGTGAAATCGAGGCGAACCGTTGCGGTTTTCCTCGTCAATGGTTGAAAACCCCTATTGTTCCCTTACGACGTGTTTACAGCTCTAGTTTTGGCTTTACAGCTGTACTCTGCGAGCACTGCGAGAACTATAGAGAAACGCGGAAAAGGTCAGCTCCCTGTGTAAGAGGGGGAGCAAATGCCTTTCTATTTCCGTGCAGCTCAAACGGGGTGAACTTCGGTGTGACCACCGCTCACCGGAGAGAAAAAGCATCACTCAAACGCAGCCACAAGCACCCGCCTTTAGTTCTGCGTCGGCAACGTTCGAGCTTCTCCGTCCAACTTAGTTCTGTTCCTCACGTTTAATCCCAGCTAAGCGATCGGCACATGCCGAAGCTCAAAGTACGGATGCAGTGGCTCCGGTATGCAATGCCGTGCGGTCCGCATTTGTGTGAAAGGCTGTTCCGCGCCACGCGCGTCCGATTTTCCTTTTTCTACGTCACGTTTCGCGCCGAGCAGTGGCCGGAGTCAGATTTGGCCAGAGATAAAAGGGAAGCAGCAGCGAGTAGTGCGGGGCGCGAGCTGTGTTATTACGAATCGGCGGTCGGTGACGCCCCGTCCGCCGCTAGGGGGGGGGCGGCGAACTTTATAAACACCGCCGCCGTCGCGACCGCACGAATTCTTCGCACCCTCGGGCCGACAAGCAACCACCGGGCGGGGAACGCCCCGGCAATTCTTTCATCAGTCAATCAGTCGTCGCCTGCGAGGCCAACGACGCGCCGCTTTGGTTCCGCGCTTTTTCATCAACGCGCCGGCGCGCCGAGGGAGGAGAGGAGGCACCCCGCAAGGACCGCCACTTTCTCCCCTTCTGTTGGCCCTGTGGTTCACGGTCGTGTCTCGAGGAGGACGTCAAGCATTTCACTTTACTGCTTATGGACTAGAATTGTATTTTGAAGCGAAAGCTTCTTAGTGAAACCGATTGGCGTGCTGTCAAAAAAAACTAACGCATTTCCCCATAGACCGGTCGGTCGACCAAAAAGCTCTGTAAGATATCTCGACACACGGCGCGTGCGTAAAACAGGGTTTACATTGAGTCAAAACGGTTACCTGAAAATCGCGAAAAAGGAACGGCTCTATATCCGACAGTATACAGCGTCGATTATTAAGGAGTACAATAGCATTTCTTTATCTCATAAACAACGTATCGGTATAAGTTTAGATCGTTTCTAGATGCGTTTACTTACTTATAGTGCGCGAAATATCGTCGAATGCGTTCGTTCTTCGCTTGCGATTTGGGTCTTCGAAGGTTTGGCGTTCGATTGGATGTACAGTCTTTGTCAAAATTTTGTGGGCCATGGCGACCGCGGCCGGAGCAGGCGCGCGGCCGAGCAGGGGCGCTGCGCTCGCCGCTGTCGGCTGGTTACGCGGCTAACGAGAGCGAGGGGAATTATCAAGCTTCCTTTCCTAGTCGGTCTGGCGCGATAAGTGCAGCGGGGCCTGCTTCTCAGAGTAGGCGGACTTCGCTTCAGCGCAGGCACTTTGCGCAACACTTCCGGGCACACTACAAAAGCAAGAGGAAAAATTCCCCTCGCTCTCTTTAGTCGCGCAACCAGCCGACAGCGGCAAGCGCAGCGCCCCTGCTCGGCCACGCGCCTGCTCCGGCCGCGGTCACCCTGGCCCACAAAATTTCGACAAAAACTGTACTTTCAACGAACGTTTTCACGCACTTTTGACGCGGTTTTGATATGAGACAGCTTTTGCGCTTCCCTCAACTTTCTCTGGGAAGGGATAGTAAAATGTTAGTGTGCTGAAAGGTTCACTTGGTCGTTTTAAAATTATTTCAAGTAAACGATATTACTAGGCAGGATGCCGAGATTGTCCTAAAGCAGCGTGAAATCTGCCGCGGGCACCACGAACCCCGGGGCATGAGCCGTTCATCTACGGGGAACTATAGGCAGTCAAAGCGGTTGCGCAGGGGCTCCCGATTCGTGCACCTCTGCAGCTTCCCGTTCATGATTCAACTTACCTTGAAGCCCTAAACTATGCTCTCTGCAGTCACATATACAAAAAGGACAAAAAGCTTCGACATAGGCGACTTGTAGAAAAAAAAAAACGAACCTAATGGGAAATACAAGGTTGTCACCTAAAAAGTACGATGGGTGTTAGTGGAATGCGTTGTCTGTATATATGGGAAATTAAGGCTTTCCTTTAACTATGCTACGGTTACAACAAAAATTCAACAATATGGACAGTGGTAGAAAGGTGGACTTCGTTTGACTGACAAAAACCAGTGGTGCAGCCTATTTTTAATTAGAAAATGATCGCGCTAAGCCTTAAGGATTTGGGAAGCAGGCAGTCGCCCTTACCGTCAAAATGTATATAACAATTTCTACGTTTGACAACAGGACTAACTGAAGATTTCTAAAAAAAAATACACTTGTAGCCTTTTTACCTCCAAAGTTATGATGGCAATAGCGGCCGGGCTCTTTGGAAAAATATAGAGCCGTTCCAATCAATGCGAAAGCTGTCGGAAAAGCAGAGCAGTGATTCGCCATAATGGGCTGTACCGCCATTATCTGCTCACCTTACCACCCATCACGCTCTTCGCCGCCCTGTCTCATTCCTCTCCTGATAAATTCAAAGGAGGTTTGTCCAACGCATTTCAAATTTCCCGCCTTCGCCATGCTCGCGCGCCCCCTGCCAGAAACTGTGCCAGCGGGAGTTCTGTTCTTTTTGTGGTTGCTTTTCCTCGCGCACCTGCCGGCGTTGCACTGCCACTTTTTTTTTTTTCGCTTACTATCGTAAAAATCAACTCAACGAGCGCTCTTAACTAAATGAACGCGGGCGCTGCCGGTGAATTACGTACATTTTGCCTCAAATGTACCTGCAGTTTTCTTCGCGCTAAACAACCGGGAGATGTATGACAAGCGCAAGCGGTTCACAAGTTTCGAACGCTGGCGACGACAGCCGCTATGACGGGACGCCGTGCGTTTTTACTTGGGGCCAGGGAGTGAGCTATGACGACAAGGCGAGCTCCTAAAGTGCTCTGCACTTAAAAACACACAAGCTTAAATTTGACTTATTCTTCTAGCCCAAAAGCAAACAGTCACGGCGTATGATGTGTTGATGGGGGCAGTTGGTAGTGACACTTCGGAGGAAAACACCCCGAAGACGACGGAACAAAGAAACGATTCGCCAAACACAAACGCTGCAGAACAGGGCCCCGTTTATTGCGGCGGGAAAATTTATGTAAAGGAGGAATATATATGCAAATATGCGTTCGTATATTTTACATACACGCAAAAATATACGAAGTATGTGTAAATGTGAAAACATATTTTCTTGCCGAAATAAACCGCGCTCAGTTGTTCTTCAGGGCTAGCCTTATTATTATTCTTTTGTGCCGCTTTGGCGCCCATCACTTCAAAATGGTAAACAATTCCGACAGAACCCCTGTCCGACGACGGTAGCATTAGCATTACCCCGGCTGTCGGTGAGATTTGCGTCGACAAAACTGAATTCGCTTCGCACGACCGCGAGTCACGGTTGCCCCTTTGATTTAGTTATAATAGTAAAGGAGGGGACGAAATTCTGCAGGAAATCTTTACAAGAACAATTAGGACAAAATAAAGCTTGTTTAATTTGAAAGAACAAGGCATGCGGAACTTATGTAAATTCCAGCCGCGAAAAAGGGTTTAAAAAAAACGCAATATTGAAAAGCTTTTAAATTTCCCGCGACACGATGTTCCCAGTGATGCAATTCAGGGAAGAGTAAAAACATAATTGGATTGATTATGGCGTCTTTAACGCGCCGACACTTCACAGGCGATGAGGCGCGCCGAATGTGGCGGGCTCCGAATAAAATTTGACCACCTGGCGATCTTTAACGTGCGCCGAAATCTTGAAGACATGGGCGTTTTCGGGGCGAAGCCCCTTATGGGCTGAGGCTGTTGGCGTCTTCTGTCGTCGTCGTCGTAATCGTCGTCTCATGTAGTCACAGTACTAAAACCTCGGGAAACTCGTTTACGACTCGCGCTAGAATGCAACGTGTACACTAAAAACCACCGGAACACTCACTTACGCCTCGAGCTAGAGAGCTTGATGCTTGAAGGACAACAGGCTTTTGCAGCAAAGCTGTCTACCTCTACCCCCCAACGGTTTCCTAAAAGCGCCAAGGCGCCAAGAATACACTTATACACTGCATGCTTAAGCCCCTCCCCAGATTATACGTTAGTGAATAAGGCCCGGTATTTTTTTTTAGATGCCACGGCATCTCATTCACTCGCCTTGTCCCTCCATACGGCGTTGTCGTTGTCCGTCCACACCCCTCCCCCATTCTCCTCGCCGCGCGAGCTGCGCTCTCCGCCGCTCAACCCCTCTCTCTCTGATAGCAAACACTCTCTCGCGAGGGGCATTGGATTGGATTCGATTGGATTGGCTTGGATTGGATTTAGATTTGGATTGGATTAAAGTGGATTGTGTTGCGTCATAGCCGCGCCACGTTGCGTCATAGCCGCGGAAGGGGGTTCACGGCACGTTTCACGCGATGGGAGAATCAACCTAACGGGAAGAACAACGGAACCCCTATGCGTCCCATCTACACAGGGGTTCCCGCGAGGGGAGGTGGGAGTAATTTTTTTTTTGCTTTTCGCCTCCATAGGAAAGGGCGGCCGCCGCGGCCGGGAATCGAACCCGCGTCGTTCGGCTCAGCAGCACACCGCCTTAGCCACTGCAGCCACCACGGCGGGTAGTAAAAACATAATTACCAATGTGCAATAACTTACAGATTAGCATTTCGGTGATACGATAAATCGAAACTATAGGGGCCCGAGTCTGTACAATCGCATAATCGCGCTTTTGGCAGTGACTCCGATCGGCGTCCGCCAACCGTACAATTAATATCCGGTGACGTCACGAGGACAAGGCCAGAAAGCAGGAAGTGAGCTGCCACTGCTTCCACTGCTTTAGATGTTTTGCTTAATGTCTATGCCAGCGGTTCTCAAATGAGGGTGCGCGAGGGCATTTAAGGGGTCCGCAAAAGCCCTACCCGAATTTATTACACCCCCAATTCATTTCTCCTTTTTGCTAGACCTTGCTGGAAATGCAAAAAAAAAAAAGGTGGTTTCGCTACATGACTTGTACGTACGTTTTTCTCCGCGTAGCGCATGCTCTAGCGTTTCGCTTTTCGCGCGACACGCCAGCTATGCGGCAAAGCCAGATACTCAAGGGGATGGGTGACAGCTGCAAAAGCAAATTGTTGGAAATTTGGCACGCGTAATAGTCAGAAATAACAGGCGAGCATCGAATAAGTATTTTGGCGACTTTAGCTGCAAGTGCAAATTATTTGACATTATGACACGATCAACATAGTTCATCCTGCGGTCCCGGTGCACTCATTGTTGACAACCACTGGTCTATGCTATTCGAAAAAGTTTGCAATTAAATTGGAACCCTCGGCATTGGGACAAAGCAATCGTTTTAGGGAACGAACACGCGTTCTTCCTTCATGTACCCTTCCCGACCCCTCTGTATTATTATCCACTTATCCGCCCGTGCTTTTGTTGAGCTCTACAGCAGCTGAATGAGCAAAGAGGTCGCATATGTTTTAAGGAGCTGTCAAAACGAAAGCTTGCACATCCACCTTCTGGTCAGTTTTGGCGCACTTGCCGTTTCATTGTAAACCTTATCCGCCGCGGTGGGTCAGTGGCTAAGGCGTTGTGCCGCTGAGCACGAGGACGCGGGTTCGATTCCCGGCAGCGACGGCCGCTTTTCTGGTCAGGGGAAAAGCGAAAACGCCCGTGTGTTTTTAAGAATTCGGCGCACGCTAAAGATCCAGAGGTGGTCAAAATTAATCCGGAGCCCTCCACTACGGCGCGTCTCATCGCCTGCGTTGCGTCGGCGCGTTAAACCCTACAATCAATCAATCAATTTAAACTTTCCGAGAACTAACATCGATCATAGCCGCACGGAGGCTGTCTTGCCGTTTCTTGAAACGTAGTGAATTCCAAGATCAGCAGTGCGTGTGACTAGTCAAGGAAAATTTCCTTTGAAAGACGTTATGGGGTTTGGTTCTACGGCCTAACCCTGTCGCCCGCAATCACCACCGCCAATAAAGTGCTACGAATGTACGAGCGCAGTGACCCCTGACGTGCGTCACCTCGTTTGAGTGTGCCTGAATGTCAAGTCGATCCGCGGCAAGAGGCTGCCCAGGTCGGTGGTATATATGAACACTGAATACGGGCACATCATGGAGTTTCGTCTGTGAAGCTTCCATGGTGAGCCACACTTAACTCCTCCCTAACTTCCTGTTCCGAACTATACTCGGGAACGAATAAAAAACGGCAATAGCTCATGTACGGTATCACTCAGCCTAAGCGATGGACCCGCATGTCAATGAGCGTTTAGAAAGGAGACTGCTATGAATGCGTAATATCGCCTGCATTTTCTCACGTAGTTTGTCGTCGCTGGGGTAGTTTAAAAGCATATTAAGTCCAAAAGAATCCCGGAAACGTCTTGTGCCATGTTAAAAATATTCCCAGTAACGCACTACCTGCGCAGCGCGGAGTAACATGCGGCTGCGGTGATGAGGCACAGCGGCAACTTCCGTCATCAGCGGCTGAGAAATTGGACATCAGAAAGCAAAATTTCTACGACAATTACCAGGGCAGTGCTTTGCTTTTTGAGGCTAGAGCAGGATGCTTGCGAACTAAGAGCTTTGTGGGGAAGTATTCAGAAACTATGCGGCACATAGTGTTAGAATGCGAGGGTATCGATCCACATCTACAAGAGGGAAATATTCGGCTGCCAGAAGACCCTAGGATTTAAGGGTAGCACAGAGGAAGTTAACTTCAAGGCTGTCGAGGCGACGAAAAGAAGATTAGAATGCTGGTGGACGAAAAGCGGAGAGGGAATATTGCCTAGGACAGTTACCACCTGTAACAGGAAAAAAAAGTATTTTGTGCCTTATAAGCTTTTTGTGCCTGCCCTAAGCAGCGCTAGTATTAAACCAAGAGTATAAAACATAGGTATATTAGTCCTTTTTGGTAAGATGACACGTCATCACCCCGCTACAAAGGGGAAACCAACAGCACTCATCATCATCATCGTTGTCATTATTAAGTTGTACCCGAGTATAGGCCTCGCGTCATTCCATTTAATAAATTCTTGTTTCTCTTCTTTTTGTTGTTGTTGTTGTTGTTGCTGTTGTTGTTGTTGTTTCCACCACCACCACCACCTCGGTAGTCCTCTGCCTGGGATTAGAGCGGGAAGTTTCGTTTTTCTTTTTCTGTCCAGACCTCTACAGCTCCCCCTAGGTTTTAATTATGTAGCCAACATTCCACACCCTGTTGAACCCGGCGTGGCCTACTTTTTAATTTAGGCTAATAGTCACAACTGGCAAACACTTATCGCATTGTCTCTTTTGTCCTATTCCACGGGTGACAAGTTTTGGGGCCTTAAGTTATCAACCTAAATGGTGATGAAAAAAAAAAACTACAAGGTGCAATTTATTTAGTGCGGCCCGAAATACGGGGTTTTGTCTGTTTCAAAAACGTCCCTTTGGTGCCTAGCCCAGGGTTCTCGCTGGTTTATATGACAAAAAATGGAAGGGTTTCGAGGGCTTTTGAGTTCATGTGTGCGGATTTTCGAATGACCCCATTGTCTGTTGAAAATCTAAATACGATAGATGTTCAGGGTAAGTTGGTAGCTTGAAATGATAAATCATTAAAAAATGGGAATGCTGGTGGAGCTAACGTTTCAACCACGGGACTTTAGAAGAGTCCTCTTGCGGAAACGATGGCTCCAGCGACATTTAGGATTATAGCATTCGTTGAAGTTACACGGATCATCACTTTCAGTGTGTTATAAAGCGCAAATCCTTATTCGCACTCCCACATAAATAAAAAAATAAGTTAGTAAATAAATAAATAAATAAATAATTCCTTCGTTCGTTCATTCATTCATTTCGCTAAAAAAGATTGTAACCAAACAACATAGTTGAAAAATTCGTATGTCGTATCGCCGGCCAAAGGTGTATGAAAAGGTAAAAAAGACGTTCCGACTTTCCATACGGAGACCTTGATCACTAAGCTACTCCCGTATGGAAGCCGAAATACCTTTCTCACCATGTTACTAAACCTTTGGTCGCCAATTCCACTGTTCCTTTTAAATATGAATCTTCCACCTCACGAGACGAGATTTCGTCAAACCTCAGATCTCAAACAACAAATACCCACTCAGTCATTATCTAGTTTCATGTTGCGGTTACGGCTTATTGAAATAGAAAATTCGAGAAATGCAAAATTTTTCAAGGGCCCCTAAAGACTGAGGACTTTCAAGGCCTTGAAAACTAGCTTTTTAAATTCAAGGGTTTTCAAGAACTCGCACGAACCCGCCTAACATCCAAACGAGCAGCAACGCGTCGATGCCACTTCTCGTGTCCGCAAAATAAATTCAATTCAATTTAAAAAATTGCGAAGCTCGAGTATTTCTTTGTATGTGAGCTCTGAAGGAGCCACCACCATGCATTGATTGCAATATGGTTGAAATTGTTTATTTACATGTTCCGTCATCGCTTTTCACTGTGGTAATAGTAGTCATCGTCATATCCATCTAGTATATCGTCGCTTTCCTCTTGCATTGCTGGCAGGCCCAGATTGTTTTCTTAGCAGGCTTTCACGTTTCTCCCAAGGTGGAACGCGTCAACAAGCGCTAGAACCGGCGACAACCAGCTTCGCGAACTGGGCGTCTGTAGCGCAACCTGTCATGTGATCTTCCATGAGGCGCGGATGCACGTGAACTGTATTCTTTGCATTTTTTGTGAGCGCTACGCACCAGCCTGGACGACGGCGGGCGCTCCACGTAAGACGCGTGCTCACGTGAGCGGTAAACAGCGGGAGTAACTATAACCCGGGGTTTTCCGATGACGCCGCGCACAATGCGGCGAGCAACAACAGCTACGCTGTTAAAAGCTTGCGAATTGATCAACAGCGCCGTGTAGATGTTCCGGGTCGGACCGAGCGAGCGTGAATCGGCCGCGTTCGCCGACCCCGCTTGGCGATGGGGGAAAGCCCCGGTGAAGCGGCGTCCATTCCCCTTCCCGGACCTGCTGTCTTCAGAGCCGGCACGCCTCAATCGCGAAAAAAAAAAGAATGATGAAAGTGGTGGCACATGCCTCTTCTGTGAAAGACGGCCTGAGATGCGCTTTTCATTTCATTTATTTCTAAAAGATTAAATGCCCGAGGGCATTACATAAGCGAGGGCAAATGACGAGGTGCAATGTTCAATACAACACACGAAAAATCAAGCGGCACACCATCGCCTTTTCAACAAATGAAGTCAAAATAATCACCTCAGGGTCGCTCCATTACCCCTCGCAGTTGCTACAGGTTAGAATTTCATTTTTTTTTCTATTCGGCGGCGAGTTCACGACCAATTTTTTTGAAAAACGTTCAGGTAGCGTTACAGCCGGGACCTAAATAGGGTGAGACTGCGCAGAACGATTCGGTTTTCGTTTTGATCCCGCCAAATCTTTGTCGCACGCTTTTACGAAAAGCGCGTGTGTCGTCTTCTGAGCGAAACTTGGCACCGAAAACCGCCAAGCAGACTCGAATCACAATTTCGCCGGTTTCGCAGCAAAATTGACGCGAATTTGGTTGCAACGCTCCTTCCGCACGCCGCACCGGAGCGCCATCACTGCTTTCCACCCTAACGATTAGATCTGCGTCTTGCATGTTCAAACGGTGACACTCCCACCGTAAAATCTTACCATCCTCATCATGATGATAGGGAAACGCGATGCTTTCAAGTTTGATCAATTATGACAAACGATCTCACAAAACAATACGCCATGATGACTGAGCTGTCCAGCTGATGCACAGCTGCTTCACTTAGCTTACATCGTTCGCACGCGGCTGTGTTATGCTAGTCAGGTTATTGTCGCTGTATAGTAGTAGTGGTAGTAGTAGTAGTAGTAGTAGTTAGGTGGTGGTGGTGGTGGTGGTGGTGGTAGTAGTAGTAGTAGTAGTGTGGTGTGGTGTGGTAGTGGTAGTGGTAGTAGTAGTAGTAGTAGTAGTAGTAGTGTAGCAGTAGTAATTGTGGTGACGGGGATGGTAGTGTTGGTAGTAGTAGTAGTAGTAGTAGTAGTAGTAGTAGTAGTGTGGTGGTGGTGGTAGTAGTAGTAGTAGTAGTAGGTTGTGGTGGTGGTAGTGGTAGTGGTAGTAGTAGTAGTAGTAGTAGTAGTAGCAGTAGTAATTGTGGTGATGGGGATGGTAGTGGTGGTAGTAGTAGTAGTAGTAGTAGTAGTAGTAGTAGTAGTGGTGGTGGTGGTGGTGGTAGTAGTAGTCGTAGTACTAGTAGTAGTAGTAGTAGTGGTTGGTGGTGGTGGTGGTGTAGTAGTAGTAGTAGTAGTAGTAGTAGTAGTAGTAGAGCAGCAGCAGCAGCAGTAGTAGTAGTAGCAGTAGTAATTGTGATGATGGGGATGGTAGTGGTGGTGGTAGTAGTAGTAGTAGTAGTAGCAGTATTAGTAGTGGTGGTGGTGGTGGTAGTAGTAGTAGTAGTCGTAGTACTAGTAGTAGTAGTAGTAGTTGTGGTGGTGGTGGTGTGAGTAGTAGTAGTAGTAGTAGTAGTAGTAGTAGAGCAGCAGCAGTAGTAGTAGTAGTAGTAGCAGTAGTAATTGTGGTGATGGGGATGGTAGTGGTGGTGGTAGTAGTAGTAGTATTAGTAGTGGTGGTGGTGGTGGTGGTAGTAGTAGTAGTAGTACTAGTAGTAATAGTAGTAGTAGTAGTAGTGGTGGTGTTGGTAGTAGTAGTAGTAGTAGTAGTAGTAGTAGTAGCAGTAGTAATTGTGGTGATGGGGATGGTAGTGGTGGTAGTAGTAGTAGTAGTAGTATTAGTAGTGGTAATGGTGGTGGTGGTGGTGGTAGTAGTAGTAGTAGTCGTAGTAGTAGTAGTAGTAGTAGTAGTAGTAGTTGTGGTGGTGGTGTAGTAGTAGTAGTAGTAGTAGTAGTGGTGGTAGTAGTAGTAGCAGCAGCAGCAGCAGCAGCAGTAGTAGTTGTGGTGGTGGTGATGGTAGCGGTGGTGGTAGTAGTACTGTGAGCACGTTCTGAGCATCGCGTCGTATTTACAGTGACCGGCTCGTATATTGTGGGCACCATCCTGTGCTTCATCTTCTTCCTTTCATAATCATCCTCATCACCATCCTACCAACCCTCCTCTTGCGAAGATCATCGTCATCGGAGGCTGGTTCCGACGCTTCCCAATAAACGTGCTCCTGCACCTCTCTCTTCAGGCCCTCTCAGCACTACTAGTAGTAGTAGTATTAGTAGTAGTGGTGGTGTGGTGGTGGTGGTGGTGGTGGTTGTGGTGGTGGTGGGGGTGGTGGTAGTAGTAGTTGTAGTATTAATAGTAGCAGTGGTGGTGGTGGTGGTAGTAGTAGTAGTAGTGGTAGTAGTGGTAGTAGTAGTAGTGGTAGTAGTAGTGGTGGTAGTGGTGGTGGTGGTAGAAGTAGTAGTAGTAGCAGCAGTAGAACATGAACATTTATTGAGAAAAAGAGGGAAATGAATGGAGGTAAAAATTAGGAGGGAGCTAGGGTAGCGACATCTTGGATCAAAAAGAAGAGATGCCCGAGCTGCTCCAATGCCCCCCCCCCCTAATCACACACTCAAATTTTCATATTTGCGGGATTTAACGCGCCAAAGGTTCACCTGGGCTATGAGGATTCGGGCCGCCTGGGGACCTTAAACATGGGGAGAAAGCTTGACACACGGGCGTTTCCGTCTTTCGCCTCCGTCTTAAAAGCAGTCACCGCGGCCGGGATCGAAGCTGCATGCTCGCAGAGCTTCCAAAGACGAAATCCTTCTGCTTCTTTCTACAACTGCAGCCGCAAATTCGCCACTGCACAAGCTAAGGACACGGCATCTCGTGCACGGTTGATTTACCGCGGTGGTTTTAGGCCCGGGTTAGTTCATCGTGCCCTGCGGTTAACGGAGAGCGAGAAAGAGCAGATAGACGCGGTCCGAAGTCCACTTGGGCTAAATCAAAACGAGGCAAATGTACGAAACAGCGCGAGCCTATTTTTTCAGCGATAGCATAGAAAAGTGTTAACGGCATGCGCATCCCGAGGTCGCAGCTGCTCAGCGGAGAAGCCGGCACGCGGAAGACTCTGCCGTTTTAGCTGATCTCGCATACTTTGTAGCATACGTGATGTATACGACGACCAGATTTCTTCAAAACGCGTCTCTCGAAGCGGTCCGTAACATAGAGTTTCATACTAATTATACTAGAGGGAAAATCTGGCTGTGCAATCGCGGGCCGTCGCGGGCGCCACCATTGCAGCTAGCGGCGGCCCTCGCCTATAAGGTTTGGATGGTCACAAGGCTTCTTTTTTTGACTCGAAGCTAAAATCATCAAAAAAGAAACTGTGGTTAATTCCTCTGTCATAGGAATCGGTAAAACACGAAAGTGAAATGTGCAGCTGAGCATGATTTGCGGGTCGGCGGCTGTCTTGTGGGTGTGCTTGGAGAGCGACATCCTGCTGGCGGCTCGCTACGGCAAAGGTGTACTGGCGTCATTCCCGTTACGGATATGACGTCAGTGAAATCTTTGTGTATCCCGGCATAAAACACTTTCGTATTAAAATATAAAACGCGAAAACGAACAACCCTAAATATAAGGTACTCTTTTGTACTAAAGGTTGCTTCCCAGTAAGAAGACTGTGTGTGCCGGGGAGCACCCTTTACAGGCCGCTTGCTTCGTTGTACTGGCGTCCCTTCCGTGATGGATATGACGTAAGTGAAAGCTTCGTGCATCCGGTAATAAAACCCTTTCGTGTTAAAAAACGGCAACATCTTTTTCTCGTTCATCTCCCAAAAAGCTTCTAAATAATTACTGACAAATAAATCCTTTTGGAGCTTGAATTTGACAATAACAAAAATTTGGTTAATCTTCTACAGTAATACTGTTGCTTTTTTTGCAGCCAGAGGCACCTTTCCAGCCTGTTCCTGAGCCATGCCAAAGACAAGTGGAAAGTGCCTGCCAGGTACATGACGGAATGCTCGCTGAAGCGCGGCTCGCCTAGACAGCGGCGCCGGATTTCCCTCTAGTGTATATTAGCATGGAACTCTATGTTCGGTTACAACGCATCTTTATGATTCCCTCCCTAATGGCCTGCCAAACGCGGTGAGCGGAATGACAAGACCACTGTCTCCCGTCCTCCTTACCACGAGCGCTAGCTTTTTTGTCCCGAAACGATGGCGGACCAGTGTGCCGAGAAACTACACGTCAGTGTCCCGTCAAAAGAGTAGAGCCGAATGACAGTCACCCGTGTCTCAGGAGAGAGACGGCCTGCCATCACCCAGTGACAGTTTTTGCTCAGGAAAAGTCTTGAGTACTCAAACGAGAGATTGTTGGGTAACATAACTGCTTATTCACGCACCGACGAAGGGATGTTGTTTTCGCCAATCAGCGGTCTGATGGCGTGTAATGGTTAGGCGCTCTCACTCACTCTCTTTAGGGTTTGTGAGTTTGTGTGTGTGGCCTGTCGATTTTGTAAGGGTGTGGATAGAGGGGTGACATAACGGTGACATTTATGCTCCGCAAAAATCGCGGGTCATCTCCACTATCGTGGAATCTGGGGAGGGGAGAAGCATGCGGTGCATAAGTGTATTCTCGGCGCCCTGGCGTTTTTGACAACGCAGACGAAACTGTCGTGCGGGTAGACGTATACAGCATAGCTGTAAAAGTCTGATGTCTTTGAATCCCGAAGAGGTCTCGCGAGAGGCGTAAATCAGTGTCCCGGTGTTTTTAGTACGCGTTACGAAGCGTTCCAGGGCGAGGCGTAAGCGAGTGTCTGGTTGTTTTAGTACCGTGACTACATGACACGACAGTTACGACAAGAGACGCCGACCGCCCGAGCCCCTAAAAAAACTGGGGAAGCTCGCACTAAGTTGCGCAAGGCTTGAACCGTAGCGCAGCTGCAGGATTTCTATTTATGTGAGCACTGAAAGACTCATGACCACGCATTTGTACAAGTTTGAAATGATTTATTTACATGTTCGGTGACCGCTTAGCACTGGGCTAGTAGTAGTCATTGTCATATGCATCGTATCGTCGCGTTCCTCTTGGCAACCATTACACGGAGTGGGCAAGTGTTCTGCAAGCTCATCCTCGCCATTGTGGCTTCCATCGTTCCTGCTCGTCAAATCGAGGGAGCGGAGTTTCCAAGTTATTTGAGTAATACGTTGCACGCTGGTAGCCCGGTAACGCTCGGCGGTCGCCGCAAGCACGTGCTCGCAAGCGCTCGGCATCTACTTGGTATTTCTAACGCGCTACGCGTTACGTACGCGCCCAACTTTACGGCCACCTACAACAGCTCCACTGTTAATGTATCGTCGCTATTTGTGGTTTTGCTCTGCCACATTTATGCGTACATGTGCTCGGTTTACGGAACTCATTTAAAGCTATAGCTCATAGCAGGCGCGTCGTTATTCCATGTTATTCGACGCCGTTCGTGTCGATATGCATCTCTTATTTCCTACAACAAACACCAGATCTGTTTCTCTTTTTCTTATTGCGATGCACATATTGCTGTGACGAAGTAGCTGAATTACCGGCACTGCCTGTGGTACTTCGCTTTCGATCTTTTGGTGACTATTTACTCGAGTGTTTCCGGGTACTTTCCAGCAGCTCTTCGCCGGTAGTTCCGTTTCCGTCCATTCCCATGTATTTTGCGTTTTAAATATTCCCGCTTTTGTGTTCGCGATTCCGGGATCATTTGTCAAAACTCTGAATTTCAACACTCAAGCTGCCCAGCCACTTCCAACTACCAACCATACTTCGGCTACCCACACACACGAGCATTTCGTAGTTACTGATCCAATTGTGTCTCTTCGTACTCTCTTGTTGTTCATTGTTTGCCGCTGTTTACTCTGTTTACAAATGCACCAACTCGCCTAATCTTCCATTTTAGTAAGAGAACAAGTTTGTGGGGGCTATCTTACATGACGTCGATTTGTAATACAGGAAAAGCTTGTTAATTCGAAAAGCGTGAGGGTTCCGGCTAGTTGGCAATACATGAGCAACACAGCGCGAAAAAAGACCAGCGCTTGTTTGTAGTCTTCGTCTCGTCCCTGGTCTTTTTTCGCGCTGTGGTACTCGTTAATTTGAATTCGGTTAGTTCTAACTTACAGTTAATTCGAACTGACCCTCTGGTCCCGGCACAGCCCTGTATGCGTGTTTCACAGGGGAAAAACTCCCGATAATTCGAACGCCTCGGTATACAGAACGGTTAATTCGAACTGGGACCCTCTGGTTTCAGTCGCTCCTCGCAATAGAAATCGGTCCAGAGTGATTACGATGTGTTGCAAATCCACCCCGTCTCGACCCTGCCATGTAAATAACAATGTGTTTTCGGGCAGAAACAGCGTCATTATTTCAGCATTACGGCTCGCTGCTCACATGAACGCATGTGGGTGCCTGTTTCTGGCGTATAACTGACTCACAAATTAATTTATTAGATGCGACGCTGACAGCATCTCTTGTCGGCGGCCCTGTCCTTCCTGCGTGCGTCCGTCGTTGTCGGCGTCCGCACTCTCCTCCGCTCACACCCTCTCCACTCCGATAGCGAACACTCTCTCGCGAGGGGCATTGGATTGGATTCGATTGGATTGGATTGGCTTGGCTTGGATTGGATTTGGATTGGATTGGATTAAAGTGGATTGTGTTGCGTCATAGCCGCGGCAGACGCACTGGCGCCGGCGCGTGCCCAGGTGAGAGCGAACACTCTCTCTCAACATCTGCGGGTGTGCGGCCCAGCGCGCTCTCACTCCGCCGGTGGGCGGCGGTGCGCGCGGTGCAGCGCATGTGAAGTACTCTCTCTCTCCGCGGTCTCCTCTCCTTCGGGCGCGCTGCGCATATAACCGGTGTGCCGCTCTCCGGCGGCCTTTCGGTTTGATTGATTGATTGTGGGGTTTAACGCGCCGACGCAACGCAGGCGATGAGGCGCGCCGTAGTGGAGGGCTCCGGGTTAATTTTGACCACCTGGGGATCTTTAACGTGCGCCGAAATCTCGTACACACGGGCGTTTTTGGTTTTCGTCTCCATCAGAAAAGCGGCCGCCGCGGCCGGGAATCGAACCCGCGACCTCGTGCCCAGCAGCGCAACGCCTGGCCTTTCGGTCGACGGTTGCTCTCCGCTTGCGCTTGAACCCCCCTCAGCGTCGCATCACACCGGGGTTCCCGCGAGGGGGAGGTGGGCGTAATTTTTCGCTATTCTAGCACCACGAACATTATTTACGAAATCGTCTGCCACAAACGTGTAAAAAGGGGCCAATTCGCGATAACGAGTCCAGAGGTGGCTTGCTGGTGTACTGCCCGCGCAGTGTAGCGCGATGCCCATTGATTCTAGCCCTCGCGCACTAATTCGAACTCCGCTTAATTCGAACAATTTTATGGTCCCCTTCGAGTTCGAATTAACGAGCTTTTAGTAAAAGCTCGTTTAACTTCGCACATCCTGTACTACTATAAAAAGGATTCTCACCGCTCTGGCCGAGCAATTAGAACGGGCTCTGCAGAACAAAAAAAAATGCCACAGGAACAACGTGCTTCGTTACCATCGCAGAGAGCGATAAGGCGCACCTGCGAGGGCATACGAAGTACGTTGTTCCTGTGGCATTATTTTCTGCAGAGCCCGTTCTAATTCCTCGGCCAGAGTGGTGAGAATCCTTTTTATAGTAGTACAGGATGTGCGAAGTTAAACTTCCCGCCCCTGGACGAGTTTTCACGGCCAGGGTTCCCGCTTCCTTTCGCTTCGCCAACATTCGGCCTGTCGCTTTACATTCAAATAAACCGCCCAAACGACATCCGATGAAACTGCCCGCGTCTCCCCTTCCGTGCTTGACTTCCAGCCCCTAACCGAGCGAAAGCCTCTAACAGTGTCTTCCCGTCACGCGACTTCCCCGCTGATGACGCAATTGGTGTCCCGCTTGAACACCAATCTCATTTCAAAGCCGTTCAGACAGCAACGAAATAGTGGGCCTCAGACGTCGCTACGCTGATTTCGGTTCCCGCAGTCCGCCTACGAGGGGAACGGCGCGAATCGAGGCCTTATTGCCATGGCGACGCTCAAGCTAGCTCCCGTTTCGGCCGGAAGCGGAGAGCAAACCAGTGCAATCCCCCAGGAAGATTTCCCTGAGAAGTGTGTGTGTGTGAGGGAGAGTGTCTTTCTATTTGCCGCGCGCCGCCAGCAGCCGTGGTGCTGCTGTCTGGTGTGAGCTTACTCCTGGATGTGCCGCCGAGGAACGCGGGCTTTCGTTGACTCAACAAACGGTCCCAACAATGGTTTCCCCGTTACTACGACTAAACCCGTTGTCGCATCGGCTTCCTGGGCGGCGTGCCAGTGAAGGTGTCGTCAATTTCCCGATGCCCACCTGTTTTGCGTCTTTTGCTGCGAGGTAAAAAGAGAACAACTGGTGGCGATTATACAACGGCGATGTATGTCCTCGTTGGGCGTTGGCGCGGCCCCTCGCTGGTATTTGTTTTGCAGGCAGCACAGAAACGCATTTTCATCGGTTCTTCCCCACTTCCTCCTCGCTGCGATTGACTTTGCGAGGCGGGTATCGGCAGTTATACAGTAAAGGGACCATGCAACACTGCCGATAAACACTTTCACTCCTTCCTTCGCGTCTGGAAGCATTGCGAAAGCGACAGCCCTGAGCGGCACTGCGTGATTCGCTCGTCGCAGCAGATATGCCTTACGTTTCCGCTGTGCGTTTGTGGCATTTATTTTTAAAGTGGCTACAGAATGCGTTCATTGCTGTAACTGAAAGAAGGCCCTTACTTCCGTTTAAAGAGCTGCTGATCGGGCGGGCCGGGGCACTCGAACGTTGAGCAAACCAACGGGCGCCGAGGAATCTGGTGGAAATCAGCCGGACTCGCCTTCCCTGCGGCAATTTTGTTGCCGCAGAGAAGTTGTTGCCGCGGGGAAGAATTGAAAAGTGCGTTTTTCGACATTCGACATTCGTAAATTTTTCTTACTCCCTTGAAGCCCGAATTAAACGATGTTTTTACTGTGTTTTGAGTTTCTCGCGGAGCCCAAGTTCGCTCCAATAAACTTTGTTGCTTGAAGAATAGTGACGTCGTCCGTGCTTGGCCACGTAAAATAAATAAATATATATATATATATATATATATATATATATTGAGAAGGATTTTTGAATTTTTAAGAATTTTTTGAGTCAGAAAGAAAGTGGTGAAAAAATGCCCACCGGGTGGGATCCGAATCCACGACCTCCAGAATACCGGTTTTCTGGACCGGTATTCGGGAGGTCGCGGGTATTCTGGAGGTCGCGGGTTCGGATCCCACCCGGCGGGCATTTTTTCACCATTTTCTTTCTGACTCAAAAATTCTTCATCTGTTTCTATGACCTACCGCATTCCCCCCTTTGCTTTCCGGGGTTTTCTTGGCTGCCAACCTTTATTCTATGTGTGTGTGTGTGTGTCATATATATATATATATATCTATATATATATATATATATATATATATATATATATATATATATATATATGGATATGACTGAATTTTTATGGGTTAAAAATCAAGTCTTACTACTCTCCCGAAAGATGAGCGCCACCTCCACAGAGAACAGTGTGAGGTGAGCTCAAGTGCAAATAAACCTCTCTTTCACCGATTCACCGAGGGCCCTGTTCACGCAGGTCAACCGAAAACCTCCCCGTACACCCGCACTAACTCCTCTTCATCTTCCCCGCTAATAAATACATTCCTCGCCCACAGCTGAAGAGGTCCTTCGACCTGAGCGAATTGTTATTGGAATGATGTCGTCAAAGCAATCCGATTATGTCGGAGGAGCTCTGGCTTTTAGGGAGACTGTCGCCCGCTGCTGCTTCCGACGCCGTATCGCTTTACGGCAACGGCTAAAACAAACAAAAACCAATCGATTTTTGCCGAAGTAAGGAACCCTCGGACAGCTCCAAGAAACCTGAACCTGCTCGCAAAAACAGCAAGTGCTTTCTTCCCTTCGAGGGTCGCACTTAGGGATGACGTCAGGGTCGCAGTCTGCAGCGCGCAGACTATTTTCGCGTCGGAAAGGCCTCAGAGTCGAGAAGCGAGCGTGCGCAGCAAGGTTGATGCGGCCGCAGTTTTTTCTTCGTTGCGTTGGAAATTTTTTGCCTCGGGAAGTGCTGCTTCCAGCTGCACTGCATGCCGCGTCTGCCGATGGGAATGGCGTACACGACGGTTGCTAGAGGTTCTGACAGTACACTTGAACCTTGTTATAACGAACCCTGAGAAACCAAATTATCGGCTATAGCGAACTAAATACGACCTTTGGTTGGTCACGCTTTATTTCAATGACACTTATTCATTTATAACGAAAGTGAAACCGTTACATCCGCGCGCGATATCGGATGTAACAAAGAAATATTTGACCAGGAGGCTGAGAAGCCACTCGGAAAAACCCTCCGGCATCCGAAACTGCAGAACTATAATGGGCCTTTTGTTCGTGGACACTGTGGAAAACTCCATCCTGCTCAGTGCCGCTAGTAGCCACCAGATGGAGATCACATCCTTCATCAAATAAATAAAGACACGGGCCTGTTTTTTCAAGTAGTCTTTCTTCTGTTGTGATTTCACGTACTCATGTTCCGGTTCACTGAGCTTGAAATGCAACAAGTAGAAAAGTAAAGGTTGCCTTGTTTATAGTGGGTGAAAAGCTATTTGCAATGAATCCATTTCCAATGAAGTATTTTTGCGCGAGCCAGATTGTCGATTTGTTACAGCAGATTTTTGTCTCTGCTGTTACAACGAATATCGGATATAACGAACTAAGTTGCTGTACCGATACTACTTCATTATAACGGGGCTAGACTCTATTGCTTGTATTCTTCGCGGAAATCGTCGAACTTCAAAATCCCCCGCGGCAAACCCTATCTCAGACAGACCGGTCGCTGATTCATTTTAATGTGGCCATGAAGACAAAACGCAAGTTTCGTTCATTAAAGAACAACAATACCAATTTTATTACAAAATTCGAACAAATAATGATGATATTCAGGAAAACAGACGAAGCAGTGCCGACTCCCCCGCCACTTTCTGGCGATTTTTCTGTGACGTCACAGAGACTTGTTCGTTTTACTATGACGTCACAGAAACTTGTTTGTGCGATTGGCGGCCACCCACCAGAGCGACCGCTAATAAACATGACTGTGCCATTGTAGCGGGGCCTGTAGTTCCGTTTAATCGTATCAATTGTATGCTAACGCACAACTGTACAATTGTATACAATTGCACCATTGTACAAGTGTATCAGCATACAATTCTCTCAATTGTATGCTAACACATTGACAACAACATTTTTAGTGCTGTCACATATTGGGCCTCCTCGATTCACCTGTCCTGGACGGTACGCCGGCAGTCCGAGGGCTGCGTTCGGACCGGAATTCGAATAACAATACAATGAAAAATCGAGCACCGGACCGCATCTCGGGCAGTCCGCGGACGATCCGGGACTAATAATCGAGGAGGCCCATTACGTCACTCCTGCCCATAAACGTCACCATAGCGCGAACTTTGAAAGTTTTAACAGCGAAGCTGTTTAGCCAATCGTAATTTTTCGTGTCCGCAGCTAAAAACACCTAAAAATCTCTCCCACCTCCCCTCGCGGGAACCCCTGTGTAGATGGGACGCATAGGGGGTTCCGTTGTTGTTTCCGTTAGGTTGATTCTCCCAACGCGTGAAACGTGCCGTGAACCCCCTGCCGCGGCTATGACGCAACGTGGCGCGGCTATGACGCAACTCAATCCAACACAATCTACTTTAATCCAATCCCATCCAATCCAATCCAATGCCCCTCGCGAGAGAGTGTTCGCTATCGGAGAGGAGAGGGGGTGAGCGGCGGAGAGCGCAGCTCGCGCGGCGAGGAGAATGGGGGAGGGGTGTGGACGGACAACAACAACGCCGTATGGAGGGACAAGGCGAGTGAATGAGATGCAGTCGCATCTAAAATTACCGAGCGCGCGCGCGTGAGCGCGGGCCTCGCGGCGATCGCCCAGCGTTCCCTGCGCACGTTTGGCAAGCAAAGCAACCCGGCCACTTAAGAAGATTGGTCAAGATTGCCCCCCCCCCCCCACCCCCCCAAAAAAAAAAAAAGAACTCCAGCATTTGCCCGTGGAAACACTTGTTCGGAACGAGAAAGACTGCAGCGTTCGCCGTAATCGTGGCAACGCTTCCTCGGAACGAGAAAGACGCGTCATAGCGTACGCCCCTCCAAGGTGATGTCCAGTGATTATCACGTCCACAAAAATGCAAGAAGCTGACACTTATAGCAACAACGACGGAGTAAAGGTCGTTGCGGCAGCGAAGAAGCAAATCGGTTGCAATCGTGGATCTAAACGTTCGTAATGGTCGTGAAGGCTGCGTGCATCTTAGCGACCTTCAAGTCTTACGCGCCATGTGAGCGAATTCCTTCATTTTTTCTCAATATCGGTTCTGATTTCCCGGTTTAAAAAAAATTTCCCGCATTTCCCCGAGGGGAAGAATGTGAAAGTGCGAATGCACGAGTTGAATTTGCGCGGTTCGGTAATGTTCGCGAAAGAGAGATCACACACACACACAACTACAAAGAAAGAAAGATGCATTTATTCACAGACACCTATTTGTGTTGTCGTTGTACTTGATTGCTAGAGCGGATCTCAGCTTTGAAATTTCGTGTCAGTACTCCTTTAAGCGGGTGCATTAGCCCTTCTCACGCCCGATTCCTGGCCAATCCCCCACGTGGGTATGTGCCACGTCAGCGGCCAGGCAGCGCGCGCCCATCTCCCCCCGTTGCCAAGGAAGACGAGGAGCGCGCGCACCCGCAGCTGTTGCTATGCGGACTACGGCGGCGGACGATTCAGGCTCGCTTAAGAAGTGCATTCGCACTTAAAACATTCTTAGGGCACGGAAAGGAGCTGAGCGAGTTACCAAATTTGGAACAAGGTTGTATTGTACAAATTTCTATTTTGAACGAACTTGTATGGGCCCCTTTAATAAAACTCCTACGAAGTCGAGATAACAGTGTGCCAACTACCATAAGCGGCCATTTCGGCGTGCACTGCCGCGATTTCCGGCTACGCGTAGCCACCATATCCCGCAGTCGTGAAGAAGTTTGAGGCCCAGCTGTATCAGTGCCCCGTCCCCACTTTCATCGGGGAAAGAGATTGTGTGTCGCAACGAACGAAGGCGCACTCAACCTCTTTTAAAGACGATAGTCTTTCTTGGGCTACTTGAACGGGGAAATTTTGGTCTGTCTGTGTATATATCTCTCTGTCTGTCACTCGATTCAGCAAGTGAAACAGACATTGCGCAGTAGTCTTATATACTCACCGCCAAATGTAAACGTCTAAGTTCGGGTTAATGTTCATGCTTGTCGACATTGTTGAACAGGAACCGGGCATTACGCAAATATAAGGCAGAAAATTAATACATTAGTGATATTTGGAGTGTCCCTTTATTCAAAATTCACGTATGCGAGCTTTTTGCGATAGCAAATAAAATACATCAACTGCAGAAAACCGTCCCCGACTGTTGCCCGCGCTACTTGGCGGAATTCTAAAAAATCAAACGGAAACAGCAACCAAAGGTTCCACTACATAGGTTTCGCGTTCAGCTTGGAACGCTCGCGGAGTAAGGCAACGTGATTCTATAAACGTTGTAGTAGGGCACCTCGATTCACGCGCGTCTACGCCGTACGGCAGCGCTGGCATCGAGGCACCCGACTTGGAGCAATGGAACGCGGTAAATTTAACTTGACTTCAGCAAACCTCTAGCCTGTTGGAAGGAACGAGGCGGGAGAGGAGCAGCATGAGAGGTGAGCGGGAAAAAGAGAAGATGCATTCACTTGCCAGGGGCGCCAGTCGACAATCGTCCTGCGCTGACATTTGCAACGAAAGGAGCACACACTTGGTCAATTTTTTTCGTAAGCTGACTGCCGGCAGTTCTTTCTGTGTGTGGTGTATATATATATATATATATATATATATATATATATATATATATATATATATATATATACAGAAAGCAATGCCGGCAGTCTACAACGCCAAAGAAGGCATAGGGGAATGGTTAGACTATTTTTTTACCGTTAGTGACGTTACATTGCTATTTTTTTATTAATTGCATGCAGAAAGAAGAAAGAAAAACGCGCCCAGAGTGGGGACCGAACCCACGCCTTTCGATTACATGTCGAATGCCTCTGACTAATGCATTCGACATTCGACATGTAATCGAAAGGCGTGGGTTCGGTCCCCACTCTGGGCGCGTTGTTTTTCTTTATTTCTCATGCAATTAATAAAAAAAATAGCAATGTAACGTCACTAACGGTAAAAAAATAGTCTAACCATTCCCCTATGCCTTCTTTGGCGTTGTAGACTGCCGGATACGCTTCCCAATCTCTTGAACTGACGCCCCATCGCCATTACCATCTGTAAATAATCATCAGCCTCACTATCTCAATATATATATATATATATATATATATATATATATATATATATATATATATCTGAAGCCTCTTTGTCCTGCCTGTGCTTAGCGCTCCGGTTTTGCGACCATCTCTCGTTCTTCATCCGTGTTTTCGTTTCTCTCGAGCACTCCCCATTGTCATTATTGCACCGTCAACAATTCCCCCCTGTCCGTCCCAAGCGCTCGACAGCTTTGCCGGGGTTTCCATGACAGGGCTCCAGTTTCCCGACGCAGTCTACTTAGCGAGATCATTTGCCGTTGCGATATCGTTGTGCGACTGTGTGTTTGCTTTAACGAATACGAGGTGTACGCGATTTCTGTTTTCTCTTTCACTTTACGGTTTCAAAACCGGAGGAACCCCGCGAGGATATTCGCAAGCAGCTGCTAATGCGACAGGATTATCACGCTGGCTACACCGAATTTTATATCGATCCGTACAGTGACGTTCACAATGCCCGTAAACTAATAGAGCCAAATATCGTTACTACGAACCCCACTTCAACGAATTTCTGAAGTTTAAGAATATTTTAGGAATCCCCGCCAGATTGCCTCTATTTTCTAGGTAAAAATATATAAGAACTACGAATTTCAATACAGCGGATATTTCTGACTAACGCACGTAATTTATTATCCCCATTATAATCGACAAACGTCAGTCTGACCAATTCAGCTAAAAGTAACAGCGTCGCCACTCTCGTGTGAAACAGAAACCGCCGCTTCTCGGTGTGTTCCCCGATTGCAGTAGCTATCATCATCACCATGTCAAGTGCCAACAGCTTGCGCCACCGCAAGGCTGTGGCTTAATGTAAGAAGCCTAGCAGGCCTAGTCGCATTTGCTTCTTTTCTCTCTCGTTGTTTTTGGTGTGGCTGGCCGATGGGTTCGTTCATCACGCTAATCCCGTGTGCGGGCAGATGTTTACTTGTTGTGGCTGATTTTGCTGCGAAGTTTGTGAGCGAGATCCAGAGATGAATGCAGCTAGCGACAGAGCAAAAAAACTGTGGTTGATTCATTTGTAATAGGAATCGGTAAAACACGAAAGTGAAATGTGCAGCGAAATCTGCAGCTGAGCATTATTTGCAAGTCGGCGGCTGTCATCTGGGTGTGCTTGGCGAGCGACGTCCTGCTGGAGGGTCGCTTCGGCAAAAATGTACTGGCGTCATTTCTGTGACGGATATGACGCCAGTGAAATTTTGGTGTATCCCGGCATAAGATACTTTCGTGTAATAATATAAAACCAGAAAAGGAAAAACTCTAAGTATAACGTACTCTTTAGTGCTAAAGGTTGCTTCCCCGCACGAAGACCCTGTGTGCAGGGGTGCACCCTTTACAAGCCGCTTGCTTCGTTGTACTGGCGTCACTTCCGTGCCGGATATGACGTCACTGAAATCTTTGTGTCTCTCGGAACAAAACACTTTCGTGTTAAAAAATAGCGAGAGCAGTCACTGTCTTTAGCGACGACGACGGCGCGAAGGAAGACGGCTCTGGTTCCCCGAACACAGAAGATGGGATCGTGTCGAACATTGAAATTTAGTGCACATGAACAAAGTTCGAACTTTCATTGCTCGGTGCAATAACGTAACCGAGCAGGTAGTATACAAGGTGGAATATGCACAGGCGTTCCTAATTGATCGTGCATGCTGCACGCACCAAAAGAAAATAAGTTATTTCTTCAAATAAAGCAGCTTTTTATTCGCGAGTTTGCCTCCTGCACATGCGTCTACTACTGGAGTGCGTCATTTTCATTCCAAGTTTGAGCAATGACTAATAAACCACCAGTTTTTCATTACAACGATATTTCAAAATAACGAAAGATTTTTCGGCGGTCCCGCGTGATTCGTTGTACCGAGATTTCACTGTATATGCACACAACTGAACTATGTGCGGCGAGGCATAGCGTAAGAAAACATGTCAAGAAAATTGCAGTTCTTATTACCTGGCTGACTATACGGGTGCTTTGAGGAGCTTTAGCCGAAGTATGTTAAGGTTGTCTTTTCGCGATATGGGGGTAAAGAAATGAAAGTCGCGAGAAAAAAATCAGTCGTGGTTCCTTAGGCAAGAACCGAACCCGCACGGGATATGCACAGGCTGTGGGTCCCATTACTGCCAACTTAATCTTTGCTAGGCTGAACTGATAATGAGGTTTAACGCGCCGACGCTGCACAGGCGATGAGGCGCGCCGTAGTGGAGGGCTCTTTCGGATTAACTTTGACCACCCGGGAATCTCTAACGCGCGCCGAAATCTCGAACAGGCGTTTTCGCTTTTCGCCTCAATCAGTATTCGCTGGACTTTATACTTTTATTTATTCCCTCACAACGCAATGACCACCCACCCATATTTCGCCTGTACAAAGCTCCGAAAGGCACCCGAAGTGCATGGTATGAAAAACTAGGAATTTCTTCATTTATTTATTTATTGATTGATTGATTGATTGTTGACTCATGCGCATACCAACACAGGAAGGAAAGCTCCCATTCTGTGTTTATTTAACGTGCCCTTAATGCCCAATTATGATAAGCTACATATAATATTTTTGCGTGCATGTGATGCAGTTCAAGCGATGCGCACATAGTAATTAGGACGCTGCATAATTACCGCATAACTCATCCACGCATAATTAACACGAACCTAATTTTTAATCGGGAAAATGCAGCGACAAAGGTGCCATTACTCGCATTCCACGAAGATTAAAGCCACGCCGCGCTGACGCCACGTAGCGAGGCACCGTGCACGACGCCTGTGATCCCCTTCGAAGGTTCCTACGCAGCCGACGCCGGCGTCTGACCTTTAAAATGAGAAGAGCTTGCCCGCAAGGCACAACACGCGGCGCGCATAGAAAAACACAGGCTACACCAAAACCTCACATCCGATATTTAGGCAGGAAGCTGCAAGGCACGCAGGGTAAAGGTCTTCCTGTTTCGGGAGTGCAGTTAGGTATAGCGCACACAGCGCGAGGTTTACGATGACGGTCAAAGTACAGGGCAGACGATATGGCGGAGACCACGCAACTTGGCGGAAATAGCTTGTTTTTATCATGGGGAGCACCAATATATGAACAAATACTACTATTACGACACGTCTTAAGGCTCCTAGGAGGACAGCGGTAGCCGCGTATTGAGACAGTTCAGGTGAAGGCAAGAACGCCGTTGGGAGCGACGACCTCGTCTGCCGACTCTTTAATCGGGCGTTTTCTTTTTTTTTTTTTTACTTCACGCTAAAACAGTCGTTTTACTCGAACCCGACAGGAAAATTCGGGAGCTCCCTAGGTTGCGTTATCCCTCCAGACTCGCCGGATTTTCCGGTCGGTAGACGCCCTGCCATTTCCAACCCTTCATATCGCGGCTATCCCTCAGGCGACAGTACAAATCACCTTTCATCGCACTTCAACGGGGTCAAAAACACGTTTTAAGCTTGAAATGAACGCGCACAATCGTCAGGTTAAATAAAATAAGGTACGACGCCCGAATGTATGTACGTACGTATGTATGCACGTATGCACGTATGACGTATGTATGTATGTATGTATTGTATGTATGTATGTATGTATGTATGTATGTATGTATGTATGTATGTATGTATGTATGTATGTATGTATATGTATGTATGTATGTATGTGTACGTACAGCCGTGACGTACAGCCATACGTATACGTACAGCCATGAGAAAATGTTTACAGATCACGCAAATGATAATTTTAGCTCATTTCTTTTCCGGTAGCAACCCACAAACTGTGCTAGGCAAGTGACATGACGAGTAATCACTAAAGTATTGAAAAATACCGCACATAATACCCCCGTCTACCGTGCGACAGAGAAATAACCCAAAACTGCTGCGTTCGTACTCGGTAAACTCTTGCTCTTGACGGTACGTATGCATGCACGTATGTACGTGTGTATGCACGTGTGCGTGTATGCGTGTGCGTGTACATGTACGTATGTATGTGTGTATTTATATATGTGTGCGTACGTGTGTTGATCTATGGCGTCCGCGAGGGGCGCTCTATTGCCAATTATTCGCCACTTCAGAGTGGGTCGACCGACGCAGCTCGTCCTGAAAACCAAACATTTATTACCCTTTCGACTCAATGGGCTTAACGGTGTTACGCCTCTCTTGTAGTAGTTTTACCGGCAAAACTATATATGCGCAAAGTTGCATTTTTTTCTCTGAAGAAACATGCAGAAATTTCAGGACTCGCATTTACCATATTTTTTACCTTCGTGGTGGAACACTGGCCGCTATGCCAACAGCAATATAACTGCTGTGAAATATCCGCTAGAAATTGGCTCCTTTGGGAAGAGTCTAAAAGAAAACTGCGTCGGGCCAAACGCTTTTTTAAAGTCAAAAAGACACTTTTGCGCAGTGTCTGGACGCATTAAAAAAATTAGGAGTAAAAGATTTATGACCACACAACTCGGAAAAAAGACGTTATCGACATTCTCAGAAAAGTTTCTTTCCGGAAATCGTATTAGGAGGTCATGCTGTGCAGAAAAGAATCCTGAAAGCACCCTCCGTCGACCCTTAAACTTCAGCATTTCAAGCAATCTTACGCTCAGTTAATCTTTTTTTGTACGCTGGCTACAATGAAATAAAACTTTCTCAGTCACAATCACAGCCACCTTTCCCGCGTTCGCACAAACGCAGACACACGCACGCACACACCTCCTCTCGTGGTGACAACTTGTGACGTGTCTTAAAACACGTCGTCCGAACACCCATTGAAACGAAGGTGCCATCAAGTGCGAGTGAGCTAGAGCTGCGCGCAAGTATGTTTTCTCCGCTTTTACTCCAAATCGGCACCGAACTTCCCGATTCTAAAAGCCATTCGCAGGGTTGGTAGTTCAACTGCGAAATACGTCTATCTCACTCTCTCTCCAGCCTGTAACCCTCAACTTCTCCTCCCTCACTGAGAGCACTTGCCGCGTGAACTAAAACGTCGTCGGCCAGGATGGAGTGTCGCGGCTCGGCCATAAACGTTACTGGCTTCCAACTGCTGCCTTTATAAAACCAAGCCATAAAAGGGCACCGTCAAATAAACAAATCTTAATGGGCAACGAAGATAAAATGCAACTTTGTCTGTTTGCTTCGCTTTGGGGCTGCCGTGTCGAGCAGCCCCAGCCCACTGCGACCAGCATTCCACAACGTCCCCCGCTCCGCGACCTTAGCCCAGCAGCAGCCGATCAAGACCGACCGTTACAAGCCGAGGACAGACCAACTGAAGATGCCGCGTCCCCAGCCCTCTCGTCCGACGTGGTTCGAGTTCCTCAGACGGCCCGTTTCCGCCTTCAAAACATCGCTATGGCGGGATCAGGCATCATCACGTGCATCACCGTCATCGGTGGCGCCAGGCACATCTTAACTGTACAGTTGAACCTAGTTATAACGAACACAAGACGTCTACTAAGGATCCAAGTCGACAGGGAAGATGAATTTTTAGAACAAAGTGTTTTTAACGTTTAGTGTTTGTTATTTTTCTTTTAATACTTGTAGAGTTTTCTGATTTTTCGTTTCAAACAATGAAAATTTTCTTGGACAAAACAAAACCGCCTGATTCGTTTCTGCCCCGTTCCTGGCGGTGGTCGCTGATGGTAGATCTATCTTCTCTTCCCATTACCCCATACTTTCTCCTGCCCCAACCACCTTCTCTAACCACTACCTCAACCCATATTTCTACCCCTCCCCTTCTTTTTCTTTCCCTGCGATACATATGTGGTGCAGGCTGGGAACCTCTTTCCCCTCTCACACTCACTCACTAATATAGCGAACTATCGGCTATAGCGAACTAAATATGATCTTTGGTTGGCCACGCTTTATTTAAATGACATTCTTTTATAAAAAACTGAAACCATGAGAGCGGCGCGATATGGGATATAACGAAGAAATGTTTGACCAGGAGAATGAGAAGCAAATTGAAAAAAAAAAAAACGTAGTCCTAAACTGCAGTACTACTACAAAGACCCCTTTGTTCGTGGACGCTGTGGAAAACTTCATCCTGCTCAGTGCCGTGAGTATCCACCAGACGAAGATCGCATCCTTCATCAAATAAATAAAGACGCAGGCCTGTTTTGTCAAGCGAACTCTGTTCTGTTGTAATTTCACGTACTCATGTCCCGGTTCATTGATCTCGAAATGCAACAAGGAGAAATGTAAGGGCTACCTCGTTTATAGTGGGTTCGAAGCCTCGAAGAATGCATTTTTGTATCAAGTATTTTTGCGCAAGCAAGATTGTTGATTCGTTATAGCCGATCTTTGCCTCTACTTTTATAACGAATATCGGTTATAAGGAACTAATTTGCTGTCCCGATACTATTTCGTTATAACGAGTTTCGACTGCACACGCTTTCATCGCATTCTTCGTCCGCGTCGCTCATACACATCGCAATCCCCAAGGTACCTCGGCCTCTACCGGTACCGGTCGTCCTCGACCCGGGGGTGATGTTACGTGACTCCGGTGGGCAATGCCTCACAGCGCCTTCTTTCACGAACGATGACGACGACGACATAGTGCCTGGCCTGCACCTTGCGCGAGCTCTGTCATGGCTCAGCCACCCCACTCCCCCCGCTATTTTTCGTTGTTTTCTCTCTTTCTCCTGCGCCGCCACGTAATATAATATATATATATATTATATATATAGGGTTTGGATAATGAGGGGCTCCGTTAGACAATACAGAAAGAAATGCCGGCAGTCTACAACGCCAAACGAAGGCATAGGGAGTGGTTAGGACTTTTTTTTTACCGTTATTGACGGTTACATTATTTTTTATTATTATTAATTACGTAGAAAGAAAGAAGAAAAACAACGCCGCCCAGAGTGGGTTCGGTCCCCACTCTGGGCGCGGTGTTTTTCTTTCTTTCTTTCTCACGTAATTAATAAAAAAATAATAATGTGTAACGTCAATAACGGTCAAAAAAAAAGTATAACCACTCCCCCATGCCTTCTTTGGCGTTGTAGACTGCCGGCATTTCTTTCTGTGTGTGTTATATATATATATATATATATATATATATATATATATATATATATATATTATCACCAGCCTGTTTGTGTCCACTACAGGACGAAGGCCTCTCCCAAAGATTTCGAGCGACGCCTCATCGAGTGCTAGCTGCGTCCTGCATGTATATTGTATAAACACCTGGAGGCTGAGCTAAGATAGGTTCAACCATACTAGGTGAGGCTCGTCAGACACAAAACAGCCTTTCCTCACCAGACAGGGATTCGGCAACCTTGGTTGAGAACATTTGCTAAAACTAAACCTCCTAATGATTATACATCACAAAATCTGCCTTCAGACACTCGAAGTGCGTAGCTGGAAATCTTTGGGAGGGGCTTTCGTTCCTGCACTGGACACAATAAGGCTTATGTGTGTATATTATATATATATATATATATATATTATAAAGTAGAAGTACGCTCTTCGGAGACTTTATTTCCAACGTTTCGACCTGAGCACAGGTCTTCCTCAGGAAGGACCTGTCTCATGAAGATTCCTGAGGAAGACCTGTCTCAGGTCGAAACGGCGGAAATTAAAGTATCCGAAGAGCGTACTTCTACTTGTGCGTATTCCTACAGCAACTAAGGACTCCACTTCACGACTATATATATATATATATAGTATATATATATATATATATATATATATATATATATATATATATATATATATATATATATATCTATATATATATATATAATATTATATTATATATATATATAGTTGACAGCAGAAACGAAAACAATTCCATAGCAAACAACAGCGCAATTGATTTTGGGGCTTAAACGAACACCCGCGCTCGTATAACGATGTCCATTGACCTGTTTTCGTAAGGCGACGGCCACCGCAGGGTCCACACGTAAAAGAATACGGCGCGCCGGCCGAAATGCCGTATCAAAAACACAAAGCCCCACGTAAAAGAAAATAGTCGGAGGCCGCCACTCCCGGAAGGAAAATAGCCGGCAGAAGGCAAAAGGAGGGCGGCCGCGTCGGCGCATGAATGATAAGGCACGAATACCAGTGGAAACAAGGTAGACGCCCAATGACGCCTTAAATACGTATTTGCACGATTCTAACACGCGCCGTTTTCTTGCTAAAATGAGCCTTCACATTTGTGTGCGCGTAGTCGGGCTCAAAGCCTAAATCGACTTTAAGGTGTCCACCAACATTGCCATGGACACGAAATCCTCCTCAAATCCCATTCTCAAACCGCGTGGCAGAATTCGGCATGAAGTAACTTTTTTTTTATTTTCCTACGTAAACTCCCTGCACGTTACAATCGGTATGGGTTACAACCGCGAAAATTCGGTACCCCATCGCAGATTCACAGCGCCCCGCTTCAGATCTTAAGGATTGCGATATTGAGGATTAAGAAAAAAAAATACAGTAAGCGCTCGATAAAAATATAAATAGCTTTATTGAAAGATCATCTCCATTAATTCAGAATTTTTCACTTCCGCGATGCAGTGCACTGGCAGCAACTGTCCGCTTTTAAGAAAGCGTCGCTTATTGCAAAACCAATTCCTGTCCAAAGACTGCGTCTTAACGAGCGTTTCTTCCACTATTAGCAAAAGGGAGCAAAATTGGGACCAAATACGGCCGTTGGGCTTCGCGGGCAACTGTTAATTTTCAAGTGGAGTAACTGTGTTCCAGTTACTCCACTTGAGTTACTCCACTCTAGCAAGTGGAGTAAATGCGGACTATATGTTCCTCCCGTCGATTTATAAAGAGCAACGGGAAGCCGAAACGCCACATTTAGTCTCGTTGCTGCGTCAGTAATCCCCTGTAATGGCGTCGTCGTTGCCATTTGGATCATATGTCTGCGGACAGTTCCGGATTTTCAAAACACAAGACGTTGCAATCAGTGGGTATTTTTATAGTCCCATGACGAAAAATATCAATGTTAATGATAATGAAAGCACCTAGGCTAAATCCAGCGGTGGGTGATGGCAAGGAGCGGTAAGGCACAATGGTGAAACGCGGTTCGGTGAGGTTTATGTTAACGGGACACTACAACACTTTTTCCAGATTCTTTTTTTTTTTTTTTTGAAATCTTAAGTGCTTGCAAAACGTAGTCGTCCAACACACCCAATATTTAGATTACGGGTTCGAAAAGTATCTCAGCCAAAAATTACGGTTCTATGCCCATCAGATAACTTGGAAACTCGCTCAAAAGATTTTTCTTTCTTTCCCGGTCTTGACGTGCTTTGACGGCTCGAATTACGTCACTGAGGCCATGTAGCGGCTGTTGGCCGGTTTTCGTTCATATGCCGCAATGAACGCTTTTCGATACAACTTCACAAATAAAGCCACAAAAACTAAGCAGAAACGGAAGGCGGATCTGGTGCGACGAGCAAATCACGCAGTGCCGCTCCGTTGTTGGCGATAAATGTAGCTTTCGCAATGCTTCCAGACGCGATGGAAAAAGTGACAGCGCTTATTACAAGTGTTGCAGGATCCCTTTAAAGGGGCTGTGAAGACAAGATAGAACACTGAAGTTCGAAAGAGCTGGCCTTTGGTAAATCACGCAGGTATACAGTCCAGCCACAACGTTTCCTTCACAAAACAAAACCAAGAAATACTGAAGAGCTCTCAAATTTCGCGCTACCAGGACGTAGTACGGCTCAGTGCTAAAAGCAATGTGTTCACTGCACGTTAATGTTACAAGCATAATTTTACAAGCATATAAACATCGCAACGCGTCATCGTGACCCCGAGGTAGACACCTATAGGACTTTCTGCAAACCAGTCCTGAGCCGGCATTTTGTGCTGACCGGAGTAATAAACTACGATTGGCCTATTTTCGTGACGTCATTCACGGCTTGTGGCAAGAAAATCCCCGAAGAAACCCTAACTACACTTGTTCGCGTATTTACCGATCTCGAGCGATGAAGCGAGGCTAGCTAGACATCGTTTGCGCAGCTGCAAGGCTTCCGGTGGGTTCTAAATAAGCGCACGACTCAGAGTTTCCCGAAAACGTTTCACAACCCCCGTTTAATCGCTGTGCAAGTCTCGGTTAGAGCTCATTCGTTACACTTTACTCGCGCTTCGGTTGCAGTTCTTTCGCAAGCCCTGGACCGACTTCTGCCGTTATTGTCTGCCCTCTGTGGGCCAGAACCAGAAGAAACTTTGCACGTAACCCCGTCGCATCGTCAGTGTCTCGGATCGTTAGAGTTTAGTTTGGTAACCAAGAGTCAGCGACTGCCGCGGTGAACATATCCTCCCCCAGTCTCTAATCTGCAATCCCATTACACCTAGAAGGAATGACGAGGATTACTTTTTAGTTTTTAACCAAGTCCGTTCAGTACACGTTTAAGCACTTCCGACGCTCAGGCACTCATTATTTTCGCAGTATTTCGTGGCGCCATCAGAGTTATAGACTAGACAAGTTGGCATTTCAACATTCTCGAAAAAAGGCACGCCACAGGACGCGCCGCTTCAAGAATGCGGTGCAATTAGTTTCAGACGACGCAGGCGGATGTCACCCTGGGCTTTCCTGGAACACTTGTCGGCTGATAAATTGAGACCCCCGCCACCAACCGATCAAAGTTTAGAAATTTTCCCACGATTTTTCAGCCGCATTTCAGAGGAATGACTCGAACTTTACTGAGGATGTAATCTTCGAGCAATGCCTGAAGCCGCGTAAACTAACGCGCGAAACACCGGAAGGAAGATTAAGCGATTTTTTTAGACAGCAGCCTCCCAAGTTAAGGTAACCAAGTTCGTCGGAGTTACGCCACTCGCAGCGACAAGCCCCCGCTTCCGTAGATATCCGCGCGCACTAAATTGGTAAACTGATGCGCGGCCGCAATTTGCTCGACTAACAACCTAAACCACCTTTCCACCGTGCGCAGTAGATGAGCAGTCATCCGCGTCCTCAGACACTCGCATTATGCACACCGCTTGATTGTGGCCTTCGCCGATGTTTGTTCCCACAAAGCCGGGAGAACCAATGCAAGGGAGAGGCAGAGAGAGAGTGTGTGAAAGAGGGAGATAACGTTATCACGCAAGATCCACGTCCAAACCATGGAGTTAACAATAAATCGTCTGGCCATACCATCTCAGGCATACAATACGGCACACTCCAAAAGTAAGAACGAGCTATGGTGAGCAATCTTTCCTGTACCAGTCAACTGAAATATTAAATAAATTGGGAGAAAAATTAAACTTCTACGCCAGTGAACTTACGTTTAAAAAACGGGTCAAAGAAGTGTTACTTAAGAAAAACGCTTGTAATACTGATATATAACTGAAGGGTTTGAAGTATATGTCTACATGTTCCCCTAAAGGTAAAAATTAAAAACAATTACAAACAAAAATACATTAATACGTAATTGTGACATAGTAGTGTAACCGATGAAAGTTCATGCGTACGAATTACTGCGTTAATGTGTACACTGTGACCCTCTGTGAATTTTAGGCCTATGCTTTGTATAATACATAGGAAATGTAATAATCACTTTGATTTGTGTTATTTCTCTATTACGATTGTGCTATTATGCTTAAATTTGTGAACAGGCGTGCTATTATGTACGCTGTAAATCGGGTGGCTGAGGCCTCTGTCAGGCCACGTTCGCCTTTAGTCTCAGCCTCCCCTTGGTTTTGCCAAGAAATACAAATCAAATACTCAAATGCTCAAGTTTGGTTCATTAGGTATTGGTGGTGGAGTTCGGGACAGAAAATCACAAGCAGAAGGCGATGTACGGGACTGTGTATACAAAAAAAAAAATACATGCAGAAATTCAGAGAAATGTCTACTAATGCGTAGCATTCTTATGCCACTTGTCTTGAGTGCGAGTTCTTCACAGACAAATTTTTTGGGTTTTCTAAATTCTCTCCAACCAACTATCTCCATTTATGCTATTATAACGATTTTTCACTTTTTTTTCGATCTTTCTTATTTCTTGGTTTTTTTACGTTCTCTGCGACCAATTATCTCCTTTTAAGCTATCATAACGATTACAGTGTTACTTCCGCCAAATCAGCATTTTTGTGGAAATGAAGGGTTACACGGTCGGTAATTTTCACTGTTTTTCTGTTTTAGTTATTTCTTGCTTTTTCTCAATTCTTTCTGAGAAATTATCTCAATTTACGTTATTATAGCAATTAAAGGTGTTACGTAAATTTTGCATTTTTGTCGAAACGCAGGGCGTTACACGATCCTGGCTGAGGGGGTATTGGGCATTAAAAGTGATGTGCTTCACGAGTTGGAGACAACGTTTCACGTATAGATTTTCAAGCGCAGTGACCCAGCTCACTCACGAATAGGGAACGTTGGCACAGAGTTCCGGGGAAGAGGCAGTGAGGCGACTGAGCAGCACGAGGACAAGACTAATACGAGCGCTGAATGTCGTAACAGCCGCGCCCCGTGTCAGTTAGAAAAAATAGGACCGAGACCGGAGTACGAATGGCCATGTCTGCACTACTGAAACTTGTGCGGCTTGTGTAACGACACGTGCACCAGAAAAAGAAATGCCCCGATGATACCTAAGCACTTCTCATAAAACATAACAGTTAAGAAAATACGGGCTTGGGGTCTCTTGATTGCTACTTGAGGGTTTCTGCGTCATGCCGCACTTGCTAGCGTTCAGATTCGTGAGCTATTTTTTTCGCACCAGTATGACACGTTATTGAAGTATTTTTATGAGGAGTTAACACAGCTATAAGGTAATTGCTGTATATAAATAACGGGGCCCAAGTAGAGAGCCTTGCGGTACACCCGATTTTCCTGCACAAGTATCACACGAGGAATCGTTACCTGCTACCTACTGGGCTCGGTGTGAATTAGTTTTTAATCCACCCGCGAAACGTTTGCGTCGATGTCAAACTGCCTGACACCCCCGAATTTGCCGCATAAGTATCAGACGAGGAATTAATCGTCACCCGTTACCCCCTGCTGAGTAGTAAATAATTTTCAATCCATCCACAAAAAAGTTTACGTCGATGTCAGGCTGCCTGAGTTTGCAAGCGCTAACGAAAGGCCGTTGTACGTGCGCTACCCCTTTCCAATCACAAGAGGAAGCCGGGGAGGACGGCTGCGGACGAGCGCGCCACATCGTCACACACCGGACTATGGAGAGCGCTGGCGCATTAGTCAACAATGCCCACTTCAACGTCCGCACTAGGGCCACTAGATCAGGTTTAAGAGTATCGACATTCTTTCCTGTCATTGTTGTATGCCACCGACAGCGGCAATTGTTAGAACGGCGTCACGTGACATTTGTTTACCCCGAAATGTCCATGGGCGCTGACATTTTGGTGCCTGTGTTGCCACGTGCGTTCGTTCTTCAAAAAAAATCCGAAGTTTAGAAGCGAAGTGTGGCTGTGCGACACGTTGAGAGAATTTTTAAACCCCACAGAGAGTACCGATGCCGTGCTGCTCTGTACGGGGCTGTTTCAACCAGCCGGAAGGTGGAAAACGTCTGCTTCGCTTCCCGCCGGAAAAGGACGACTGGCCTAGTGTAACCTGCAGCCGCTAGAAAAGCGTAGCTTATTTGGTGGCTCTAGTGTAACCTAGCGCCACCAAATAAGTACGCTAGCGTAACCGAGTTTGACCCTGTCGCACTCGCGCGCTGTCTCGAAATCCTCGAAAAGTAAACACAGCTGTCATGGTTCCCAAGCGGCACCCGGACCAATTGTACCCGTTAATTTTGGCAGCAATGGGCCGCATAAAGCTGGCCACCCTGGACTCAGGCACCAAAATGGCTGCCGCCGTGCGTCAGTGTCTTTACTCTTAAAAGTAGCTTATTTAGTGGCTCTTGTCCACACCTTCGTCTACACATGCGTAGCCAGGACACGTCCGCTCCGAATCGCCACTGTTTCCGCGTGGTTCATAATCGAATTAAACGAGCGAATGGTAACCTCACATGAATGAGCACGCGCGCGCGCAGACAAGCGCCACGCCTTCCTCAACGTTGCGCTAAACGAACGCCCTTTACAACCAACCAACCTCACGCGAATAAATTAGCGGGGGAGATGCAGGAAGGACGAAGCAGAAGCCTCACACGGTTCCGAGACAAATAACGTGCTCTGGAAACAACACGAAAGTTCGGAAAAACCAGCGCGGAATGGGGCGGAGCGTGCATGCGTGCAGACAGGACGGGCGGCGCGCACGCCTCGTTAGAGCGTTCGCAAGCTGTCACAGACAGTGCTCGGACAAACGGGTTCGGCCCGGTGATGTCTCCTAAAGCCGATGCGTTCGTTTCCTGTTCGAGTGATCACACGTTAGGCCGGGTTCAGACTGTTACCGCGACTGTCGTATAACGTTAAAGATTGGCGTCATACCGAACTGCGTGACATGCCGTTTTCTTACGTCCATAGATCACGATATTACTTTTGCGTCGGTAGTCTGAACATAGCTTTAGTCATCATTCACACACCGTTTTTCACCCCGTCACGTCACCGTCACGTCACCGTCTTCCTTCATGGGCGACGGTTTCCCGGGCGATTTTCCGGCGAAAACGGTGCGACGGTGACGGGAAGCGGAGCTCTACGTTTCCGCTCCGTTAACGCGACCGGGACCACGCCCGTGGTAAACCAACCAATCAGAAAACGAATTTTTACAGCTAAATTTAGCGAAAAGAGAGCACACGTAAAAATCCAAGCCATTTTCTTTACTTTTCAGATTAAGCACGCTCAACTCTAGGCTAAACTGATCACTATGCAGAGGGCCCCGTACTCTGATGGAGAGCTCCAGTACGAACACTACTCCGTTTACGTCTCCGTCGCGGTTTTTTGACGTGACGGTGCCGTGACGGAGAAGGTGACGGCTGTGTGAATGAGGGCTTAGGCGTGCGGAAAAACGTACGCACGTAAACGACACTCGCAGCGGCGTAGCAACAAGCTTGTTACAAAAAAAAAGGGCAAAGCTTCGCGATTCCGGTCGCAATTAACAATCCACGCGTCAATGCCGCGCCACGAAATACGACGAGTGTTCCCGATAAAGTGATATACCTTTCCTTTTCCCCTTTTTTTAGTGCGACAGTGCGCACAGGAGCTCTCTCAGCCTCCGTCTTGAAACGACAACAGTATAGTCTCGTTCAAAATACCAACCGAGGATACGTATCACAACATCTCAAAGAAAAAGACGACCGATTTTTTGTCGACTATATTTTCTTAATCCCAAACGAAAGGGCATAACATAAAGCACCTTAACCCGAAACGGTTTTGCTGATACCACCCTCGAACTTCTGAAATCGGAACTTTGATATCTACCAGCCATACGTGACCCGCCATACAGAATGCTGGCAACTATGACAGTGAGCCGATATAATATATATATATAATTATATATATATAATATATATATATATATATATATACGGCTCACTGTCATAGTTGCCAGAATTCTGTATGGCGGGTCACGTATGGCTGGTAGATATCAAAGTTCCGATTTCAGAAGTTCGAGGGTATATATATATATATATATATATATATATATATATATATATATATATATATATATATTGTAGTGGCAAGCCACAGTGCCAGCGGCAGCAGCGTGACGCAGGCCCACGGGCGCGCTCACCCGCCGGAGGGCTCGCGCGCCCCTGGCATCAGTAGATAGAGACCCCACTGCGTTCGGAAAAACCGGCCTTGATACGTGGTCTGGTCGTCTCTGTTTCAACGCCTTCGTGGCATGCGCTCTACAATATATATATATAAAGGGTTTGGAAATGAGGGGCTCGTTAGGAAATACAGGAAGAAATGCCGGCAGTCTACAACGCCAAAGAAGGCATAGGGGAATGGTTAGACTATTTTTACCGTTAGTGAAGTTACATTTTTTTTATTACGTGTTTATTACGTGTTTTATTATATATATATATATATATATATATATATATATATATATATATATATATATATATATATATATATACACTTTTGACTGCACGTGAGAGATCAAAAGAGGTGTTGAAAAACTTGTCCACGGCTAAAACAACAGTAATGTGCAACCTTTCCTATTGCATCATGCGGTTTTAGAATTACGCATTGAAATCGACGGAATTGTTTGTACACGTACGGTAGTGTCACGTTTAGACACAACAAGGCGCCACCAGGCTTCAGAAATTTTAGAGCAAAATTAAAATTACGTCCGCCTGTTTACTGAGCGATTCCTCGCGGTTACCCCACTGTATAAAACGCTGGCTTTCGTATGAGCTGGATGGACATGCACGCCACAAAAACCGGTTGTCTTCCCCTTTAAACCACGTACTAAGCTGCGAAACCACACCATGCCGGGCAACATTTCCTCAGACAACCAAAGCCCGATTTGCGATAAGGAAGTTCGATAAACAAGCCGGTCTTTGAAAGACACAGAAGGCCACACGGTCGCATTTGGCATACACTTCATTCCTTTCTCTAGCAGCCAGCGTCGTAATAATTAAAAATGGAATAAACAACGCATGGTTTACCCAGAAAATTACAGCGTCACATATGTGTTTTCACATAAAATAACCACCGACCAACTTTTCCTCACGAAATCGCAAAAAAAAAAACTAATTTATGATCAAACGACTCTCCTTTCCTCAAATGAGGCAGGCCGTTTGTTCTTGCTATACCCGGTTACAACTTAAGAACGGCAACGATGATGATGATGATTTCTATTGGTTTCCCCTTTGTATCGGGGTGATGACATGTCATCTGACCAAGAACTAATATACCTATGTTTTACACTTTTGGTTCAATACTAGCGCTGCTTAGGGCAGGCACAAAAAACTTATTAGGCACAAAATACTTTTTTTTTCCTGTTACAGGTGGTAACTGTCCTAGGCAATATTCCCCTCTCTACTTTTCGTTTACCAGCATTCTAATCTTCTTTTCGTCCCCTCGACAGCCTTGAAGTTAACTTCCTCTGTGATACCCTTAAATCCTAGGGCTTCTGAAAGCCCAATATTCCCTTCATGTAGATTTGGATGGATACCCTCACGGATGGACAGTGGCACGGAAGTTGCCACTGGGCCTCGTCACCGCAGCCGGATGTTACTATGCGCGGCGCAAGTAGTGCGTTACTGGGAATATTTTGAACGCCGCAAGAGCCGTTTTAGTAATTTTTTGGATTTATAATGCTTATAAACCACTGCAGTGACGGCAAACAAACTACGTGAGGAAAGGCAGACGCGGTACCACGCATCCATAGCAGTCTCTCTTCAAAACGCGCGCGTCCGTTGACATCCGGGTCCGTCGCTTAGGCGGAGTGATACCGCACATGAGCTATTGCCGTTCTTAACTTGTTCCCGAGTACAGTACTGCCGATCCCACCCTCTTGCCAGAGATGGCACGCCTTTCTAATATTGCCGATCCCACTCTCCCGGCAGAGATGGCCCTTTACAGCTATCAACGAACGTATCGCGACTATTCAGCGTTCCCTTGCCGTGAAAATCCAGACAAAATAACTTCCCTCGCTGCCGCTGCTGCTACCTTCACCGCCGGGGAAGTGTACTTGCCGTGAAGCGTCCTTTAAAGGCAATCTACGATGATAATATCAGCACGGTCGTAATGAACACACACGACTTTAGTCCTTCAACAGCGCCAACGCAGTGAAGCAGGCACAGTAACTACGACGGTTCCAACGAAACAAAACCTGATGGGAAATGAAACAGCGCTCAGGACAAGTACGAAAGAGGAAACAGCACGGCGCTGACGTCAACACCGAGTTTAAGCAAACGCTGTTGTTTTACGTCTCTCGTTTCTGCCTCTCGCACAGTTTTATTTCCCATTGTGCTTCACCAAGTCGTCCAAGCTTCCGTGTGATGACTCTGCACGACCAGAGAGAGTACGCCGAGCGCAACAACGCCTCTGCTGAAAAGATACCGGTCCCACTCATTGCCCTCAGACACTGCGCGCGTATTTTAGTAACCTAAGAGAACTATTTCATAACGGACAGTGATCATTCGCATGCATTAGGATTTTGCCTTGACCATTAACTAAGGGAGATAAAGTTCTAATCACGTCTGTCACTTCACCGTTATTTATTACATAGTTCATTACCCATAGAGCTCCGTTCGACGGTTTTGATCTCTCCGGAAGCAGCAGACCCATCCCTCAATTAGAGATTGCACAGAAATCAATGTTTAGCATTCAATCCTAAGCGTGCAAGCAAACTTCGCCAAAAAGCACCGAGAAACGCTAGGCGTCATGGGCAGTGCGAGCAACCCTGTGATCTCCTGAAGAGCTGGGCGTATGACAAGGGGCTTAATACTTCGACCGCTCCGCTTCCCTTGTTTGTACGCATGAACGGATTATCTTGACGGGTATTCGATCAGAGAGAGGCGCGCGTAGGCTGTGAACCCTCAATCCGCTTTGTTGAACCCGCCTGAGATCCACTTTGGCTGCTACCATGTCTTCGTTTGGCCCGATCTGCACACGTTGGTCCAGTTATATTCAGAATCGCTGATGATACGTTTTTGATATATTAATACCTCGTTAACTCGAAGTTAAGATAAGCAAAATTGCGCGAATTGCCATGAAATATCGTGTTCTTTGTAATAAAGGCGCTACTACTTACCCGCTCTTCAACAGCAGCTTCTAATCTTGCTTTTCATAGAGGTTTGAAAGAGAAAAAAAAATTCACCAGTTCAGACCCGCGCTCTCCATTGCGTCTTTCCCCGCACGACACACCTCTATCTTATAGTACACTGTACCTGTGCGCATGTCTCTACCGTCACATGACGTGCGACAGGGTTGCTTGACGAAGTTGATATCCGCAGTTTGGCTCCAAAATACGTCGAAATAAAGGGCAACAAATACATGGGACGTATAGGAAATGGTTCGCTGCCGCGGGAAATTTCGACTTAGCCGATTTTTCGAGATATGCGAGTTCGAGTTATCGAGGTATTACTGTATATATATATTTGCAAATCTCGTTAAAGAGTAGCATAGTGATACTTACTGGTTGCTAAACGCACTCCACATATATATGTAAGAGAGAAAAACAGGAAAAGAGCGAAAATAGGCGCTCGCTTCGCTTTGGCCACACCCATGTCGCATTTCTCGTCCTTTGAAGTTCAAGCTACCCATGCAACTTCGAAGCGGAATCAGTTTTCGAAGGCAGAGTCCTGTCATAAGAGTCCCCTGCGGGCGTATTCTGGGGACCACAAATGGTAGCTGAGACGACGAAGCCTTTTATCTTGTCTGTCCGTGATGTGGAAACGGACACCGCCGGAAGGGGTACCGTAAAAAGTGCCTCCGGGAGCGAATTCGGCCTCACCTCCGTTACCAGTTTTTAGAAGTACGGAACACCTTCCGGTTGGGTCCGTTTCCGTAGCATGAAAAAAGGGAACAAAACAAGCTTATGCTGTTTTTGTACTCCCTCCGTGTTGCCAGAACGGAGCGCAACGGGCGGGGTTCCGTAAAAACTCGCTCCGGGAGCGAATTCACCCTGACCTCCGTACAATCGGCCTTTAGAAGTACGGAACACCTTCCGGTTAGGTCTTTTTTTTTTTCGCTCAGGGAAAGGGGAAAAAACAAGCTTCAACCTGTTTTCTTCTCTCGCTGTCACGTGAAAACGAACCCCGACGGAACGGGTTCCGTAAAAAGCCGCCCTTGGATTGAACTCGCCCTCCCCTCGGTCGGTACAGTCGGTTTCCGGGAGTACGGGTCCGTTACGGTCCGTTTTCGCAGCACGGACCGAACAAAGCAGACTTCACTGCGGCAGTGTCCAGTCCGCACAGTTTACAAAAAGAGGGAGTCAAACTCACGGCTCCAATGATGGCTCAACTCGATTGAAGGGCCCCTCTCTTTTTGGAAAGCGCAGCACAAAAAAACGTAGCTTCCCGCGTGCCAAAAAAGGCGGCGTCACGCTGTCACTCTCTCAGCACTAAGAATGCCAAAGAGGGGCCGACGAACGGCCGGATGTTCGGCACGCGCGATGATCATGAAAGGGAAAGTGTTTTACATCGAAAACGCCCGGGGAATTTTTTTTATTTTATTTCCCGGATTGTTTATTTATGTTCGCTCGGCCACGTGTCCGATGCGTGCCAGACGTTTGACAGGAAAAGGAAAGTGTCCTTGCGGACGCGCTCCCGGTTTATAAAATTTTCACCCTCTCGAGAAGCAACGCTGTTTCGCAAGGCTGGGACGGCCCGCGAAAACATCTTATCGGATTTCCCAACGCCCGCGCCTTTGTTATACAAAAACAACTTTGTCTGCGCGTTATTGGACTCTTCCATGGATTATTTCTCCCCTGTTTGTTTTGACAAGTCGTGCAATTTCATCTACTCCACGCTGCCATCACTGTTTCTGCACACCTCTGCCAACAAACGTCCGAGAATTCTATTGCATAGCTCCGGTATACTACCACTATTGGTTTTTTCCACTCACGGCTGTAATAATCTCCTAAAATAAAAAAAAATGGTTCCAATCCACGCTGTGGAGGTGGTTGGAAAGCAAAGCTGTAAACGACACCCACAACGATTACCCATGCGGCACCACTTGAATTCATACATGTGGCTCTACAAAAAGTGAAACCAGAAACTCTGCCAGCCGTTACGTCGTCATGGGATTCGTCGGGGCGGCGTCCCGAACACAGCAGCGTTGGCAGAAAGAAAACGGAGAGGGGCGTGTTTAGAAGTGTGAGGAGGAGCGCGGCACGCGGGGCTACGGCGTCATCTCTCTCACTGCCTCCCCCTAACTCCTGGTTTATGTGTCGCCACAAAAGCGCCCTCCCCCTCTCCAAACGCTGAATGCAAACCACCGCTTGTCTCCCCCGTCTCCACGTGTGGGCGTAGCTTAGTCGGCAAGACGACCGGCTCTCGCTCCGTTTCTCTATGCGGGCCCAGGTTCAATCCCCGGCGGTGCCAGTAGTTTGTGTAGCCTGGGAGCAGCCATTAGCCAGTAGTAGGCTGGAATGTTTCTTTGTGTAGACATCAGTAGCCTGGGAGTTTTCTGCTGACACGGACAGGAAAATTTCCTTGGCTGGTTAGAGATACGCATACTGCTTCGCATTAAAAAATGAACGAGTGAATGATTGAATGTCACCCTGTGTGCTCAATGGAACAAAAAAAACATTACCGGTATTTGTCCACAACATGCAAACATTGATCGGTATCTGCATTTTAAGTAACAGGCACCGCTTCGATCTGGATATCACAGCGCACGTACTTACATGCAGTTTGCTTTGCCAGGAACCGAAAAATGCGGAATAGCTAGACGGAAACTCAGGTTTTACGCTTCGCTCCTCCTCCCCGCCATAAGACGGGTCCTCAAGTGGCGCCCACAGTGTTCCATTTGCGCTGCAATTAAACCTCGCAGCATCCCATAATGCCCTGATGTGCACTGGCGTAAGCCGCAAAACGCAATATTAAAGCGAAGCTTTCTACTTGCGCCGTAGATCGTAACACCAAAACGCGCTGCCACAAAGCCCACTTCACAAAGCAAGTCTCCACAAAGCACATGATGATGATGATGATAAGCTGAAGGCACATCAAGCGCGTCAAGAAAAAACGCTTCCTGTGGTCTGAATTGAAGTTGAGTCCCTTCACGTTATGAAGCCAACGTCCGTCATCCCAGCACGGTCGAAGCAGCATAGATTGTAGACTTCGCCCTTGACACAGGTTTCATGGGGGAAAGCTTCGCGTTTCAGCCATCTTTCTCTGAAGGAAGCGGCTTTGATTTTTTTATTCCCAATCAATTTACCGTCGTACAAGAAAATCTAATAAATTCTCAATTATACCGGTTTAAAAGTGCGCTAATTGCATCAGGGAACTGGAGCCAGGTAGCAAACACAGCCGGCCCTCTCGATGAGGAAACCAGGCACTTCGCATGGGTTGTGCATGCGAAATCATGAAGTCCAGTTCAACGCTCAAAACGCCTGGCTTTCGCTTTGCGTTGTCGGTGGGCTTTGTAATGCTGTAACGTGTGACGCTTTGCTTCGTGACCCACCATATCGCTTTCGAATGGCTTCGATCGTCTCCTACGCGATGCGCCACTACTCGCATTTTCGCCGTGTAATGTCAGGGTCGACAATAGTGGCGAATTTATTTGCTTGCCCATTCGCCCTCTTCGGCTGCGGCGTACTGGGGTGGATGACCACCTCTCGCTATTGCCCGGTGAAAGGGACCGACAGCCGATTTTTCTCGAGTGCATGTCCTCCAACTCACGTGAAAGCCAGCGTTTTATATAGTGGGGTAGCCACAAGCAATTTCTAAATAAGGCGGCGAAAATAATTTTAATACGGCACTACACTTTGGAAGTGCGCCAGGTGGCGCCCTGCAGTGTCTAAACGAGACACTACGTACCCAAACAACTTCGTCGGTTACAACGCGTGATTCAAAAACCGCCTAAATAAATAGGAAAGACTGCACATTATTGCTGCTTTAGCTGGGGACAAGTTTTTAAACACCTCTCTTCATCTCACGTAAACTTAACGGTATGTTGCCGCACGGATCACTGTCACAGTTGCCAGCATTCCTTTCGGCGGGACACGTACGGCCGGTAGATCTTCCGCTTTGAAAAGTTCTGGAGCGCTATCAGGAAAGACAGTTTCGGGTTGGGGTGTTTTAAGTGACGCCGTTTCATTTGGGGCAGAGAGTGTATACTCCACAAAATCTCCCACCTCCCCTCGCGGGAACCCCTGTGTAGATGCGACGCATAGGGGGTTCACGTTGCAGCGTTGGACAGCGGAGGAACGGCGCTGGAACGATGGAGCGGAGCGGCGCAGGCACCTGCGTTTTTAGCGCGCATAACGGTGAGGGGACGCGCCGGCGCCAGTGCGTCTGCCGCGGCTATGACGCAACACAATCCAACACAATCCACTTTAATCCAAGCCAAAGCCAAGCCAATCCATTCGAATCCAATCCAATTCCCCTCGCGAGAGAGTTTTCGCTATCGGAGAGGAGAGGGGGTGAGCGGCGGAGAGCGCAGCTCACGCGGCGAGGAGAATGGGGGAGGGGCGGACGCCGACAACAACGCCGACGCCGGATGCAGGGACAAGGCGGGTGAATGAGATGCGTGGCATCTAAAAATCAGTTGTCTGTCCTACTTTAGGCTCGGTGTGTGCGGTAGAAGTTTGCCTTTAAGTACATAACCATTCCACCTCACATATTTGGTAAGTTATGGTAATTTAATGTACCGTATTTCCGCTACTTAAGATACTATTATAACGGCACGGAAGTAGGCACCGCTGTACACAAGCTGCGGAAGACTGAAAGATGTCATGGCGTACGCACGCACGGCCAGGTTTTCCGCCCACACATCCCACGTTCTGCGTCACGGTAAACGAATAAAGACGAGAAATCGGAGCGCGCAAAGTCGCCGGAAGACCGAGAGGCCGAAGCCCTTGTGGTAAACAACTACCGCCTTCACTCACAAAGGCCGCCAAAACATCGTTACCCGGACAGGTCGGACACAACGGGCGGAATTTGATCGTGGAGGGAAAGCCCTGTCCTGCCAGCGTGGACGTCGTACTAGAGCAACTGGACGCAGGCGGAAAATTCATTAGACAACGCCCTCTGCGACCACAAACGCAGGACGACCGACCACAAAAGAGGCCGCAGTTTACGGCCTGCTCGTAGTCCGCGAACCGGTACTGGCAGCCGAATGCCACGACATGCAGGTCAACAGCTAGGCGTCGCGTAGAAAGATTTTGTCCCTGTTTTCGCGCCTCGCAAGCAAGCGAGTTGTAACCACTGTGCAATTACCTTGCCGGACCAAATTCTAGAGTGCGTGGGTGATGTTCCAGGTTATCTCGGCCAATTTACGGGGCAATTTTGAACGAGAAAAGAGCGTTTGAAAGGGCTGTCGCACTCGAACGGCCCTTCCCCTCGAACTGCTTACGTCTGTCATACGACGACACGCCGGAAATCCCGCAGCTAGGATGTTGAACCTACACAACCTGCACGCGAACGAACAAAAACTCGATGTTAACCGATGTTAACAGCGACGCCGATAGCACGACACCACATTGCAAGCCGGCGTGACGTCACTATACGTTTGTTAGTGCGGCAGAACCGCAGAGTAGTTTTCTCTTCTGTCGGCTTTACAAATAAACAAATTCTCCGGGCTTTTGATAAGTTGTCAAATTAGTGTACTACAACGCTGATAGACAAATTCCCTCCGGTGACGTTTCAAATATCCGGTCTCAATGATCCCAAGCCTTGGCCACACAAATTTTAACCAGTTGGCTCACCAACAAACCCGGCAGGCGCAGTCCCGAAGTCCTCGTCCTCGCATTGGTCAAAAAAAACTTTCCCATCCCTTCCCAAAAAAAGTTGATAGAAGCGCGAAAGCTTCGTCCAATCTACGGAAAGTGCGTCCGATCGATCTTCAAACCTTCAAAGACTCAAATCGGAAACGAAGAACGAACCATGCGACGATTTTTTAGCGCCCTAAGTACATGCATCTACGAACGATTTGGGTGCATACTAACACGCAGTTTATGAGATCATAAAGGTATACTATTGTACTCCTTCGCGATCTATGCGTGTATTGCCTAATCTCATATTCGTCGCCCGCAGGGCCCTCCCCAAAGATCCGCTGCAATTGTCATTCGCTGCATCAAAGCGTAAAGCCTTATCGGTAACACACAAGCTCGCCCTATCAACGGGCGCCTGGTGCAGGTTTCCCCTACTCGCCCTCGTTAAAATCTGCATTCAGGGAAAGCGGATAACGAAAAGGTAAAGATCACAGGACTCAAGCCCCAATGTCGCATCGGTTCGCTCGCGCCATCTTAACCTTTCAACTCTGATATTTTTTTTTGTTATTTCAAGCAAAACAATGTTTCCTGTGTGCTTTCTTACAAGTTCTGGGTACCAAAAGCCCTAAACAAAAAATAGAGCTGGAAGTGCAAGTAATAACAGATGTATTAACAAGGCAATTAATTAGGACATCTGACAATTAAAATTGTAATGTTGACTAGGGACATCACTCTTGCATATTTTCCTTAAGCTTATGACTATATGAACATACAAACAAAAAATGACCTTTGTAGTGCCCGTATTGGTATATTTACAAGCTTGGGAATAAAAATCGGACCGCCATTTTTTTTCAGCCTCAATGTCGTAATTTCGTCTTCACAGGAGCTTCTTCTTCTTTGTAGCGTGCAGCTCCAATAAAATGAAAGAACAGTGATACATATCGCAACAGGTATCATTGAAGAACAATTCGCCAAAAAACTAGCATTTTTGGTTCGTTCTCTATGCGCTAGAGGAACCTTTATGTGACGGCGTCAATTGACACCACCAGCGCCGAAAGGGTTCATAGAACTGACATTCGGCAGCACGGTTTGACATCTCCCACCTTCTTATCAAACGCCCCGCACCTACAGCAACTAAAAATCCCAACTCTAATCCGGCCCGCCCTTAGCGAAAGGTTTCTAAACAAGCTCGAGGTGCTGCGCGCCGTATGCTCGTGGCAGGCAGACGACATCATCCCTTTGAACAACGCCGCGCAACAAGCTCAGAAGGCAGCGACACCGTGCAAATGCTCAACGCTCCCGATAAAAGCCTAATCTTGTCGTGACCTTTTTTTAAAGACAAGCGAGCTTTCAAGGCCGCCTCTCCGGGAACGCCGAAAAAGTGCGAAGGGCGCCTTTATCTTTAGTACCCAAGACGTGAAAAGAAAAATAGCGGGAATGGCCGCCCGGCGAACATGACATGCGCTGTAAAGATAAAAAGCGCAGGCTGCACCTGCGACTCCCAATACGGCAAATGGGGCGTAAATTCTACAATACGACGCCGTCAAAAGCGAACCTCGGCGGAGAATTGACGCTGACGACGCGCGCGAAGGTTTCCTGCAGGCCACGGTTATAATATTCGGAACTAGTACCCCGTACTGTAGCAATAAACAACCGTCTTCGAAACTTTTTTCGCAGAAAACCGCTATTCTGTTCGCGCTCACCTTAAAGGGGCCATGCAGACAAAAACAAGGTTGTTTTATTCGAAAGATTTGGTGTTTTATAGTTCCCCAGCGCTTTTTCCGGCAGCAAACGATGCTTTGTTAATGACCGTAAGTTAAAATTTTGATTCTCCCGCCAAATCACGCTTCGTGACGTATGCAATGACGTAACAAGAACAGGACTTCCAGCGAACGTTAATGCGCTGTTTACTCTGCAGCATACTGCGGAACGCCTTTTGCGGGCGAAGCCCCTGAGGGGCCCGGGATGTCGGCGTCTCCTGCCGTCGTTGTAGTCATGGTACTAAAGCAGCGGAACACTCGTTTTCCAACGCCTTGCGCCAGAATGCTTCGTGCTTCAAAGACACGAAACTGGTACAGCCAAGCCGTATTCTACCCCCCAACTATGCCTAGAATATACTGGCTAGTGTGCCGAGGGCGGGATCCAGGCGGGCGCCGGGAGCGATGTACGCGTCCGGCTGCCGCTTGGGGCGCTGCCGTGCGGGAGTGTGCGCGTTCGTCCGGCCCGAGCAGAACGCGCGGTTACCTCCGCGCTGGTAGCAGACGGCAGCGGCAGAACTTTCCATTCCCGCTTGCGACGAAAGCGAGCGAAAGCGACGGGAATTCTGTCGCGCGACGAAAATTTGTCCCGACCATTCGACAAAAACAATCATCGCGCGACAAAGCGACGCAATTTCCGTCGCTTTCGTCGCAAGTGCGAACGGCCTTTATGCGTTCACAACGTTCGTTCACAACGCCCATTCGTTCACAACGCCGTTCACCGTGTTATCTTGAACGAACACCGCATTTGGCGTCAGCTTCCTGTCCGCTCTCTTGATCCGCTTCTCCCACTCTGACAACCGTGAGGGTCAGTAGGTGCTTTGATTGATTGATTGATTGATTGGTTGACGACTGACTGACTGACTGACTGACTGACTGACCTGACTGACTGACTGACTGACTGACTGACTGACTGATTGATTGATTGATTGATTGATTGATTGATTGATTGATTGATTGATTGATTGATTGATTGATTGATTGATTGATTGATGATTGATTGTAGGTTTTAAACGCGCCGACGCAACGCAGGCGATGAGGTGCGCCGTAGTGGAGGGCTCCGGATTAATTTTGACCACCTGGGGATCTTCAACGTGCGCCTAAATCCCGTACACACGGGCGTTTTTGCTTTTCGCCTCCATCGAAAAGCGGTCGCCGCGGCCAGGAATTGAACCCGCGACCTAGTGTTCAGCAGTGCAACGCCTTAGCCACTGAGCCACCGCGGCGAGTTCAGTCGGTTCTGACACATTTTCCCTGTTGGAATGGCACCTGCTAGTTCACAGCGCAACAAAACGCGCGTGCTTTCATTTCGCTGCTTCTTGACGGTTGCCATAATCTGGAAGCTGAAGTTGGCACAAGCGGAATCAATAAAATGTTTATTGGTTATGCCGATGCCCTTACTCTTATGCCGATGCCCTCGTGCAGCTGCAGCTGCACAAGGGCATCGGCATAAGAGTAAAACACTGTATAGGCAAAGACAAAAACGCGGGTTCGATTCCCGGCCGCGGCGTCCGCTTTGTATGATGGAGGCGAAAAGCTATAACTCCCGTGTGTACGAGATTTCGGTGCACGTTAAAGATCCCCAGGTGGTCAAAATTAAATCCGGAGCCCTCCACTACGGCGTGCCTCATCGCCTGCGTTGCGTCGGCGCGCTAATAAACCCTACCATCAACAAATCAATACTGTGGGCAAAGAAGGCGCACACACCCAGAAGCAAACACCCAGGATATAAAGCACGGCCGCAATAAATGAGCCAACGCAGCTAGCGAACCAAATGCACCAACCCGGAAAACCGCGGCGAAGTGACAGCGGTGGCACGCTCCGTATATAAGCATATAAGCGGCGCTATAGTGCATATAACATGCGTGTGAACATATATAAGCATTTGCTCGGTACAACTGCCCTGAAAAAACTTTTTTATACAACTGCAGCCTCCGTCACCCTTCTGTATTTTCTTCTGATGCTTCGTTCTTATTCCGCAAGCCGCGTAGCATCCGCTGAATTGGTAACATGCCCTTTTTTGGGCTGTATACCGCTTTTACACAGCGGCGCAATCAGCATGTTGTCGATTTGCACCATCACTTTGGCAATGTCAGCTTGGTTTACAGTTAAACAACGCGGTTTTAGTGACAGGCACAGGAAAACAACAACCCGGAACACAGCCCGCGATTTGGCCTGGCACGGATACTCGCGCACGCCCGCAGAACTGGTGCAATATCAGCCCAAAACTGCTGGGAGGGGCTGACGGAATGGCTTGCATGTCCAAGCACCCACGCAGAACAATAAACGGTGCATCTCGGCGAAGAAAAAATACGTCCACAAGCTCTTTAATCACGCAAGCACAAGGCCACCTTTCCGCCTTCCGAAGCGAAAAAACTGCATCGTCTGCTGAAGCCGCACACTCCCGCCAAGCGGCGCCATCTGGCGGCCGCGGTGGGCTTTCATTGCTAACGGCGCCACGCTCTCCCATAGCAAAGCGCTCCGCTCGACAGTCTAGCCAGTATAGTCTAGGCACTATACCCCAACGGTTTCATCTCCGTGAGTAGAAAAGCCAACGCGCCAAGAATAGTTACACACTGGAAGCTTCACCCCTCCCCAAGTTTACGTTAGTGAAGATGGTCCCGGATCTTTTTTTTTTTTTTTTTTTTTGCTGTTAGTCTTCTAGATGGAGCCACCGTACTGCGCAGGGCAGCTGTTTGCCTTTGCCTTGTAGGGGTGAAGCACATTGGGGGCTCGCGCTGTCGGCGTCTCCCGTCGTATCATGTAGTCACGGTACTAGTTTAAACACTGGGACACTCGTTTTCAAAACGCCTTGCGCTAGAATGCATGCTGCGGAGTGTGACATGAAAACAACTTACGGCCTTTCTGTCTCTCATTTAATTTCTTATATCCGGTTCAACACAGGAGAGGGCGCCACCACCTCAGTAAGCGCGCGATTGCGCCTCCCACCAGCGCTTCTTCGGCGCCCAATCAGCGCGCCGTGCAGCGAGAGAGAGAGAGAGAGAGAGAGAGAGAGAGGAGAGAGAGAGAGAGAGAGAGAGAGAGAATTACAATTTTTTAATATACTTGTGCACTGTATGCCTCGCCTCTCCCATGGTTTTCACGTTAGTGGACACGGCCCAGGATTTTTTTCTGAACGTATTTGCACCTGTCTTGTTTATGTTACGGTAGGTAGTAATCGTTTCGTGAAACATGGGGTATGCTCGACAAACACGGCCACGTAAGACTTGCGCCAATCCGCAGTATCGTGTGAGACAACCGCAAAGCACCAGACTTCTGAGCAGCTACAACAAGCATAATGCGCGCAGTACCAAGTTCAACCAACAACAGTACGCACTGGTACTTCCATGTTTACGTGTACTTTCGTAACTTCCATTGTTTCCCCCACCATTCTTACTGCTGTAAGATGAATATGCATTACATTTAAGCAAAAAAATAGCTGGATCTGCAAGCCTACAAGCCTTGCCTAACACTTGCGTTTGCTTTTGTCGGCCTCAGCCAATCGCACAGCCATGATTACGTCATAGGTTCTAGTGCGGGAAATGAACTAGTGAATCGCATGGCCATTCCTTTATTCCTAATTATATAGCTTATTTGGGCGACGTTAACGTTAAGAGTGGTGTCAGTGTGATTCCGACGAGGCAATCGTTCAAATGAACAAACTTGTGCTTTGTCTGCTTAGCCTCTTTAAACAAAGGTCGCATTTCATGGTATATTTTGTTTAAAACCAAGAACGGGCACGGCACGTACTGTTTAGTTTGAAATAAAGTCAAAACGGTTTCAATCAACTGGAAATTCGGCAGCCATGATAGGAGAACCAACTTTATTGAAGAAAATACCAGGAAAAGGTGGCGGGGGGGGGGGTGAGAGAATTACAGGTGGAACCCTTTGTCCAGGGCCCCAGTGGCTTTTGCTCCCGTCTTCGCGCCTAATACCCCTGTCACGCGGCAAATCTACTGTCATTCAAAGTGAATGACATTAGCTGCTAATGACATTCAGTTCGGCCGTGCGGGTCTACACGGCGAAACAAATGTCATTTGATAGTGATAGCGGTGACGATTAGCGAGCTCGCAAAACCGCAAAATTATATTTCAAGCGCATCTTGAATGTTTTCACGCATAATATTAAAAAATAATAACAAAGGAATATTTTTTTTCAAAAATGAAAATAAGAAAATCATCGGTTTAGGTGACATAAGTAGACACCACAAGCCGAGACAAGTCCGCAAAACATCCGTATTAGGGTAGCGCAAGCACTGGGGACGAGATTTTCCTTTTTGTTAGTACTTTTGTCTTTATTTATTCGAAAAACACCACGAAGAGGTAAATATGTTTACTGATAGTTTTTAAAAACAGTATTCTTTGGTTTATTACTGAATTTTAGTACTCGAACAACAACACGAAGAGGAAAATATAAGTTTACTGACAAATTTAAAAACAATATTATTTGGTTTATTACTATTTTGTTTTTATCTAGTGACGCGCCACTGCTGTCGAGGCTACTCATTTGGCCGCTAACTGAGGTCCGGGACCTCGTAGCGTCCTCAGTTAGCCGCTAAATGTCATTCCCCTCAACTGTCATTCGGTATTCTCGTGCAGCGCCGAATTAATGACCTTTAGGCGAATGACATTTGGTCTAAATGTCATTAGATCTGCCGTGTGGCTGGCGTGGGCATGCCATGATTCTCGTGAAGTTAGAGGCAGATTCTTTTGATATTCGGCCCCCTGCGAGCACCCCGGAATGGCGGCGCCACCTGGCGTATCCGGAACGAAATAAGCGATGCGGTTCGGAGGCGGGAAAATTAATTTATCACGGTCCCGTATCAAATTTAACGCAACCGTTTTGTGATCGTACTAAACGAGCAACGGAGAGATATTTTTTATCTGACGCCGGGTTTGCCTCCGGCCTCCCGCGAATCAGCAGAGCACGTTTCCGTTCAACATACGCCAGGTGGCACCGCCGTTCCAACGTGGTCATTTTAACACGAAAGTATTTTATTCCGGGATTTACAAAGATTTCACTGACGTCATATCCGTCACGGAAGTGACGCCAGTACAACGAAGCAAGTGGCCTGTAAAGGGTGCACCCCTGCACACAGAATCTTCTTGCGGGGAAGCAACCTTTAGAACTAAAGAGTACGTTATACTTAGGGTTGTTCCTTTTCGGGTTTTATATTTTAACACGAAAGTGCTTTATGCCGGGATACACCAAGATTTCACTGACGTCATATCCGTCCCGGAAACGACGCCAGTACACCTTTGCCGAAGCGACCCGCCAGCAGGACGTCGCTCGCCAAGCCCAGCCCACAGGACAGCCGCCGACCCACACATCATGCTCAGCTACAGATTTCGATACACATTTCATAATTGTGTTTTACCGATTCCTATGACACAGGAATCAACCACATTTTTTTATTAATGGCCAGCGAAGTTCCCACAGGCGGAAACCGTTTTCGTTCAATTTCTACATAAACAGACAAATGCCCTTGCTGTTAACAAATTAGACAACGAAATGCGACATTCGTGCAAAGTGAGAGCCAACGAACGAGCGGTTTTCTCGAAAATAAGTTCTGAAGACACTCATTTATTGTACGATGCAACACCCTGTTTTGAGTTCGCCCTAGCTCTGCCGCATTTCTTTGTAAGTGATGTGTGGCATCACGCGCCACAGGCTCAAGTGATGAGTGGAGGGCGCCTATAGATTCAAGTAAATGAGATTAAAACGCGCTAAACGAGCCACTCTCACTGCAACGGTTTAGAGGGATCGGAAATGTCTGATTTCCATGCCGGAGAAATGCAACGCCTTGAGCCGAAAATAACGCCATGCAAGTTTCCGGACTTTTCGCGATAGGATCACCGCGCATGCGCAGATCAAGAACTCCACGTCCGTCGGTCGTCCTAACCGGCTCTAGCGGACGCCCATTTCAAAGCCGACGGAAGTCCCATGGACGTCCGTGGGACGTCCGGATTTAAACACTTCCGTACGTCCGGTGGGACGTCCATAAGTGGATGTATTCTGGATGTTCAGTCAAAAAAAATTCCAGAATCACATAACGAGAAGCTTATGTCCTTAGAATGAATACTACACCGCACAAGACCAACGCACTGCCAGGCAGACAGCACACATGAACACAGTGAACTTTTTCCACATGTTTCGTTAGCGGTTCTCAATTCTTATATATCCTTCCCCAAGAGCTCACTGTTGGAGTCGGTGAGGTGCTTCAAAAAAGTACAAAAAATATAGGCATAATTTTACAAATATGCACGTGAATCTGGCAGTATAAAAGTCAGTGTGGTGATGTACAAAATCTTTTTAATTTAAAAGCAAAGTAGCTTTTTCGTTATTGCTTTTATATTCAACATGCTTCCTAGTAACTTTGTAAGTCCACTGGCGGATGTCATTCGGACTTGTATGTCCGTTTCTGGATGTCCACTGTACGTCCAAAAATGTACATCCAAACATGGACGTGCAGTGGCCGTACAACTTGGAAATTAGATGTTCGGATGTATTTAGGACGTCCCACGGACCTGCTGGTTGCTTTGGAATAGTAGTGGCACAAGTATACGCCCCGCTGCTTTTGGCACAAACACCCCCCTATCGCAAGGTTCACACACCAGGGGAGCTGACCAGAAGTTCTCACACACATCTGTCGCACGTAGAACGCGTTTTCTGGACTTCAAATACGACAAGGCCCGCGTCACAGCGGAAGCAAAGGCGGAGATGTCGTATCCCAGCAACATCCCCCAAGGCTCGCCCTTGGCGGCTCGAACGCAGGGCGTGCTTATCGCTTTGCCAAGAAGCCATCCGCCCTTCAACAAGAACTCGCCAGGCCACGAATCACCGCGCAACAAACCGCAAGAGGTGCACGCTGCCACTTCGGCATATGGGAATGTCATCTTATCACGCGCCTACACATTCGCCCTTCGGCCAGCTGGCTGTCGCAAATGTGGGGAAATAAACTGCTCGCAAACTCCGCGGTTTATCGCTGCGGCGATTAAATGCGTCGCCGTTGTCTCCGTTCTTCTCTTCTGCCACGCAGTCGGCGTCAAGAAACCAAGGTAGCCGGGCGGCTTCTTCCCGCCGCTGCCGCGAGCCATGGCGGCGTCCACGGCGCTGGTCGCCGTCGTGCTTGGGGTGCCTGGCCGCGTCGTGGGCCGCCACGTCTCCGGCGACCGACTCGACGGAGCACCCGACGAGGCGCAACCTGTTCGTTACACCCCTACTACAAGACCAGCCCCAGGCCGAGCGGCACCACAAAGGGTTCGTACGGCGGCTTGCACAGCGAGGTTCAGCACCTCCGCGCTGCGGACGCGTTTTCCGCGCCATAAATTCACTCGTCGATTGTACTTCTAGGGAAAATGTCGCACGATATCAACTAAAGGCGCAAGTGTGCGCTCCAAGCGATATTATCGCAGAGTGAACTGTGCCTTTCATTTTGAGCATTGTACTCAAGTTTTAGAAGGACAAAAACCTTGGTGATTTTTGTTGATTGGCCGCGAATACTTTTAAAAACGTGCCACTATGGCGGACCAGTTGCCGGCGCGCCTCGCAAAGCTAAGTCGGCCTGTTTGCTGCCAATGCACTCACTCAAACTGGTGATACATCAGATCAGAGCCTACAAATCTGACCATCCAGCTGAAACTCGGCGGACAAACCGCTAGCACCTCAACACTACGATTAGTAAATATACGAAAATACCGAACGTCCGCGTACGCACACACCAAGAACAGCAAGGAAGGCATAGGTGACGTAGTAAATCTCATCTTGTTTGCGAATCAAATGCCAGTGAGAGGTTTCAATGACGACTTCAAAAATCAAGAATAATGCAAAGCTGGAGTGCCGAAACGGATATGATGTCGTGCCTAACCAAAACCTTTTACGTTGTTTCGTGTTCTTAATTGTTGTGCTGCTAAATCGTTAAAAGTACGCTAAAAGTACGCCAGTCTGCTAAAAGTACGCCAGTGTGCACAACGCAGGTATAAAATAACGTATTTTTGCTCAGTAGTATTAGAGCAAAAGGAACTGAATTACAGCCATTGAAGCGGTCAAGAATCTGCAGTACGAACTTTGTAAGTGGTGAATAAGTGATGGGATCCCGCATCACCGTCGTATGCCCAAACCATTACATTCCCACCCAAACATAAGCCGCTAACAGGACCTCGCCTAATTACACGCAAGTCTCTAATTTTAATTACTGTTGAATGGTTACTTCTCCACCTTTGTAAATTTTTGAGTGATTACAAGTAGAATTGTCCGACATTTTGACTGGTGTCGTGATTTTAACCTCGCCCATTTCTGATGTTGTGCATGTAGCTAATTCGACATTTTTTTATCAATGCAGGCTTCCTTCTACTTGCTGCAGGCACTCAATTTTAAATAGAAACTGCTTGTTTACGCCAGAGATAGCGAGCACAAACTGCAAACCAGGTAGTGCTACCAATGATGAAAAAGGGAAACAGAGACTGATATCGGGCTTCTGTGGTACCAAATTTTAGCAACCACATTCTGTGCCACCGATGCTCAGTGCACTAAACAGAACACGTGACAAAATTAGCCGTTACGTTTGGTGCATAAAATACCTTTCTATGAGCATTTATTCCATTAATGCTAAACTAAATAAAAAATGCACCCTGTTCCATCAGCAAAGAGTCAAAATCAGACAGGCCATGTTCATAGTGATACCAATCTTTGATAGTTTATAAGTGAGTAGTGGTTACCAGTAAAACGAAATGGTTGCAGACTTTGCAAGTGTGAGCAACTCACACTTCACGTATTCTTATTGGGTGCACAGCTGTGCGATACGTTTCCAACAGCTGCCAATCATTAAAAAAATATACAGCAAATTGGCAGGCAGTTCTGCTGCATATGTGAAGCTTTCTTGTGCAATTTCGCCCCATAAACCGGGAATTTATTTCATTGTTCCCTGACTCCCCTGCTTTCTTTTTCATTATGCGTCATCCTACTCCCCAAGCAACAACTGAACTTCCGTCGGCCGTCGAACGTACGTCCATTCCGGGTCTTTCAGAACCGGTGGACGTACAATGTACGACCGTGGGACATCTGGATTTAAACTTCCGTACATCCATTCGAACGTTCGAAATTGGATGTATTATGGATGTTCAGTAAAAACGTACAGCATCACAAACGTTTAATTAAGGAGAAGCATATTTTCCTACAACAAATAATAACACCGTACAACACCAACGAACTACCCGGCAGAAAAGTATACACGAACACGGTAAACTTGCTGCACACATTCCGGTAGCGATTCTCAATTCTTATATACCCTTCCCCAAAGAGATTATCATCTGAGTCAGTAAGGTGCTCTAAAAAAGCTTTAAAAAAGACCTAATTTTAGTAATATGCAGATGAAATTTGCAATGTACAAGTTAGGGTGCTGATGTACAAAATATTTTTAATTGAAAAGCAGAATAGCCCTTCTGTTCTTGCTTTTATATTTAATTTACGCCATTATTTGATGCTTCGTGGCAACTTGGTACATCATCAGGCGGATGTCCTTCGGACATACAGAAATGTATATCGTTTGTACATACACTACTAAATATCGACTGTACATCCAGACATGGTCGTACATTGGATGCAGTGGCCGTCCAAACTTGGCATTGGATGTTCGGCTGTTTTTTGGACGTTCCACGGGTCATCCGGGGCCATCACCGCATATAACGTGCTCTCTCATTCCCAAGCAACCACGGACGTCCGTGGGACGTTTGAAGTACAGCCAAACAGCCAGGGCCCAGTTTGGACGGCCACTGCATGTCCATGCATGGATGTTCATTTTCGGATGTACAGCGGACACCCTGAAACATATGTAGAAGTCCGAATGACATCCGCCAGAGGACGTACAAAGTTATCATGAAGCATAAAATAATGGCCTAACGTACTTGATAAAAGCGAAAACAAAAACTACTTCACTTGTGAATTACAAAGAGTTTCTACATCGGCACCCTAACTTGTATATTGCAAGTTTCACGTGCGTATATCTAAAATTAAGCCTAATTGTTTTACTTTATTGAAGTACCTCACAGACTCCAAGGATGATCTCTTTGGGGAAGGATATATAAAAATTGAGAACCACTAAGGAAACATGCGAAGCAAGTTCACTGTGTTCATGTATGTCTGTCTGCCAGGTAGTGCTTTGGTCTTGTGTGGTATTCGTTGCAAGAACACAATCTTCTCGCCATGTGATTCTGGAAATTTTTACTGAACATCCGAAATACGTCAAATTTCGGTCGTTCGACTGGACGTACGGAAGTGTTAAATCCGGACGTTCCACGGACATACGTGGTACGTCCATCGGTGCTGAAACAGACGTCGTACGGACTCCGTTAAAGCCGGAATGGACGTCGTACGTTGGACGGCCGACGAAACTAACCCAAGAGTGCTGTCAGTGCACTTCACAGGAAACATGATTCGACACGACAAACTGCAACCATCATGCCCAAGTGCGCTCGGCCCTGTGACAGGATTATGTGGCTCCTCTTGATGTTGCACACCTTCCACTAGTGCTCCTTATGCATCCTCTACGGCTCTTGTAATTTTCATGAATATACTGCCTCAAATTCACGTCCATATTTTAACAGCAAAGCTGTTCAGCAAATCGCAATTTTTCGTGTCCGCGGTTAAAAATACCAAGAAATTGCCGAGCACGCGCACGTGAGTGCAGGCCTCGCGGCAAACTCCTGGCAGTTAAAAACACAAGAGAATGCCGAGCCCTCGCGTGTGCGTGCCTTGCAACGACCGCCCAGCGTCCCTGGCGCACGCTCGTCAAGCCAAGCATACCCACTTAGGGAGATTGGCCAAAATTGGCCAGAAGGGAAAAGAACTCCAGCGTTCACCGTAATCGTGACAACACTTGCTCGGAATTAGAAAGACCCCAGCATTCGCTGTAATAGCGGCAACACTTGTTCGGAACGAGAAAGACACGTCATAGCGTATGCCCCTCCAAGGTGATGTCCAATGATTATCACTTCCAAAAGGCAAATAAAAGTAGTTCACACTTATAGCAACATTAATGGAGTAAAGGTCATTGCGGCAGCGAAAAAGAAGCAAATCGGCTGCAATCACGGACTTAAATCTTCCTGACGGTCGTAGAGGTTGCGTACAGCTTCGCTAACTTCAAGTCTTACGCGTTAGTGTGAGCTTCCTTCATTTTTATTCCCAGAAATCAAGGACAACTGCATGCTCTCATTTCACACGTAACTACATCCCCACTCCGTCTCTTTTCAGGTGCTGATTTATCGGAGCCTCGTCCCCCCCTTCCCGCCCGCCGCTATCGACCGAGGCTTCCCGGACTCAGGCGTCCCTCACTCCGGCCGCCCTTCCAGCTTTCCGGCATGGGTGCCGCTGAGCCGCGCCACCAAGCCTGGACGGAGCAGGACGGGGAGACGCAACCGAACATTACGTCACCAGCACCTCCTGACGGCAACAGTACAACAAGCTTCACAGACGCAGAACCCGTGGTCCTCTCCGAGTCGACCATCTGGACCCTGGCACTGTGCGGGGTCATGATCGTTGCCGCCGTCGCCTTCTTTGCGGTTGTGCTGGCCGTGTGCCGCTGCCGACAGCGGCGCGAGCGTCACAAACGCTGCCTCACCACGCAGACGAACATTCGGGTCATGCAGGACATGGTCAAGATGGCGGCGCGCAAGAAGCAGCCAGCGCCCCTCGGGCAGGGACCGTTCGCTAGAATCGCATGACAACCAACACTTCTAACAAGGCTTGGTTTCACAGTGACAGTTGTGTGGTTGTGTTGATGACAACTTTCAAGTGTGCTTCGTGATGGTGTAGCTGTCGTCCAGTTGCGCCCGCATTTTGTCTCGCGCCCTCAAGAGGCATTAACACACCCTTCTAGTCCTGCCATACTTCTCTGCAACCGAGTTATCAAAGATCTCATGGCGCAGCCAGGATTCAACTACCGAATTTTCTTCATTTCCCAATTTCTTACCAGTTGAAAACCATTTTCTCATGAATAAACAAAGTAGTTTTCTACTGTATTTCCACCAGGTTCAATAAAGTCCTCGTGCAATGCTTGCGTGTATGAGAAGCTTTTTTAAACACGCACAGGAAAATAAAAGCATCAGCATAGGCAGACCACCATTTTCAAGTGCCTTTTTATGTAAAAATGTCAGCGCACATCACTCCATCGATCATAAGAGCAGGAGGTGCTCTTCTGGTACATGCAGGACACTTTCCTGTCCTGCATGTGTATAGTAAGTCATTGCGAGCATACTCATGTCCTAGTGGGAATGCTTTGGAAGCCCAGAAACAAACTACTGGCCAGCGGGAAAGGAAAGCACCGAACGGAAAAAGGCTTAGAAGAAGTTTGGAAAGGTCACACTACTTTCAGAAAAATTAAGGGCCTTTTGAATGAATCCTTAAATCTGGCCAGTACATCGGTGATGTTAATGCATGATGGATACGGAATTTCAAACAAAATTTTACCATAAAGCAAAATGCTGTTTTCTACACCGTTTTCATATTCACAGATAACTGCATATATACACCTAGATCTGTGAAACCATGTTAAGGCATTTTTCAAATGCCTTAATACGCAGCTGGGATTTCGGAACATCATACTGGGCCTCTACCTCATGAATTTCCAAATATCGGGTCTCTAGAACTACAGTTAGGGCTCGTCAATAATGAATCGGAGAGAGAGTCTGCACCCTCTCTTCCTTAGTATAAATGAATAGACCACAAAGATGGTTAGCAGGCAGAAGCTGCAGACTGTCATTTTCTCTCCACAAATATTAGGCGAACGTTTTTGCTCCACTTCTCATCTAGGTTTATCGGTGGCGGTTGGTTCGGCAACCCGTGTTCTTGATAAAAAAACAACAGCCTTATCAAGTTCCGCACCCCAGAAACCTGCACAGCTCTTTCATCACCCTCGCCTGGATACACGAGTGCATCATTGTTTGTCTCTGCATGACCTGTGCGCATGAACTAGCCTGCATTTGGTTGACCCCCCCAGCAGCTTTTTCACAGCTGTCATTAGCAGCCTCTCATTTCCCCAGAGGCACCTCAGTACAGTAAAAAAGTTACCATCCCTTCTTAAAGAAAGTTGAGAGAAGCGCAAAAGCTTTCCGATATCAAAGCTGCGTCAAAAGTGCATCAAAACTTTCACTAAGAGTGCGCCCAACAATTCACTGATAGTGTGTACAGTCAATCGGCAAACCTTCAAACCTTGATTCACTTCACCAGGCCTTGTGTAATCAATGAACACGTCGCTTCAAAAATGAGCCAATTTATCTGACTTTTCTTATCCATCTTCCCAAGGAAGAGATACACTGTGCTGCATGTGATGTAACTAATACCCGCAGGCAATGGGATGAGTTGTTGCTTTAGTTCCATATGCTGTGTGTGATACACATGCATTTGTATTGGCTGCTATTAGGGAGTTAGTACAGTGCTTGTTGCCTTTGCATACGCTAAACATTAAATTTTTGTGTCACGCTACGTAAACACCACGAGGGGAGTCTAAGTAGAGCATCTCACCAGTTTTGCGTAGTGACATGCTCATGCTTAATGCGGCATCTGTTGAATGTTTTTGCGAAATGACTCGCCGGCTGATCTGCCAGCAGTACATCAGAGTGCCTGGACATTTTATGACTATCCAAACAAGTGCAAACAAACGCTTTTCCTTTAGTATTGAATGCAAATTGTTCATAACGTGATATGAATATTCTCTTACCTATAAAGAAAGTGTTGATGCCCCGCGGCACTTCGTGCAATCGCACAGAACGCCCTGAACCAAATGCCCGGGTCTGACGCATACATTTTATTCAACTTCAAAACAATCCAGAGATGCGTTTCAAATGAACACAATGACATGACATGCGTTGCAAGTCTGGACAGCGGTTGACAGGCGATCGGTCGCTTTCTCCAGCCCGCCATAAATTCAGCACTCACCTACCGTGGTTTGCAGAGACGAACAGCAAGTCACTATTCTGGTGCGCAAGACGAAGAGGCTTTTAGCCACACACACTGTACATACCCGATGAGAGGCTGATTTGTACGTCGCTCGAGAAAGATAATCCCAAGCATGGGAAGCACTGTCCACCCGCGCAAGCACAACATTGCATTTCATCGCGAAGCGAATGCATCCACACCACACACACCCAGCTTCGGTCGCTGGCCTGGCCATAAAACTTTGTTCCAACAGTCAGCGATGTGGTGACGATACAGAGCTGTGCGAGGCCGACGTGGTAATCCCGCGACGTATTTAAAAACACAGGAACAAAGAACTTTGCCCGTCTGAAGCAAATTACTGTCCACAGAAGGAGCGAAACCGTGGATGCTGTCGCGCTACTCGCTGCCATGTTGGAAACGCAAGCGGCCTCACATACGCACGCTATTTGGCTAAAATAGCATCCGCTCGTCTTCTATCCGCTAAATGCAAAACCGGCTTAGCTTACGCCGCATGCAAAGTGCAAATGACACAAAGAAATAGCGTTCGCTAACTGTTTGCGTACGGCTATGTACGTTATTCTAAAACTCTCTACAGTGGAACCCCGATATTCCGTCCCCCGGACTTACGACGACCCGCTTTTTACGACGGATCACCGCAGCCCCGGTAAACTCCCCACAGAAACAATGTATTTAAAACCCCGATGATATGACGCTCAGTTGAACGCAATCCGCTTCATACGACGGACCCTGGTGCGGATAAACCGGCGCTTTTCCCATAATTTACTCCGCTTTGCCGCCCCCTCCCGACCGTCTTTATTCTTAGCCGCCGCTTGACTCTGCTTGACGTGCAATTGGGCGCAGGCGAGCCAGACCACTCGCTGAACAGACACAAGCAAGCAGGCAGGTACTCGCGAGCGGGAGTTAACCTGCGACGGCCCCACACGGCAGCAGTACGCCAACGCGCCTACCGCGAGAAGCCGAAGTTGCAGGTGGCAGACGGACCGTGAATTTGAAGCTCCCGTCAAGCCACCGACAACGCGAAAACACATAAGACGCAACCCCACGGCGATGACCTAAATAGCCGCTTTCCCCGCCTGCTCGATCCAAGTTTCTTCCTTTCACGACGCTCCTCTCTCCCTATATCCCTACTCTCTGCTTATAATAGTCTTTCAAAGCCGCATTGTCACTTCCGCTCCTTTTTTGCTAGAGTGCATCAATTCACGCGCGTTCGCCGCAAGGGTGGAGACACTGTATACGTTGCCACCGCCATTTTGGGTCACTCTTTGGCCGCCACAGTAAGTCACTGTAGCAAGACCACGGTATAATTTTCGCCGCAACACGGTTTACTCGCGAAGATTGAATCATCTTATCTATTTCGCGTTGCCTGAGTCTTGTAGGAAAATGAAACAGCTATGCGTTGAGCACTTTTACCCAATAGCGACGCCACGGGACCGTTCAAAGCGTGTCTCCATCAAGTATGGCAATGCCATTTTTTTTCATGTCCGCCTTTTAGTATCGTTCGTTTCACTCGGCCTCGGCAGTTTCCCACTCGCCTTTTCCCCTCTCAATTTGCTCTACCACGTTGGCCTTACCTCGCGCGTGCAAGGCATGGGCAGGCGGCTATAAAAACCGCCAGACGGCAAGCGCATCGCGTAGCACGCGGTGTTTGGCTAGCGGGCTAGCTGGACGCCATGGAGGGGAGGGGGGCCCAACATAGGCGTTGCATTCTTTTAAATTTGGGATTTCAGGTAAAGGGTCGCCAATCACGTCAGAACGCACTAAATATAGAAGTTGAAATAAGTTCTTAGCCTACCTGTCACGGGAGACCATCTACTAAGCCGGAGTTTACCCGCACCCCAGTCGTACGACACCCCGGTCATACGACGCTTTCTCGTGGTCCCTAGAAAGTCGTATTATCGGGGCTTCACTGTATATAACATTCACACTGAGCTGTGTCCTTTTTCAAGCGAGATCACATTTCTAGATATTCCCTCACACATCTGATTAGCAGAGGGCAAATAATGGTATTTATCTATAAACTAAGCAGTTTTATCAGTGGCCCTACTTTAAGCAGAGCAGTCTCTAGGGGAATTTCCATCAATGTTAACACGATTTTGTTTTCCATACACAGATCTTTGTCTTGTGCAAACCTGATTAAGGTATCTATCAGCTTACAAAGAAGCGCTGGAAGGGCGTAATGCAAAACAGCTTACCTGTACACGTCGTATGTGAAGCAATCTTTGAAGGGAAGACTTTTGGCCAGCGGATGTGTCTGCGGTGAAACAGAGATGAGGGTTTCCCCGTCAGAACCCCACAGTACCTAGACATTTGTTTCCACTGTGTTCGGTTATCAGAAGCATTAAATGCCTTTAAAGGGGCCGTGAGGACAAAATGCAAGTGTGGTTGATTAAAAGGACTGCTTTGCCCTGATGACCATGCTACCAATTTTATCGCAAGCTTTAAACAAATATTTCTGATTATTGAAGAAAACATATGAGGCAGTTCTTTTTCTCGAAATGAGCAAGATCCACGTAACGCGAATTTGAGAAACAAGCGGAAGTTTGTTACCGACCTAAATGCAGCTCCGTCAAAACTATTATACGATATATTTTGCATGACAGCTAGGGGAAGGTTATGGCCACAACACAATTAAAAATTATGCCGTGAATTTGAGTGATACTGGGGTGATAAGTTTGGATTTGGCTAATATTGAATTGAAACACTCAAGTTGATGCTGCATTCTTATGCAAACTTCATTTAAATTGACTTCCAAGCATTGTGCGATCGAGTATCGGTGGAAAAGGCATTACAAATATGCAACAGGGCCTCAAGAACAGTAGAACTGTACATGGAGAGCAAGTGAGCCTTCCTGGAACCATTAATTAGATGCTCTTTTCGAATTTTCCCCTAGGATAATTACCGTGGGCACACCTCAAGGCACTAACGAAGTAAGCAAGCTCTTCATTGCCTTGCCATTAATTTCCAAGATGTTAGACAAAACGCCGCTCATATCTTATTCTTCACCTTGATGAAGTGGTTCGTACTCTCAGAGTGTGGAAGGGGGGGGATTTGCCAGGGCTTGTAAGCGGCGGCTGTTTAGTTAAGTATTGAAATGGTAAATATGGGAGTAGAAAATAAATATAACCAGAGTTATTTCGTAGGAACGAGGGAGACAAAATGAAATCATTGTTTCACATCTCTGTTTCATTTCGTTCACTCTTCAGTTCACTTCGTCGGGGAAAGGTGTTTCACGGATCTCCTAATTGCCATCTGAATTCTTATAAGCCAGCTCCGAAACGCACAAAAAAAAACTTCCGAAAACACCCATGAAACAGTCTAAACCAGTGGTTCTCAGCCATGGATGTGTCGGGGACCCCTTGTGGACTGGTGAAAGTGATGGGGGACCCCTTGCAGCGGAGAGGAGGGAGGGGTACGTAGGTAAATTAACACAACTGGAGCGTGAAACAGGTGCCTTTTATTGCTACCAAAAACATCAAACAAACGTGCCACATCACTTCATTTTGGACAGTTCATCAATCCACGTTTTACTAATGACCAAACTTGCCGCCCTCAACCTCGATCCCCAGTTACTGCTATAGTTAGAACATTTTCTTAAAAACCGTTCTCAATATGTCACGCTAAATGGTTTCGACTCCCAACTTAACTCTTTCGCTACCGCGCCTATCAAAATCGATCAATTTGATCGATACTTTTGGGAGCGCCTTTTCATAGCGTTCCAGGCGTTTCTCGAACAAGTAAAGCTGTTCGGAGTTAGATCAGAAAATGGCCTTTCAAAATCAGTTTTGTTTTCATTTTTGCAACGGAAACGTGATTTTTGACACGCTTTTGAATCACCTGGTTCTGGAAAAGGGGCGTGGTCATCGCGCCTCAAGGCTACCAACGAAGAATGCGTGCAACTCGTAATTACTCTGCACCAGCGCTTGTTTTTTGCTATCAGGGCGTGAATGGGGAACTAGCAAACGATTTTCAATCGTCAGGTCACGCTCTGACAGTAATAATCCCAGAAATCGGCTGAAAATGTCAAGCAGTGCCTGGTTGCAAAGCTACTTTATGATTTTAGGCAGTTTTATTGCCTTTGCGCAAGTGGTCCTAAGTACTCTGGTAGTTCTACTACCCCAGGACCATTCCCAAACAGTTTACAACAGTTTCGGTTTCGTTTCTGCATCGCGAAATTCATATTTAGCGCAACTACGCAGTTACCCAACTTCAAGGCTAACTGCCATGGTGCCTGAAGCGTCCGCGACTGATCCTCGAACAAAGCACGCCGCTCCTCATTTCCCCCCACCCTAACCCGATTTCTGCGATAAGAACTTCAGATGCAAGTCAAAAGGTCACACCCAGTCGCCAGATATCTGTTCCGCCGAGGACAGCGCTTCAAACCGGCCTTACACTGCCAGCTGTTCGCCTTCCAGTTTCGTTTCATGCGAGGGTATATCCGGGTGTCTAATGTTGCTGCTTAGTTGAACTGTCTATTCGGATCGAGTCTCTGATAAGTTTTTGTACTGTTTCATTTGAAAAATGTTAGGTGGCGCTGCAATAGAGGAGGCTCGTTGTGCTGATCTTTTTAGCGCGCGACTGCTACTCGGCCAAGATCGCAGGGGACGATTCTAGCTCATCGTACCTCATTTTGCGAGCAAGGCTACAATTGCGAGTAAGAAGATGAATATAAAGCTCAGCTTTATGTTTTGAGAGATAACTGACCGTGAACGACAACAAACATCAGCCACGGCGTTCCGTTTTCAACTTCATGCATGTTTTTTTCTGCATCGCGTGCTTGTCCCAAATATTGTGCTCGCTGTAAATGCAAAGTCAGCCATTGACAGATGTTTTTACGTTATGTGTGGGCAAATTGGTGCCTCTGATAACGTCAAACCGCCAGATTTATTCCAAGGAACCACCCAAAATTGCACAGTTTGAATTAGAGGTTGGGCTTCACCGCATGACACGAGCACCGTGCGTGCTAACAGTTTTTTTATATCTGAAAAACTGTTCCGCGCAAGTCGACATTTTTTTAGGGTGTGTTTTTGAAATGTTTCCCTGCAAAATGTATATTCTAATTTTTTTCTACTACCGGTGGTTTGATATACACAACTCCTTTTTTATAATTTTTTTCGACAACTTGACAAAACTTTTGATTTGATATTTTTTTTCACAACTATGATATATGAAAACCTTTAAAAAAACTGGTGTTATTGGAAAGGCCGTTAAATAATCTGCAATTTTGTGCTCCTGCAATTAGTGCCTAATAATTTTTAGCAGAAAAAAAAATGTTTTCTTGGACCCCCCAAAATTGGTCAATTTTCTGCGGTAGCGAAAGAGTTAATGAGGTAACATCTGGTGTGCCTCAAGGTTCAGTTCTAGGTCCCTTACTATTTTTAATATATATTAATGATCTATCTAACCATGTGTCTTCTTCAATGCATCTATACGCAGACGATGCGTCATTTATCGTCAAATCAGGGTGTGACGACGACAATCGCGAACTGCAGTCTGACTTGAACAAAATTGTAACATGGTGCGAAACATGAAAATGGTGCTTAACCCCCTAAAATGCAAGGTTATGCGTATTTCTCGGCGTGACGTATGTTCACCTTTTTACACACTAACTGATGTGCCACTAGAAAACGTATCATCCTATTGTTATCTCGGCGTCACCTTATCATCAGACCTAACCTGGAAATTGCACATTGACTCCATCACATCAAACGCTAATCGCATGCTGGGCTATTTACGACGAAATTTCAGCCAAGCTCCTGTCTCCCTAAAGTTAACACTTTACCGAACTTTAATACGCTTCGAAACTAGAATACGCTGCATCTATTTGGGATCCGAGCCAAGCTAACTTAATTCAGTCTCTAGAGCTAGTGCAAAACAACGCAGTGCGTTTTATATTGTCGAACTATCAACGAGCAGCCAGTATTACATCAATGAAGTCCAGTTTATCTTTGCCTCTCCTGACCCTGCGCAGAAAATATTTTCATCTTTGCCTGTTCCACAAAGTATACAATCATAACTTGCTGCGCAGCTTGCTAATACCGCCACCATTCTATCGTTCGTCCCGTATTGATCACATGCATAAAGTTGGAATCACTCATTGTCAAACCAACACATTTTTTCACTCATTCCTACCCTGCACATCAAATGATTGGAACCGCCTTCCTGCAGATATAGCATCCATAACAGATCACACATTTTTTCGAAGCTCGTTATATGCCTATTTGGTTCCAGATGACCAATCATAATTTGTTTCTTATAGTTCTGGCGCACAGTTGCCCTTGTATCTGCACTTATCTTTTATTTTGTATGCTTTGTTCAGCATATACCACTCGGTGTTAATGCTTGTGTCTTTGACATGAAACATTGCCACCTTCCGTTCCTATATTTCTTTTTCTTCCTTTGCGATGTGCATATATTTTGCTTTATGCCTTTTTAATGTGAATATATGTTGTGATGTGAATATATTGATGTGAACTAATTGTTCTTGATTATGGTATTTATGTCGCGACCCCGTATAGTTGGCCAATTTAAGAGATTTTGTGTAATTGGCCGCATCTGTCTTTTTTTGTGTGTACTCTGTAAACCACTCCTCTCTACAATGCTTCGGCGATTGATAGTAAGTGAAATAAATAAATATATAAATAAATACGTGGCACAGTCGCACTTAAACAAAACAAAAAAAAAAAAAAAAAAAACGGGTGAGGGTTTTGCGGATCCTAGAAATGGCTTTGCGGACCCCCTAGGGTCCGCGGACCCCCATTTGAGAACCACTGGTCTAAACACTCAGGCTAAGAAGCAAACTCCCATTGGGCAAATGCATTTGGCTCATTTTGATCCGTGAAACCGCATTGTCTGGCTCATTTTCGATACAAACTACGATCTGCATACACGTTTTCAGGGTGTTCTCTCAACTATTTTCTAGCCATGCCTGTTTTAGGAGAAAGTTTCCGAGTTTTTCTGGTCACTGCAGCTTTATCCGGCTCAGTTCCGGTTTCTGGATCTGGCTCGTTTTGAAAAAAATGCCTCATACGAAGCAGTGGTGACTCCTTAGTTATTTTCCAGTGATCATTAGTCATTTTCCAGGGTGCGGCATCATCAGTGCGGCATCTTCCACCTAGCATTTGTGGCAGGTAGTTTTCAATTAAACATGACAATGAGCTTTTGAGTGGAGAAACCAGAATCCCCACGTCACTGCATGTGATCCACCCAGCTTTTTAAGAATACCTGTATAGGGGTTATCGAAATGCAAGGACGCAGATTTCACACGGAGAACTGTAGATAGTGAGACAAAGACCCCCAACTCCTCACACACACACACACACACACAAAACTGATGAAAGCACATGCATACTTGCTTGCTATCCCCCCGTGTGGCATCCCGCAATGCTTGATCATAATGTTCCCAAGTTTTCACATTTAGTTAGCAGCGGTTCTGTACGAGGCAAGCACTTTGCCTTCTTGAACACTGAGTTTCTCTGCCAGGCTACCCTGCTGCCTTAGGCACACGAAAGGTGGACTCAGTTCGCTGCCTTCACTCAGATGGTACCCCGGGGTTAGTGTCATTCACTTTTCGTATGCGATACAGAACTGAAACGAAGTACCACCACCTCCTAGCTCATTTTCAACACTAACGACATTCTTTTGAGCAACTACTAAGGAAAGCTCACCATTCGAACTTTGTGGCTTTGAGGCACAGCCTTTGGTACCCATTTTAATGGCCTGGGATAAAGCCACTGCAGTCCTGCATGTTTTTTCTTTCAAGTCGAGTGATTTTTTGTGTAAAGATGTTTTAAATGTATGGATGCTTGTGCCCATTTTTTTCGTAAACAACTGTGATGTGGAATGTTTTAGTTCACGTAAGGCCCACTGTGCAGTCTATTGATGCTTGGTGCAGCAAAAGAGGGCCACTTCTGTGCGGTTGACAAAATGGAAATTCACAACCCAGGCACACATGCCCCCATGCCAGCCCTAAGTTACACCCCGGCATACAAACCCACAGTTTAAGTTTCCCTAAACAACAGCAAAATTTACGGAATTTTTGGTGAAAGATATCAATAATTTTTTGAACTTACAAACCAGCAGAACCAGGATTGTTGAATTTCACCTACAAGATCGTATAAAGATTGCAACAAGACTGAAACTTTCCACCGACATTTCATGCTTTTTATGTTTCACTAATGCCCCTGAAAACACCACAAGACTTTAAGCCACCTACTTTCAGCGCAGAAAAAAATGCAGCTCAAAGATGCTACGCTACAATGAAACTCACCCGGAAGATCTTGCGGAAGTATGCATACTGCCTGGCAATGCTCCGGCGGAGTTTCAGGGCCTCATCTGTAATAATAAGGCAAGCTAATCATCAGAAACAGGATATGTGTGGAGGTGGCCAGTGTAATATGCTTAAAGGTAGATGCATTAGAAGGAATGCTGCAATGATTTTCTGGCACTGTACGCAGTGAAACTGTTATCAGTGACACGAGTGACTGCTATGACTTTTGAACCAGACCTTGGAGCAAAAAAAAATTGCTAGGTTAGAGCAGCTATGGCAGCTTTTGAGCAGATGTCAGACACGACACTCAAAGATGAAAACATCACTGAAAGCAATTGAAAAATGTACTAACAATTGCTATTATTACAAACTACTTGTGTCCACTGCAAGACAAAGGCCCCACCAATAGCCACGAGGGGTTTGAACCAGAGTGGCGGGATCCTGTACTGGTGCCCTAGCAAGGGCAGTGAGGGATTTGGCATGTGCAAGAGAACCCTCAGAACCACCCTTGTTTGTTTGGAGGCCTGAGGTTGCTTGTGGTATGATACAAAGTAGGCCAAAAGGTATGTTAACTTTTTATGGGCTCATCAGATAAAAAGACAATGAAGGATGTAATGGTATTGCAGAGGTGTAATATTCAGGGAAGTGTCGCTCCCTCGCCTTTTCACTAGTTCAAATCTAATTCAAATCAAAATTAAGGCGGAAAGTGAAAACGCCCGTGTGTACGAGATTTTGGCGCACGTTAAAGATCTCCAGGTGGTCAAAATAATCCGGAGCCCTCCACTGTGGCGCGCCTCATCACCTGTGCAGCGTTGACGCGGTCAATCAATCAATCATCAATCAATCAATCAAATCAAATGTGTAGAAGTGAATTAGTGTTGGAGTCCTATTTGAAATATATGAATTCGTAGCAAGGTTGCGAGCCAATGAAAGCTTGTTTATTGATGTTTCAACAACCCCCCTTTGATTTTCAGTGGCACATCCACCTATGTGTGGTTTTACAATGTGCAGTTTGTGCGTGTGCTCCATTGTTGCTGTGAACAATTTTCGTCCCCTTCGTACTACAGTACCAGCTTCACGTCTTGATAGGATATCTGTGGGGCGTCTACACCACAGTGGAGAGCAACCAAAGCAACATTCTGGTCACAAAATTCAAACCCTAATGCTACTGTGTTCAGGCACCCGGCACACTAATAAAGACAGCCTTGGGACTTAGGCCGACATAGTTGATTTTATAATTTGTAGCCACACTTTTAGTTAGTTTTCCTGAACAAAGTGCCAATACAGAAACTCGAGTAAATAATGAAACCGTGCGTTCTGGTTTGTGTGGCCAGCCTACTCTGGCCACGTACATTCTGGCCAGCCTACTAGGATTAAAATGCCTGGTCCCCTGCAGTAAAAAGCTCATGTTTTCGTTCATGGTCTTTGTGATGGTAAACTTGGGGCCATGTGCAGATCATGATACAGCCAAAGCAAACCAGGGAGAATTTGCATAAAAAGCAGTATATGGGTATTTAAATTGTCTGGGAATGCCTGAAGAAATTAGTTATCTTCAGACATTTTTTTTCGTTAGTTTATCTAAAGTATCGACCAAAATAAACTAAAGAAATATCTGTAAACTTCAATAAACTAAAAACACTCAATCACAAAGGTTAGTAATAGCGGTTCTGAAGGTCTAATCAAAAGACACAGAGTTTTTCAGCTTGCACTAACACTCCTACACAGAAAGGCATAGATATTTATGGGTGATTAAAAACAAGTATAAGGCAGAAGTGTCCCTGGTGATAAGGTAGCATGGGCGATTTGTCACAGATGTTATCTCCACATTATACAGAAGGTCTGTGGATGTCCGCAAGTGCTGTGGGCACCACTAATCGGTTTCAAAATATAGGCTTTGGAATGGGCCAGTCTGGAAAGCTCCTAATGCAAGACGAATGCCTAGGTGCAGCACAGGGTTCAACATTTCCAAAGCCGCTTTCGAAGCTTACCCATACATAACAGTTCCATAGTCCGTCCGTGGCGTCAACAAACTCTTAGAAAGACGCGACAGGCGCACCTTATCTAAACCATAAGACTAGTGGGAGAGTACTTTTAGCACATTTAATGTCTTTAAAACACTTTGTTCAATAGCTGTATATGTGGAATAAATGTTAAGCAGAGTGCCTAAAAACTTGCACTTTAGTTTTTACCGGCATGACTATTTGATTGCACTAGACAATGGCATCCAGACGAATCCACTGCTGGAAAACAAGTCGCATGTGCTCTTTTGAGGATTGAGCTTAAAACCATTCTTGTATGACCACTTTTCAAGAGTGTTTACACCTAGGAATATGTGCTATTTTGCAGATAGGTTTCAATCAACGAATTCTAGGTGGCAATGCTTTACCAAATGTGATAAAAAGTGTATAGCTAAGTACACCAGCCTGAGGCACACCAGTGTTTTGCATATATATTAGATGTGCTCGAATATTCATGACTTCAAATAATTTTTAAACTGTGTTTCCTATTCGATTCTCAATGGAGTTTCACCGTTTCAAGTACAGTTAAACCTCAATGTAACGAACTTCAATGTAACGAAACCCTCGATGTAACAAACCACGGAATTTTTCATAACTTCAAGTGTATGCACACCATGTATTTTCACCCTCTATGTAACGAAGTCCTGTTTGCCGGAATTTCAATGTAACGAAGTTCATGGAGAACTAGGCACGAAATTTCAGTTGTAGAGGTAGATTTTGGGAGACGCAAGCACCGAAATGGGTTCTCAGTAAAACGTGAACAGCGACACGGGCCGCCCAATCCCGCGGATGCAGCGAGCCACGGAGTCTGTGAGTGAGCCCCTTGCCTACAAACTGCGTGACGTGCATACACGGCTGGCGCACTGTTTCTGTCGGAGCTTAATCGTCTACGCGGACATTTTCGTAAACCGCAAGGAGCGTTTTCTCCCCGAAAAAACGCAAAACGCGCCCCGCAAGCCACAGGCGCACTGACGCAGCCGCGGAGACCACCCGCACGATGTGGGTAGCTCCAGCGACCGCTTCTAAGCGCTTCGCTGAAACGCAACTCAAGGGGCAAACAAGAGGGGCACGCGGGAAAAAAAGCGGATAACGTGGGCGAAATTTTCACTGTAAACGTCATACGCGCCTCTTACGAAAGCGCCCATCAAATATCCTCCGCGGTGGTAAGCCTAATTGCCTCTGGCGGGGCCGCCACCGCCGCATGTCGCCGCTTTCCCCTTCGTTCGAGTTCGCTCATGCTTGTTGGGTTTCATCGTTCCAGCAAACATTTGTGAATCTTGTGAGCCTTGCGAGCGCGTTTTTTTTTTTTTTTTCAGACGCGCGTCCGCGATTGCGTGCCGGCGGTGACTTCTGTTTCAGCCAGGAAGTGACTCGCGCTGCGCGCGGCAGTGGGAGGAGCCTGACCAGCTTCGTCAATGGGGAGGAACGCACCCCATGGCGGGAGCTTCAAAGCGCTCGGGAATGCCGGCTGGCCCCGCCAGAGACGATTAGGCTTACCGCCGCGGAGGTTATTTGATGGGCGCTTTCATAAGTCGCGCGTATGACGTTTTGCAGTGAAAATTTCGCCCACGTTATCCACTTTTTTTCCCGCATGCCCCTCTCGTTTGCCCCTCGAGTTGCATTTCAGCAAGCGCTTAAAAGCGGTCGCTGTAGTTACCCGCATCGCGCGGGTGGTCTCCACGGCAGCGTTGGCACGCCTGGGGCTTGCGGGGCACGTTTTTGCGGGGAGAAAACACTCCATGCGGTTGACGCTGATGCCCACGTAGACGATTAAGCTCCGGTAGAAACATAAACAGTATGCCAGCCGTGTATGCGCGCCACGTTTTCTTTTGCAGGAAACACTTGACGGGATGAACACTTCATTATAACCGCGAATTTCAATGTAACGAAGTAAATTACGAATTTTACCGACTTTGCTACATCGAGGTTTAACTGTATTTAAAGTTTTCGAATATTTGATACTTACAAATAGAAAAGAAATAAAAGGTGGCACTGTCATAGTCAACGATTGTTATTGCTATCCCGTTTGTAATGAGGGGACGATGCATTTCATCTCACTAAAGGATTTAATGTATCTGTGCTGTACTACTGTTTCAATTTTGGCGCTATTTCATAGCCCGACATGCAAAACTGTCGAGCTCTACTGCTCACCTCGCCCGTTTGGGTTGGCTTCCTCACACAACGCCGAAGCTGGGCAACGAAGCCTACGATAAGTAAGCCCCATGCGATACAAGTGCACGCGAACTCAGGTGTATCTCAAATGTACACCAAAACGAAGTATTCTTTCAATGTAGTGGCACGAGTAAGTTGCCATTATTACTCCGTGGCTACTAGTATGTCTAGCACAGGCCCTTATTTATCACGCACATTTATGCATGGAAACGTATGCCAAATTCTTGTTTCACTGCTTTAACAGCTTGCCTTAGTATTTTATTTTTAATTTATGTACCATTTTGTTATCAAGCCATAGTATATGAATGCACAGGTGCATTAAATCCTGTCTGCCCACAGTATCCTTTTTTGCGGCTATGTTTAGAAGCTCTATACACACTAAAGAAAAGGTATACTATAAGTTACATATTAATTATATGCATTTACAGTAATCTCTCAACTCAAAGTTGCAAAATCTGCAGAAAAATTCGAGATAAGTGCAGTTCGAGTTAAGCGAAATGCCGAAAATTTGTGGTCAGGTCACTGAAGTAAGAGCTAAAATGCTGGTAGCAAAACCTCCACTGCAGAGGGGACCCTTCGTAATGAAGGCGGATTAATTCGAATGAAAAACAAATTTTTAATATTGTGGGGAAAAAGAACAGCGTGATGCTCGCCTGTTTTGTGTTTGCATCTGGTCCCAGAAAAGCATTCTCAATCTGCTCAATTCGTCAATCAATTGTTGGTCGCCAACACTACAATCTACCTAGTTGCGAAGAAGGCGCAGCATGTTTCTTGTTTGTGCCGTTGTAGGCACTTCTCGAGGCTCCTCTTCGTCCGCATGATCAGCTGCATTGTCCACAGTAATGAGGACAGCGGCCTTGTACAGCACGTACTCCGCGTCAATTTGCCATTCACGACTACGTTTGGTGGACAGTGCGAGTTAAGCGTTCGAACAGAGACCTTATCAGCTGTCTATACCAGACTTTTCCTTGTGTCTTACCTGTCAACATTTTGAGATATCCACGGTCTCCCACAAAAATGTTTAGAGATAAAAGGGGGCAAATACATAGTGCCTATGGGAGGTAAGTGCACAGCGAGAAAAGGTTTCAACTTAGGCGATATCTTCAGATATCCGAGTTTCAGTTAACGAGGGATTACTGTATATTCATTATGAATAAATATTACATACATTGAAATATAGATATATATTCAAGAATGGTCTATACTATCCTCCATCAGTTTTTACAATTTATTTTTGATCAAAAGTCCAAAATTTCATATTTGCACACCTCCAATACATATACATATAATTCAGACAGTGCAGCGCCAACTCTTACTCCAAAGGTTCTCTGATAGATAGTTTTAAGTGCGAATGCACTTTATAAGCGACCCCAAACCATCCACTGCCGCCGGCGGCGGCGGCGGCGGCGGCGGCGTCCGCAGTGCTCCTCTATATTTAAAAAAGAAACAGCATCCGGCGCCAGGTTTCGATCCGAGGACTTTGCGGCCGCAGCGCGACGCTCTACCGACCAAGCCACGGACGCGACGGTGATATCAGTGTTAGTGACGCGCCTTATATCTTTAACGCATTCAAACTACGTCGTCAGCGGCGTGCGTTGGCGACTCAGCGGCGTTATAGCGGCTTGATAACTGCGTGGTGTACACGTGATACTACAAACCCGATGGAAGAGATGGAAGAGAAGGCGGCGAGGCGGTGGGCTGCGGGGGCCGAGCGCAAGCGCCGCAAGCGGGCCGACAACCGTGCATTCGCACTTTCACATTCTCCCCCTCGGGGAAATGCAGGGGAATTTTGAGAGAATTGTTTTGAAAAAAAAAAAAAAACCAAAACCTCAATTTACAAGTTCAACAGTACAAAAGCGGATGCACCTAAACTGATCCTGTCCCATTTTGAAGAGTACAAACTTTGAACACCACTTCCCTGACGAGAATTTGCCCTAAGTAAATATTGCTGAATGTCCAAAATACGAGACAACTGATTGCACGTCTCCTTGCTGCTCACTATTGCTTAAATCACCGTAAATATTGCTGAATGTCCCAAACACGAGACAACTGAACGCACGTCTCCTTAATGATCACTTTTGCTTATATCACCCACATTGTGTAGTACACGTTGTGTAGTACGTCGTGTAGTCTAAGCCTACCTGATGCCTAAGCTGTGATAACCACCTGAGCGCTTCTACGGCGAAAATCACTGTCGAAAAGCTCAGGTAGGCACCAGAGCAGTTGGTATGCCCAATCAAAATCCTACTAGGTGGCAGCTTGCGGCACAAATCGACCACTCCTGGAGGGGTCAGGATCATTTAGCCGCTGGTGCCAAGACACTGAAATGGATTCGGAGAAACTTACCGAGAACCACTGACCCCGAGAGGAGCTCGAGTTCCTCGATGCTGAAGTAGAGGACGGTGTTGAACGAGCCCGGAAGAATAGCTGAACAAGCTGCCTGTTCAGGAACGTGGCACACAGCTTGTCACACGGAGAGATGCTACAACAATGACAGCATGAGAGTGCGCACTCCCGGGACACTACCTTAGAGCAAATATTTTACCACCATCAACACCCTTGAGTACAAAATGGTAAAATCAGCGTGAACTAAAATGTGAAGGCAAAAAAGAAAATAAATGTTGCAGCCTACCATGCTTAAAGTGAAGTCGTTTATTACTTGTACGCTACTTGTACTTGTACTTGTTTGTTACTTGTACGCTAATGAAAATTTCGGCGTGAGGGTAAGGCTGGTAATGTATAAACTGATAAATGCTCATGTTCATGTTTCTGTTACTTTGTTGAAAGTGATAAGTGCACTGTTGCAATGTTTTCCGTTCTGCATTATGCTCCGAGTGACTCTGATAGAACTGTTTTTAATGTATTCATTAATGGTATTGATGTGAATTGATGTAACTAACGTAGAAAAGGGGGCCGGGACACCGTCAGGCGGTTTTCGCCTTTAGCCCTGGTCTCCTGTTATACATGTACACTATTAAAGGAAGAATAAAGAAAGAAAGAAAGAAAAAAAAAAAAAAAACTACCACGCAGGATGGGAGCACAAACAGATTTCACTACAGCATTAACCCATCACATCGTGCTGCCGTGGCTATTCAAGAAAACGTGGCTTCGCACACATTGTAGATGCGCGAGTACCATACCTTTATTGGAGTCTACCATATTTGCTCGAATTTAGGCCGGTACTTTTTTAAAAGTACAAAAGTCGTTTACTACAGTCAGGGGTCGGCTTAAATGGATGATATGGCTTTCCTGTCACCACTAGACACCCAATGCCATCCCACGGTCACAGGCTTGCAGCCTTGCAGGCTTCATTTTCCTTGTTCAAACATTGTGAACACAGCTTTCAGCGTTCCGTCCGTGCTTGCTTGCTTGCTTAAATCACCACGTGACCTCGAGAAGTGCCTGTGTTCACAGCACAACGGCGACCACACCAAGCGGTGCCACAACACCGAGGCTTTAAAGCGGGAGGTACTTTCAGAGGGGGAGAGAATATCAACCCTCAAGGCACAGAACGACTTCAGCGTGGATGAGAATGTGCTATGGAGGACCAAGCAAGAATAGCAGGACCTAGACGTCCGGCTCTCGTGGATGCAATAGAACACTCACAGCTCGAGGGTGTGAGCGCGGCCGATCTTCTTGTTTCACTGATCGTGCCAATGCCCCCCGACTTCGCCTGTGTCGCATACTCACTCCCCCATTATTTTCCACAGTGTGCCGATGGCGGAAGCAGCGGAACAAACTTTACAACGACAGTGCCAAGCGAATGGCCTTCACAGGACTTAAGAAAGGTTGACACTATAGGGTGGAGAAGGATGGTGCTGACTTTATCCAGAAGCAAAGAGAAGGTGGAATTCCTGTGATGACGGAGGTAATTCAGGCGAAGGCGAGAAAGATCGCAAACATTTGATGCATCGCGGAGACTCAGTTTCAAGGTCAGCAAGGGCTGGGTTACTTGGTTTATGAAGTGGTTCGGGTTCAGCCTGCGACGGCAGACATCTGTATGCCAAAAACTACCCCCGACTTCGAAAAGAAGGTAGTTGCATTCCAGCGCTTTGTTATCAAGAAGTGGCTGGAAAAAAAGTATGGACTGGGCCAGATCAGTCATGCCGATAAGACCCCGGTGTATTTCGACATGCCTGTGGCCTACACAGTGAATTAGAAGGCGCGACACAGGTGAAAGTGAAAACTGCAGCCTACAAGAAGCAACACAACACCGTGATGTGTTGTACAGCCGATGGGCGGAAGCTGCTGCCCTACATTATTTTTAAGCAGAAGACACTTCACATTGGGGAAGGTTTCTTTACAAACGTCGTCGTGTGAGCTCATGAGAATGGGTGGATGAGTGGTGCCCTCGTCGAAGATTGGGTTTTGTTTGCCAACATTGTGCTGGGGCTCTGCTGTTTCAAGAGTTACTCCAGGTTCTCGACTCGTACCGCGGCCGCTTGGCAGATGCCGTTAAGTCTGTACTTTCAGAGGGCGGTACGGGCATGGGGTAATACCAAGTGGGGTGACGAGCCAGCTACAGCTGCTCGACGTTGCCATCAACAAGCCATTTAAATGACAGGCTGCAGAAGCATTACAATGACTGGCTGACACTACAAGACCACCAACTCACACCGACTGGACGCATCAAACGCGCTTGACCCAGCTAAGCGGCACGGGACTAAATTCCGGTCGGACTACACGTGCGGGCCTTCTGTAAGTACAGCATCTCAAATGCACTGGACATAAGTGAGATTAGTGCACTGTGGGAAAAGGCCAGCGACAAAGAGGACAGCGATGTCGTCAAAGACGATGACGAGTGAGCATTGAACATGCTCTGACGAACGCCACAAGTGTAATAAAGTGCAAGTTCTAGTCGTCCTCCAATGCCTTTTTTCATTCGGCTTACATTCGAGGTAAACTTTGTTTCATTTTTCCGGCGTTCTGAATTATGCGGGGTCAGCCTAGAATCAAGCCAGCCTAGATTCGAGTAAATATGGTGAATTCTGGTGCTCTAAGATTCCAATTTTGGCGTTCAGGATTCGTTTCTTGCTGAATGTAAGCTCAGAACGGCACACAATTACACAAGATGGGAGTGACACCAACAGCAAAGGCTGGTGATGAGTAAGTCGGTGGTTTATCGCAACACCTTTCCCATACAGACAACTTGTGGCATCGTGGTTAGTGTTCTAGCGCTTACGTCTTGGGTGCAAACAGGGAAAGGGTGGTTACTGATCAGCAGAGCTTTCTGGTGTGAAACTCGCAGCACAGCAGTTTACCGTCCCCACTGTGTACCAAGGAAAAGGGCAGTTGGCTACAATACAATTTGAAATGGAATGCGTGAGTGAAAGCGCTCTACAACTTGTTTTATCTTAACAGTGGAGCTGTTTAACCCAGCTCTAAATTGTCCAACCCAAACAGAAAGCCTCCAATTGGAAAGAAAAAAATGCTTCACTGGGAATTGAACCAGGGTTCTTCGCATTATGAAAACGGTGTATATCGGATTGAGCCATCATCGCGTCCTGGGTGCACAGCATTATTTCCTTTGGGTTGTTCGTAGCGTTGGATTTGGACTTGGCTGCTGATTCCAGTGCGTGCTAATGCGCTCCACTTTGGGAGAGATGTGAAAGCTTGCGGACAAAACGATCCGGGCCTGCCAGTCATGAAGAACTTTCAGCGGCAAGTTCGGATATCCATGTAAGGCGCAACAGCCACGTCTCCGACGAAGGGAGAACCCCCTCTGCTGCTTCTCCAGCCTTGCACCACTACATCAAACAACGCCAATTTTTTCAGCGTCAAATTAACCCTTTCAGTCACGAATTATTATATTCACTGCCAAAAAAAAATTCCATACTTGGAGGTTTAGCAGTGTCAAGTGTCTAGAGGTAATAAAAAAAAGTTGTCTCTCTAGAATACTTAATACGCAAATGGCATCGCGTCCTCATACAGAGACACCATTACTCAATCCGGCTTTTCCCTATAAAAAAAATAAATATCCTGAGGCATTTTAGAAGCAAGGAGGTGAAATAATAATTTCTGCACATAAAAGAGGTGCTTTCAGCTTTTATAAAATGATTTACGCCGCAGTAAAAGAGAACTTAGGACGGCAACACACCGGAGCTCCCACAAAACTTGGTGGCGTTCATTTTGAAACGAGGTTTAAGAGTGCAGTTCCGCCATTCCACATCACATGGTGCTACCTTTTACTTCCGTAGGTTTCGAACAGCAGCTGCACCGCTCTGCAGCATGCTCTTTTCGTTTTCACAAGGAAAACGACGACGAACGTCGCGTCTCCATATGGAGATACGGTGACTGAAAGGGTTAATGAGGAACGTGCATTAGATCTGCTAGCTACTCCTTTTGCTTTTCACTTTCACAACCCTGAAATGACGTGATCGCTGCTCCGCTTAATCAGCAAGACTGCCGAAAACCGCACAATAGCGGTACTACACCTTGAGAGACTGCGTTCTAAGCGGCATGCATGTGCATTGAGATCAACAAGAGGTGAATTGGTGGTCCCAAAAACCCACACTACATCTGGCCCCGTGCTGTAAGCAGGCATGTTACAAAAAAGATATGAAATTTTAGGGCGCAGCCCTTTGGCGGCCGTTTCTGGGCTCAGCAGAGTCACCGTCCTAACTGAGTGAATGATGACAAGACGACGGGTGGAACAAATGCTGTGCCCGAGGATGCGGGTTCGATTCCCGCCAGCGGTAGCCATTTTCCTGATGGAAGAAACATCCCCCTCGCGAGGGGCACAATCAAATGCAGAGCATTTCCGGGGGCGCACGACGTTAAGTAGTTTGCGTTACGTTAATGTTGTTGCACTTGTGGCAACTGCTGACGAGAGAGCGCGGCGATGAGTGCGTTCCAGCCTCGCCGACACCCGCCTTTATCACGCCACGATCGCGCCACGTGCGCGCGATGCTGACGTCACTATCACGCCACAGATGTTGTTGATCCCGCGACGCGCGCGCCCCCACCTGTTGGGCGCGAACCGACCGCGGAGAGAGCGCGCGATGCGAGCGGAGAGTAGGCGAGGAGGAGCGGGGCTGACGAGATAGCGCAGCGATGAGCGCGTTCCAGCCTCGCCGACAACCGCCTTTATCACGCCACGATCGCGCCGACAGGGTGCACCTGCGAGTGATGCGGACAACTACGGACGCCAAGAACGGGTGACATCGTGAGTTAAAGAAATGCTCTGCATTTAATATCCTGCACTGTATTCAGCAGAAGCAATCGCACAGCACACAACACCCCCTCACTGAAACGAGAGGATACAGATGTAGGGGTGCCAGAAGGACGCCTGCCCCGAGCAGAGCTCCAGGATGAGGAACAGGGCCAGAGCGACGTTGGGCATGCCCTTCATGATGGGGTCGTCCCGCAGCAGGGGCCCCAGCCTGGACTGGCCGGCCGACAGCAGGCTCATCATCAGCTTCGCCGGGACGCCCAGGAACTGGCTGCTCTCCTGCAAGCGAGAGGCATCACCCCGAGGCAATAGGCACCAGGCCACGCAAGGCACACAACCGGCATTGGTGTCATTTCTCTTTGCTGGAACTTTACTGCACTTCATCGTTCGAGATCACGAAACATGCTAAGGACTGCCGAAGTTTTATACCGCCCTTTCATCTCGCTTGATCGTCCTGCCAGCACAAATTGTTTAAGCCCTTGAAGAAGAGCACATGTGACGACCCATTCAGTGCAAATTGTCTACAAATACATCCAGCATACCTGGTCAGGTCACGAAACATATGAAGTTTCCTACTTCCTTTTCATGTTTCTTGATCATCCTGTCAGTGTAAACTCCTTGAAGCCCACATCCGAAGGCACATTTACTGCAAATTGTCTACCAATGCATCAAGCATGCCTGGTTAGAGCAATGAATTGCGTCTCTGCAAGCTTTCTGCTTGCAGAAATACTGCAGGTCGCTGATGGACTTTCTGCCCGCCACTAGACTGCATGCATACCTGTAGACTCGTAAACCTATCGGTTTCGTGACCATCTGTGCTCTTGGCAGCCACTCTCTCCCTACTTTCTTCTCTTTCTCTTGCCTTCCTACTTTCTTTTCTCCTCCCATCTTTAAACCGCCTCTCATATGCTGCGCAGCAAAAACTCGAAGTAAAAAAAAAAAGAAATACAAAACCTCTGCATCAGTGTTTTAAATTTTACGCACAATGACTTTGCATCTGGTCACCTCAGACTAGCACGAACACTGCAGAACACCAAACAACCAATGGTAGCATAAAAATGCTTTTATGGGACGTTTTTATGGTCCGAATTCCCCTATTACATCACACCATCCTCAAACAGTCTCACCTGAGTGAACGAATCGAAGCACAAGCAACATGCTGTTTACTAACGTCACCTTTGACAATGAAAACTGGGCCTCTTGCCCCTTCTTAAAAGCACTTACGATACTGGGAATCACGATATCACCAATTATGGCACTTTGTTCCTGTTTTCAGAAAGAAAACACCTGTCCTGGACATGGTATGTCTAAAACATTGTAATTTGCATAGCACACAGCCACTGGCTTAGAAGGTTTGCGTGTGTGACAGTGAAGGTGTTGCACTGTGCTATCTCTGCTATGCTTGTTAAAGGAGCCATGAAGACAAAATACAGGTTTGGCTCATTAGAAAGACTGCTCTGTCGTGATAACAATGATACCGATTTCATCCCAAACTTCAGAAAAATAACAGAAATATTAAAGAAAACGCGAGGAGGAGTAGCGACTCGCTAGCCAGTTTCCGGCAACTTTTCTATGACGTCACAGAATCTTGTTTGGCCGATTGACGGCGGCCGAACTGGTCAATCGCTAGGACACATGACTGGACGATTGTAGCGAGCCACTAGTTCCGTTTGATCGAATCACTTGAATGCTAACCTGCAAATAAGACACTGAAAATTGTTTTTAGCGCTGGCCCATATGACGTCACTCAAACCGATAGCACGTCACTGTGGAGCGAAATTTGAAAGTTCTTATGTATTTCCTGCGTTTTTATCGGTTAAAAAACGTCTTTCGTGGCCGGAATGGAGCTGAGGGAGGTACTGAAGTCTAACTCTTTAAAGTTAAAAAAAGTTGTATTTTGTCTTCATGGACCCTTTAAGCTCAGCAGTTAAACCCAATCTGCTTGGATACTAACTGAAAACGAGAAACATCAGAACTGAACACCGTACCATGACAAGAGGGGCCAAGACGACTCGGTGGTTATGAACTCATACTTCTTTATGCTCTCCGACCCCACATTTCAGGGCAAATAAATCCTTGCAAAAGAAAATTTTTCATTCACCTGCAATGCAGCCATACGACTGCAAAGGCAAGCTATACAGCTTTCTCAGAAATTCCGCAGCTGAAGAAAAAAACCCCGGGCCATCTCCGCTAACATGAAACTTGGGGAGGGGCAAAGCATGCAGTGTATAAATGTATTTTTGGCACCTTGGTGTTTTTTCCTACAGGGATGAAACCATTGGGGATAGAGGTATGCAGCTTTGCTGTAAAAGTCTCTTGGCTTTGAAGCACGAAGCTCTCTAGCGCGAGATGTAAACGAGTGTCCCGGTGTTTTTTTAGTACATGCTACGTTCTAATGCAAGGCGTAAACGAATGTCTCGGTATTTTAGTACCGTCACTACATGAGATGATTACGACCATTACAACGATGACAGGAGATGCCAACAGCGCCAGGCCCTAAAATTCGACCTTGTCCAGGATTCGAACACTACCCATTGCCTATTTAGGGCAGTCGCTCTACCAAGTGAGCTCAGGATGGATGTGAGATTTTCATTTGTGGAAACTGGCTCCATCTTCGGGAGTTCCTCTAAATCTGGGTGATTAAATAAATCTTTCCCGCAGATATTACTGCCTTTAAATACTGAGATATAGTTCCACAAGTGAGCAGTAGGCTAGCATCCTGTAAGTCTAGGGAATCTTCAGAAAACAACCACAATCCCTTCACCTTGAATTGATCCTGGCGAGTGCAGCCGAAGAGACAAGAAGCTCACCTCAATTGGCTCTTCAGCGATGAGACCACAATCTCCGTCAGGTAAGTCCTGGACAGTCACACCACCGAGAAAGGCACCGTTCTCGGAGCACCATTTGAGGAAGGCTGGCCACTTGCCGGATCTCCTTGGCAGATCTATCACTATGGCTGGAGATGCGGTCACAATGGGAAAAAAAAAATGGAACTGTTGAATGGGACTGCTTTAATGAGTTGCGATTGTTTTTTTTTTCTCTACTAACCAGACTACCCTCTAATAGCTACTAGTAATCATGTGAAGTATGACTAGACATGCATGAGATTGATTGATTACGAGGTTTAATGTGCCGACGCTACACAGACGATGAGGGGCGCCGTAGCAGAAGGCTCCGAGTTAATTTTGACCAGCTGGGGATCTTTAACATGCGCGAAATCTCGAACACACGGACGTTTTTGCATTTTGCCTCTATCAGAAAAGCGGCCGCCGCGACCAGGAATCGAAAGACATGCATGAGCTTAACAATGTCAAACCACTCCATAACCGGGCCTAGAACTACATGATTTGAATTTGGATAACATAAGCTGCATCACAAGCATCTCTAAGGAGGTGGGAGGATGGAGCGAAATGGCTTTCTTTAAAGCATTGTGAAAACAATACTGTTTCAAGTTAAGCGTGAATAACACCTCGATAAAATGGCTGTAAAAATGTGCGGCCCGTGTCATTTTTCATTCAATTCTTTAACAAATTATATGTTCCGCTGGCTTTACTTCTTTGTACTGGATGTACCAAAACCTCTCTTCATTCATATACACATTACACCCTTGTGTAAGGGCATAAATAGTCACAGATAAAGCACCCGCCGCGGTGGCTCAGTGGCTAAGGCGTTGTGCTGCTGAGCACGAGGTCGCGGGTTCGATTCCCGACCGCGGCGGCCGCTTTTCTGATGGAGGCGAAAAGCAATAACGCCCGTGTGTACGAGATTTCGGCGCACGTTAAAGATCCCCAGGTGGTCAAAATTAATCCGGAGCCCTCCACTACGGCGCGCCTCATCGCCTGCGTTGCATCGGCGCGTTAAACCCTACAATCAATCAATCAGTCACAGATAAAGCAATGTATAAAGCTTAACAGGTGTTGCCCAAAGGCTATAATATGACAGTTTGCTTGAGTATGCCCTGTTTAGTGTACAGGTGCCGTCAGAAGCAATTGGAACGCGGGAGCTGTGGTTGAACCGCATAGGAGCAGAACATGCAAACACACCTCCCAATGGTGATAACCCAGCTATACCCCTCAACCCACTTCTTTTGATTGATTGTAGGGTTTAACGTGCTGATGCAACACAGGCAATGAGACGCGCCGTAGTGGAGGGCTCCGGATTAATTTTGACCACCTGGGGATCTTCACATGCGCTGAAATCTCATACACACGGACGTTTTTGCTTTCCACCCCTATCAGAAAAGCAGCCGCGGCGGCCGGGAATCAAACCTGCGTCCTCCTGCTCAGCAGCACAACGCCTTTGCCACAGAGCCACCGCGGCGGGTACCCACTTCTTTTAGCGTGGCCAAGAGCCTTCTTAGCAGCACACTGGTCTCCCCGATGGCACTAGTAGCAAACAAAGACACATCTGGGAGCGTCTCCTTTTCAGAACATGCGAGCTGGTGGAGAAGGAATCTGCAGTGACAATTTTTCTTTACAAATATTTTTAGGTGTGGCTGCTATCAGCGCCATCGCCGAGACCAGTGTGCTGCGAACACTGCTCGAATGCAGGTTAAAAGAAGTGGTTTGAGAAGTATACGGTGGGCGAATTGCCTTCGGCATGCGTGTTGTGCTCCTTTCGGCTATTGCCAGTGCAGCTACACAGCGCTTCGATACGATTTGGCCCCAGCTCCTGTGTTACAATTACGTCTGACAGCCACTGTACAAAGAAACATAGGTGTTACTGTTTGTAAGCATTGACTGCAGAGTAGGTTTCATTTTTACGGTGTAGGAGGCGAAACAGACCAGAAAGAGTATTATATGGTGTGTTTGCGAGAACAAGTTGACTTTTGCTACCATTCACACTGTTCCTACAGCTTAGTATTCAACGAAATGCAGCAATTCAGTAACTTCACTGATTATACTAACATTAAACTGGAGAACCACAACTGAATGGTCAACTTCAAGCCGAGGCTCAATTTTTCTGTTTCTTCCCAGTCGATGTTGGTACAGAACTGCTACTTGATATCACCTGCCAGTCATGTTTTCCTAGTTTTATTTTGCAGTTTTTTTAGTTGAGGTATGTATCTGCGAGATAGTATCTTTGTTGTTGTTGTTAGGCAGGATTTAGGAGCCACACGTTTGCACTCACGCTTCTCCAGGTCCCGAACTTCCTCCAATAGAGAATGAACTTCCAAGAATTCCTTCCATTCTTTCTTGGCGTCTCCTGAAGGCAACTTCGTACATTCTGCAAACAATTCCGCCACATCGTTATCCTCGCAATGATTCGTGCGCAAGTACGCACGACGGCTATGGGAATGCGCTAGTACTCACTCTCCAGCACTTCGTCCAAAAGTTCTTTTATTTTCTGCTGCTCCTGAGCGGCCAACCTTTTTCCGCTTTTTTTATCTTCTCTTCCCATTTGTGAAACTTGAAACCGCCGGGCTGCAACCAAATAAGAGCTTGTGAGAAGCTTACCGACACATGACACAACGCGGCTGTCGATCGGCAATGACCAAAACTAGGTCCTGAAACCTGGGTGCTATACTTATATCGATGAAGAATTACACAAAGCTGTTTTCGAAACGCGACACTATTCTTTTGTTTTGTTTTTGTTCAAAGATATTACGGCAAGTCAGAAAACCGCAGCCCGATTCATGCCACCCCACCGCCCGCTACGGTCTAGAAGATAAGTAAAATTAACCATGGATAAACTTACACACGGATAAACTTACCAGCGAATATTCGTTACTGAAAGATGTTACCGGGTGCTACTCATAAACTCATAAACACGAGCGCACGAAAAAGTCGACACACTCCGTAGGCGGTAGAATAGAAACCAAATACTGCCGAACTTCGAACTGGTGGCGCCTGCGTGTGGTGGTAAGCGGAAACGATATTTTGAGTCTCCTGCCGCGTTACTAGGTGGCGCTACAAGACTTTAAAAAAAAAAAAAGTACGTTTTGTTGCATATACCTCACATGCGGCGCTTCAGTGTTTGCTGAGTTGGCATGCGACGAACGTGCGCTTGCCCTTACTCGCAATGCCGTGCTCTGGGTCGACAGTTCGAATCCCCGACGATATTGCAATGACGAAAAATCTTTCCCCGTCTTACACGAAACGTGATGATCGCTGTATTTTCGGAGCAATGTCGTGTTCTTATGTTTTTTTGCAATTTCGATGGCCGACCTCCATGCAGCGCAGTTGCACGGCGAACTTGGCGCGGCGGACGCCGCGGTTTGACGCGCCGCTCAGTTTTCGTCCACCCCAACCTCCATGCAACGTGATGCGGCGAACGTCGCCGATGGAAGACAGGACAGGAAGTACAAGGAAGTACAAGGTTGTGATTGGCTGCAGCTTCAAAATGCAGTTTGCCGCTTCCGGTCGCGTTCACCGCCGCGCGTTCGGCATCTAGCTCGCGTAGATCGCCGGCGAACAGCCGTATTTTCGACGCCGGCGGTGGAGCGGCCGCCGCCGGGCGACGTTCGCCGCCTTTTCGTCGACATTTCGCTGCATGGAGGTTGTAAACTGGGCGAAAATACGCAGACCGGGTGGTACAAATCTATGCCCGTGATACGGGACGTACATTGCACGCACGGGAACCTTGCGCAGGCATTGCATTAAACGGTCATAGTTTCATGCAATTACTTGTTTTATTTCAACGTGTGTAGTATGATGAGTGTGACATCAGCAATAAAATGACGTAGGCCGTAAGAATTAGATTTTTTATTTAGTTATTCTTGCCCACAATGAAAAGTAAAATGTTTTTGCATTCAACGTCCGTACATTAGCTGCCAGTGTAAAGCCAATGGAGCTCATTCTGTGCAGTATACATCGAATCTTAGCACTTGAGTTATGTGTAGCGCAGGTCTTATCTCCAAAAAAACGAGTGGCTATGAACTATGCATGCAAGAAGCGTTACATCACCAGCAATATTTCAACAAATATCAACCCTAACCAGACAGACACCACGCGCAAGTACAGCGCTGTTAAGGGCGAAAAGTACACGAACCTGGCAGTATTAGTCCACACGCAAAGCGGAATAATTCAGCCATCGGCATTTGTTAAGTCATGCCAGTTTAAATTTGCGCTTCTGTTTTGAGTCTCAACGTGGTCCATTTCGTATACTATAGCTTCTACCAGGACTCGGGACGCACATGAGAAGCTTGTGCTTTGTAACATAATGAATCTGGTTGACATTTCCGCACAGCTCAAATGTAGAGTCTGCTGTAATGAGCTTGGTGTTCTCAAATAGTTGCATTACTACCGGTCTAGTTTCCAATGCTTCGTGCATAAATGCCCTATTATCTGCCTGAATGCGTGTACTGTCAAGTTATACCTTTTCTGGAGCAGCCACCCCCTTTAGTTACCACTCCCAGATGAGATAGAGCAAGTCACTGCAAAGTTCGCAATTTAATGCTGTATCGAACTTTATATTTAGCAAGAAAAAATAATAACGCATATACGGCGATGTCTGACCATACTGTTGCGGTTAGGCATGTTCTGTGCAAGCTGAGCAAAATATTGCTGCGAGATCTGAGGAAAGAGTTACAGTCAAACCCGTTTATAGCGAACTGCGATATGCACCGTGATTTGTTCGATATATCCAATAGTTCGATATAGCCGAACCCGCCTATACTAGCTTATTGTTGCGAGTTCGCATTGCGCGGTAGCCCCCTCCCCTCTCCCCTCCTCAACTCCACCATTCCCGCATGCAGAAACAAACACAGTAAGGTAGCTATTAACCATACCCAAAATAATCCATTTATTGCAATTAATACAGCTTCTTTCCGCCTTAACTGCCTATTCTGAAAAAAAAAAAAAGCGGTGATTTATGTTTTCACTTTCGTTTGGGCGGCTACAATTAGCATAGCATTCTCTACACGAAACATATTTGCAGCAGTACGAGTCTGCGTTCTCCAAAATCGAAGAAGCATTGGCGGAGCACATCAACTGCCGAAAGCGCTTCACTATAAGCATCGGACGTCTTTCACTCGCGACACCATCGTCAACGTTGGCGAGCTCTTCCCACAGTTCACCGATGCTGCTGTCTTGGTCCGGATTCGCTGACAGGGCGGGTTCCATCGTAAGTCCCACGCGTCGGAAAGAGTTACGGAAAGTGTCGGCCGTCACGGCGCTCCGTGCAAGGCGCAATGTCCCAGTCGCGGCTCTTGCCCCGTGGTCGCGGCCAATCCACATCTCAATCGCCGCTCCGAGACCATGCATTTCGGCGGCCATTCTAGGCGCGCGGAGTTCGATATATCGGATGTGAACTTCGTTATAAGGAATATGTTTCCCATGTATTTCCGTAACTGAAGTATTTTTGTTCGATATATACAGTCAAACCCGTTTATAGCGAACTGCAATATGCACCGCGATTAGTTCGGTATATCCAATAGTTTCGATATAGCCGAACCCGCCTATAACGAGCTTATTGTTACGAGTTCGCAATCCGCAGGAGCCCCCCGCCCCCATCCCCAACTCCGCCATCCGCGTATGCAGAAACGAACACAGTACAGTAGCCATTACTATACCAAAATAATCCATTTATTGCAAGTAATAAAGCTACTTTCCGCCTTAACTGCCCACGTTGCAAAAAAACGGTGATTTTTGTTTTCACTTTCGTTTTGGCGACTTCAACTAGCACAGCATTCTCGACACAAAACATGGTTTGCACCAGTTCGATTCCGAGTCCTCAAAAATCTAAGAAGCATTGGCGGAGCACATCGACTGCCGAAAGCGCTTCAATATAAGCGTCGGACGGATTTCACTCGCGACATCATCGGGAACGTTGGCGAGCTCTTCCCACCGTTCTCCGATGCTGCTGTCTTGGTCCGGACTCGCTGACCGGGCGGGTTCCCGGTCGCGAGTCCAGCGCATCGGAAACAGTTACGGAAAGTACTGGTCGTCACGTCGCTCCGTGCGAGGCGCAATGTCTCAGTCGCGGATCTTGCTCCGTGGTCGCGGCCAATCCACGTCTCAATCGCCGCTCGAAATCATGCATTTCGGTGGCCATTCCAGGCGCCCAGAGTTCAATATGTCGGATGTGAACTTCGTTATAGGGAATATGTTTCCCATGTATTTCCGTAACTGAATTATTTTTGTTCGATATATAGCATAATTCGCTCTATCCGGGTTCGTTATAGCCGGGTTTGACTGTATAATGCGGTCCTACCATTTTGGTTTCAAACTTTAATGAAAGGACATAGTTTTTTAGCTGACGCGTGCATTGCCATTTTTCAGCCGAGAACACACTGCCGGTTTTAAAGCTAAACGATGAAAAAGTATTTGCAGTTCATGAGCATGGGCGGCTCTGGAATGTATAGGGCGCACAGAAGTTTTGTACATTTCGTTGCAGAAGCGGGAAATGGAAATTATGTTTGAAATCTCCTTGGTCCACTAGAAAACGGAGGATTGGGCAGCTGTGCAGAGCCAGCATGACCTTCGGGCATGGTGCGATGCCCGAAACAAGTCAGCATTTTGTTTCCCGGAGTGCACCAAAAAACATGCGTATTGGCATGGCCCCGCATACAGAAAGACCAAAGACTACCATGCTTAGCATGAGTGGACCAGTAATGACACAGTTACACTATTTCCTTGGTTGACAGCGACCATGAGGTTCAAACTAAAGCATGGTTTCAGGCTACGACAGGATAGATTGGATAAAAATTGCAAAGTTGTTTACCGTGGTAATTCTCGGTTGTTTCGGTTACTTAAGAAATGCTGACGATTGCTCCAAATGTCCTTCATGCAACATTTTAGAATGTATACGTAGCAGTTGTGGATCCAGGAAGAATCACATCAGCGCGCACCCGTATGTGTGTGTGTGGGGGGGGCGTAGAGGGGAGGAGGCGGGTGGAGGTGTGCTGGTGCTCTTGAGATGGCCTGTTGTATGCGGCCCGTTTATTTAATTAGAAAATTCTGTTGTCATGCACTGTCATGCACTGTTGTCATGTAGCTGTCTTACGGTGGGCTTGTTGAAAGACAGCTGCCGCCTTCGTGCCATCCTGCGGCGTAGCTGTCTTACGGTGGGCTTGTTGAAAGACAGCTGCCGCCTTCGTGCCATCCTGCGGCGTAGCTGTCTTACGGTGGGCTTGTTGAAAGACAGCTGCCGCCTTCGTGCCATCCTGCGGCGTAGCTGTCTTACGGTGGGCTTGTTGAAAGACAGCTGCCGCCTTCGTGCCATCCTGCGGCGTAGCTGTCTTACGGTGGGCTTGTTGAAAGACAGCTGCCGCCTTCGTGCCATCCTGCGGCGTAGCTGTCTTACGGTGGGCTTGTTGAAAGACAGCTGCCGCCTTCGTGCCATCCTGCGGCGTAGCTGTCTTACGGTGGGCTTGTTGAAAGACAGCTGCCGCCTTCGTGCCATCCTGCGGCGTAGCTGTCTTACGGTGGGCTTGTTGAAAGACAGCTGCCGCCTTCGTGCCATCCTGCGGCGTAGCTGTCTTACGGTGGGCTTGTTGAAAGACAGCTGCCGCCTTCGTGCCATCCTGCGGCGTAGCTGTCTTACGGTGGGCTTGTTGAAAGACAGCTGCCGCCTTCGTGCCATCCTGCGGCGTAGCTGTCTTACGGTGGGCTTGTTGAAAGACAGCTGCCGCCTTCGTGCCATCCTGCGGCTGGCACTGCGGCGTAGCTGTCTTACGGTGGGCTTGTTGAAAGACAGCTGCCTGCCTTCGTGCCATCCTGCGGCTGGCACTGGCGGCGTAGCTGTCTTAACGGTGGGCTTGTTGAAGACATCTGCCGCCTTCGTGCCATCCTGCGGCTGGCACTGCGGCGTAGCTGTCTTACGGTGGGCTTGTTGAAAGACAGCTGCCGCCTTCGTGCCATCCTGCGGCTGGCACTGCGGCGTAGCTGTCTTCCGAAGCATAATCGGTTCACGCTTCATGAGCTGCGCTTTTTTTTCTAGACTATTGTGTTTCTATTTCCTTTCGTGTTTGTGTTTCTATTTGCCGTCCGAGCATTACAAGCTGGCCTGCAAGCACTTCTTCTGCGGCGCGTGCTTCGAGGACGTCGTAAAGGTCCCTGCTGTGCCCGGCCGGCTGCAAGTCCATGCCGACCAACAAAGCGGTGCCGAAACAGACCACCAACTTCAAAACAGTGAGCCGCTTGCGCGTTTTCTGCTGAAATAAGCGACGCGGCTGTCCTTACACTGGCGACCTGGCCGACCTGCGCCCGCACTTTCTAGGGTGCGACTTCTACGAGGTGACGTGCTCGCTCTGTTTCCAGAGAATGTCTCGACCGAAGTTAGTAGCGCACTTCGGAGCAGTTCACGCCAAACGCAGAAGATCGGCGCGGCATGGCGCGGCAACTGGGGATGAGTCTGGTGACCCAACTCGCGTCGAGTTAACGCACGCCCAGATCTCCGGTCTCAGAACGATAGAAATAAACTTACCAGGCTTGAATGCAGCCGTCAAAAAAGCAGTTAAAGCGCCGCTCCCAAAATGACGGAAGACATCAAACTGCACAGCGAGGCGCTGTTCCTCGAGCTCTCTAACGGGATCGAACTGATCAAGGACCACCCGGTGGCATTCGTCGGCGCGGCGGGGGTGGCCCTCCCGGTGAAAGGCACAGCGGAACGTGCGACCGCTGCGTCGCGTCCGCGGCGGGAGATCCCCGCGAAGGACTACACTTGGGTCGTGGGACCTTACTCGAGGCTCCGCGACGGAACAGACCCCGTCGACAGCCCCGCGTTCCTCATCGCGCCGGGCTACAGGGTCCAGCTTCAGGCTTGCATCAACGGAAACGCCACGCTGGAGCTAACCGCTTCCGTCAAGGTTCACCGAACCGACGCCAGCGACGCCCCCAGACATAGTCAGATGCCGTAGCCTTTCCGGAGGACGTGCCAGTTTACGCTGTTCCGCAACTCGGCCGATGAATCTCACGTGACGAACTCGTTCGCGGCTTGCGAAGCTTTCAAGAGCTCCGCTGCATCTTCTAGTTCGTCCAACAATGAAACACTCGTCTCCGGTTGGCTGGAAATCGGTAAAATAGAGAAAGATGTTTTCGAGACCCATTACTTAAAGGACGGAGCCTTCATGATCTGCTTCCGGACGCTGTCGCTGCTAGAATGAACTATGTTTGCGTGCCGGATAAGTTGTCGCGATTCATGCTCATAACAACTTCTGCTGCTTCTTTTACCCGCTTTGAATATACGGAACTACTGCATGGGACCGTGTCTGAATGGTGCAAATAAACATTTTTCATCGCACTTAGACGAAGCCCTTGTCTTCGTCTTGCGGTGTAGGTCTATCTTTGGAGAGAGGTGAGGGAGGAGGAGGAGCTGCTGGCGCCATAGGCCGAGGTATCTCTTTATGAAATTGTATCTGCTTGCCTGAAAATGACGGTTTTGTCGCCGCAGCACGTAAGTGAACGTCCTCTATTCCGCTGCCATCAGAGGCCCTATTCACGACTTCATAAATTCACCGTGAATTCGCCATGTTTTTACAGCAAAGCTATATGTACCTCTACCCCCTACGGTTTCATCGCCGTGAGCAAAAACGATCTCCGTGGACAAAAATGCCCAGGCCTAATACGCCGAGCGCATGCGTTAGGCTAATCAAGCATACATCATAGAGCTCAGAATTCGTTTAAGGAAACCACAAAACCAGCATCGAAACCGCATTATGAATAAGGTGCCTGTGAACAAAGGTACCATTTCAGCCCAGCTAGCATCGCCAGACTTCATTAAAGGGACCCTGCAACACTTCCGATAAGCGCTTTCACTCATTCCTTCGCGTCTGGAAGCCCTGCGAAAGCCGTAGTTATCGCCAGCACGGAGCGGCACTGCGTGATTTGCTCGTCGCACCAGATACGCCTTCCATTTCTGCTTTGCTTTTGTGGCTCTTATTGTAAAAGTTGCTATCGAAAAGCGTTCAATGGTGCAACTGAAGGAAAACCGGCCAACAGCCGCTAGATGGCCTTAGTGACGTAATTCGAGCCGTCGAAGAACGTCGACATGGAAAGAGGGGAAAATCTTTTGAGCGAGTTTACAAGTTATCTGATATGGGAATAGAGCAGTAATTTCTGGCTGAGGCACTTTGCGACCCCCTAATCTAAGACTGGGTGTGTTGGGTGACTGCGTTCTGCAAGCATTAAGGTTTCAAAAAAAGTTGAAAAAAGTGTTGAAGGGTCTCTTTAAAGATCGTTCTCTCTCTCTCTCTCTCTCTTACCATGTGTTCCTGGTAAAGATCATGTTTGCAGATTACCTCTGAAGGCCAGGCAGGAGCAGTGTCACTAAATAGGGAAGTTCTTGTCCGAGACGCCGAGCGCATGCGGCAGCCTGAACAGGACCCAGCATTTGACGCATCTTTGGACACACTTTTGCCGATGACATGATGCTACACGCGTTAATCTTGCTTCGCATTTGGAACGACGTCAGTCGCGCGCAGCCGCAGAGCAGGGAGGACATGCTAAGCCTACTAGAGTTAACCGACTAAAACGCATAACCCAAATGGCGGTGCCCATGAACCGTCGCAGTGTAAACAAATGTCACGTGACTCGAACTGACCAATGATCATGGCGGCGGCACGAAACAAAACGAGAAAAGAGTGCCGATGCTTTGTACCCTTAGCTCTCTCTCGCGTGCTGTTCTACTCGCCAGTTCACGTACGCTCAGCGCCGGAAGTGGGCAGCACCGAACAGCTCGCGCTGCAGACGCCGAGTTCGCGAACCCGGAAGGCGCCGTTTCGAGCGCGTGCTAACACGGTCCACCTTGTTCAATATGTTAAAGCCAACGGAAGAATTTTTTTTTTGTGAACATACGTGGCTGAACAGCGTCGCCAGTGATTTGTCAGGCAAGCATTTGTATTTTCATTATGCAGGTAGAACGACCAAGTAAAATGGGGGTTTCACTCAAGAAAGACTCCTATGAGCATGAAATTTTCTTCAGGCACATGTTGATTCTAATTTATTCATTACGACCTCCGCATTTATATTTCCATAAAAAGCAGTATTGGTGGATTACACAACTCGCACAAAATCCCTCGGTACAAAACCCATACAAAACCACTAGATAACTTCAAAACAGAGCGCCTGCGGGGAGTTTGAAAATAAAGTATAGGAGATACAGCTAAAATAAATATAACTGTCATAGACATGTACGAAATAAAAAAAACTGACATATCAGCAACATCTGAACCACGTCAGCAAAATATGTCTAAATAGCGTCCACAAATGAAGTAGCAGCAATATCGAGAGTACGTCTTTAGCATAGTCGAAAAAAATACAAGGTACCAGCAACATTATCTTAAAATTCACAATTTTTCATAACAATATTGCACGTTGTTCGGATGCCTAATAGAGATATTGCTGGGACATAGACATTCAGATTTTTTTGGGACGTCGCAGAGACGTTAGTGGTTTGCTGGGAAAACTGAAAGCCAATCAAAATAGGATTCACGCAGTTCACGGTGAATATATGAAGTCGACAGTAGGGCGGCCCTATTCTTTCTTTTCTCGCTGTTACTATATTTTTTTAAGGCGAAAGTCGTAACTGTCCCATTCTGCGAAAAGGCGCCGTTGTAGTTGTCCATTAAAAGAATGACCGCCGCTGTAAAGAAAAAACAAAAATACTTGTGATACGATGGAATTTGAACCTGGGTCCTCACAGTAAGCCCAGTGCTCTACCAACTGTGCCATCTGTTAATTTTTATTATTTAACCCATTGGAGAACACGCTTAAATCAAGCGATAGTACAAGCTCCATTACTGTACACGTTGCCAGCGTAGCATAAAAGTTGTTGATGCTCCTTTCTTCCCAGCACATACGCGGATGAGACAGGAATCGAAAGGGGCACTGTGCTTGCTTGACAAAATCAAGGAAAATATGGATTGGAAACGTAAAAGTTGAAGAATAGTGCGTCCCGCGTGACGCCTGAACGTAATGGCACGTGAGCAAACCGGGTGCGCGCTAGCGGTGCATGCAGAACCCTGATTCCAGGGAAGAGGTGGCGTGTGCCAGGCTGCTTGATGACGTCATCCACGCCGCAAGACGAATGAACTAAAGTGAAGAAAGAGGCTCATACATGGTGTAGCGAAAAAAAAAAAAATCCGGCTGAAGTACTTCCCGCGAAAATTCAAATAACAGCGAAGGAAGAGACGCCAGTTCTATAAATACATAAGCAGTGCCCAGAGGGATTTGTTTGGCTGATTCCGGTGACAGACGGACAGACAGGCCAAACTTTCAGCGCTTACTTAGCGCAAGAAGCACTTTCGGGCTCAAAAAGAGAAGAATGACGAAAAGAAGCAGCTCTGGCAGTGGATGCATCCCCGGGCCGCCTGCGGACTGCGATGCGATGCGATGAGGTTTTTAGGGTGGGGGTGGGGGGGGGGCGGAAGGGGGGGGGGGAAGAGCCCGAAACTGTCTGGCGTGGGGGGCCGACACCTTATCAGGCCCGCCCGCGGACTGCCCTAGACGTGATCCGGCGCTCTGCTTTTCCCGTGTATTGCCTTGGCACTCCCTGCCCGAAAGCAGTCCGCGTACTGTCCAGAACTGGCGAATCGAAGGTGCCGTATGTTGCACTTTGAGCAACGCGCGGAGCGCTAGCTTAACTAGGAACAGCATTGGAGACGAGCGACTGACGGCGCACAAGAGAGCGCGGAGAGCGAGCTTGCTCTTCCCAGCGCGTACGCCAGGCTTGTGCTAGGAGTGAAACCATCGGCCGCCGCGAAGCAGCGCGATCACAAAAGATCAAAACAAATTTTTGTCTTCATTTTTATGAGAGTGTTTGCTTTCCGGAACGTGTATAATTGCCACATGAGCGTGAAAGCGTCCATCCGCGCGCGCGCACTTCGAGCACCGAGTCGAGCGCTTATCTAGGAACACGATCGGAGGTCAGCGTCAACTTGCAGGCGCGCAAGAAGAGCGCGGAGAGATCAGGGGCTCAGGTACAAAAGGTTAACTTCTATGCGTCAGCTTCCCCAGCGCCGCAGGCCAGCCCCGCCCACGGAGCAAAAACCATCGGCCGCTCGCAAAGCAGCCGAAACGAGGGGAGGGGGAAAAAAGAAAAAATCCACATCGCATGAAGTCGCGCAGGTATAGGTAGAGACGTCACGGTACTGCGTCCAAGGAGGTTAAAAAATTTGAATTTTTTTAACCTCATTGGCTGCGCCCCTGCTTAGGGGGTGTGGTCGGCCTGGGCCCCTACGGGATATGGTTTGGGAATACGCGACCACTTGGCAGGCAAAGCATGCTCCGTGGGTGAGCCAAGAGTTTCAACACTTTCGGCAACGGTTGTAAGCATGCGTACATAGACCCATGGGGAGGTTCCCGTTTGAACCCATTCCCATTTCGCCCTTCCCGCTTCTTCCGTCCCGTTTCAACCCGGTGCAAAACGACCTTCCCGTTTCGCCCTTTCCTGCTTGGCCCGTTCCCGTTTGAACCCATTACCATTTCAACCTTCCCGTTTGTTCCTTCCCATTTCAACCCGGGGCGAAAGAACCTTCCCGTTTCGTATTTTCCTGTTTAGTCCGTTCCCGGATTAACGCACCCAGTTTATGAAACGTTATAAAAACATTTTCATATTGTTTTTCATTTGTTACAATTCAAGTCATACCAATTAACAAATATTTTAATCTTTTAAATTAACAAAGCCTAACAAACAAATTAACAGTTAACAAATAAACAAACAAATCTTTTAAATTAGCAAACAAATCTTTTAAATTAACACCCAATTAACAAATTAACAACAAATTAACAAACACGTTGCTTATGAAAACGAAAACAGCAAAATGCCTAAATGCACTTAACTAAATGTATTTAGGTCGCGAGGGTCGCCCTGCATCTGCCCTCGTTTGCACTTGTTCGGTCGACTGACTCTCGCCTCTAGCTTCTTTAGATCCACCCCCAAAACACCAGGCCCTTAAGTTTAATTGCATTAAAACGACGCCATCATGGTCGTGTTCCGAAAGAGTGTGAGGAGGAACTACTAACACACACGATCAACCAAAGGTTTATACACAAACATATATTTTATCCACACTCTAGAGCTAACTTTAACTCAAGCTTCAAGATATTCCTCAAAGAACGAGTAAATAACTAACAAAAACAAATATTTGAACCCCCCCCCCCCAGAGAAGACAACAAATGTTAAAAGTGAACTAAATAAATCAAAACTAATGATACTTCGTTACCAAAAATGATAAAAAAGCCCAGAAAAGCGCCGCGGAAGCACAAATAAAAAAATCGCAAAACACCCTCACTTAGAAAGAAATCGTATTTGGCGGACTAACACATTTAATCGTTATAATAGCGCAAGTGTACGTCAATGTCGAAAAGAAACAGATGAAAACTATAAAAGATAAAAAAGATGTATATAAAAAAAGTAACCCTATGTATCTGGATACATATGTCACATCTGGCTATAAAAAATCGCAGTCGTGAGAAGCGGCGAAAATTATAAACTTAGCTTTGCGTTTTATGGATTCTGTTTATTCCCGTCACTCTAGTATACTCAATTTGCATAATAGAGTAAACCTTCAGAAACGTAAGCAGCGCTGGGTCGTCTCTAGCGTAAATTTTTTTACTACAGAAACTTAAAATTGTCGCGGGAATACTACCTCCAAGGGCCTTTCACACGTTCAGCGAGAAGACATCATAGTAAGAATATTAGGCAGCCAATCAGCTGAATTACTATTCGAAAGTTCTCTTTGTTTCCTCGTGCAATTTCTTACTGGAATAAGTTAACTGAACGAACAGGAACTGGAACCGGTATCGTTATAAGAATTTTCCCCACGTATTGGAAATGTGTGTTCTGGTTGAATCGTGTTGTTTTAAAATTGGAATACATTACGAATGCATATCGTTGTTCGGACCCTTTTGCGTTCGGACCTCTTTGCGTCTATTACATATTTATGCCTTTTACTTATTTGTGTTGGGCGTTTTTAAACTACGCCAACCAATACTGATGTGTTTTATGTGCACTCCTGCATGAGCCCGACCAGGCCGTAAAGTATCGGTAAATAAATAAAAAATCTGCCCATTACTCCCGCAGGAAAGGCATTAGTAGCCAATTCTCAGATTTATGCACATGTTTTTGCCTTTTTTAAAGTCTCTCCTACGGACATCTTTGATCTAGATCTCTCGAACCCGAAGACAAAGCTACGCTCCAAACAATGAGCATACGAGCGGCTGGTAAATAAACTTCTGCCGCACGTACGAACACCGATTGCAGAAAAATCCAATGCGTGCATTACTCAAGATATTGGGTATCTTTTTAGTACACTTTCGCCGCTACAAATTTTGTGTCAAAAGGGCAGTATCGGCCTAAGGCATTCAGAAACTTTTATCGGCCGGAAATATCGGTCGATTCCGGAAAATTTCCTGCATAAAAGTTTTCAGTGCATGACCCGTTGCTTGTAAGCACATTTTGGAGAACAGTTTCGAAGACGGTAACGCATATTTTCAGAAATACAAATGGGTTGGAACGATGCGGGTTCAAATGAGAAGGGCGCTTTGGGAGCGGGTTGTAACGGGAAGGGCGTTTTGGGAACGGGCTGAAACAGGAAGCGCCCATGCGGGAAGGTAGTTTCGGGAACGGGCGCAAACGGGACGGGTGAAGCGGGAAGGGCGTTTCGGGAATGGGTTCAAACGGGAAGGGGTCAAACGGGAATGGGTTCTTTCGGGCTACACCCGACCCATGGAGGAAAAAAAGTTTAGGAGGGAGCGTCACGTGACTATCGTGAAGCCTAGTCATAAAAAATAAAAAGGAAAGATTGATGGGAGGTGCCCTGCCTCACGTGATAGGCAAGCGGTAGTTCTTTGCGCCTCACGCGGCTGCCCGCCTGCCTGCCCTCGCTATACCAGCTATGCTGCGTCGTTCCGTTTGGTTGCCGGGCCGTCCGGGTATTCGGGTTTCGGCGACGAGTCCCCGTCCGGGCGTTGCGCGCAGCGCTGCCTGCAACCCTAAACGCGCAGCGGGCTGATCGTGCAGGCAAAGTGTTCGGACGGGAGAGACGGAAAACATCTTTATTTATTGAGCTCTGGGATCCGTCGAAGTGCGCCGCAGTCGAAGTGTCGTGTTCCGCCGCAGTGCAAAAGCGGAGATGTCAGAGTACGACATCCGTGCCTCACATTTTATTTCACAAACACACCTCACTTCCTTGATTCTGGTTATTTTATATTTTCACCTCCCAGGCGTAATTTAGCGTTCGTTACCCATATACCTATCGCACGGATTGAGCAGTACTCGGACAATCAGCCCGCGTTCTGCCTGCGACGCGAAGCGGAAAATGATTTGTTCTTCCCGCGCCCGCACCTAACGTCAGTGGTTCTGCACCTTTTCTTTTCTAATGCACTGAAGGAGACATCAACGCAAAACAGACATCGTCACGACAATTGTGGCATGTACAACGTGCCACCAGCCGGAGCACCGATAGGGCGAATGTATGCAAATGCGCACGCGAGCGAAACCAAAGCTTCTCGCACAACCTCTCAGCTGATGGGACACTCGTTACAGCTCTATGATGAAGAGGAAAGGTGGCGCGATAACTCCCCGCAAAATTGGAAACGCAATCGTCAAAGCACACCTGGCAAACACCACGCACCCGTAGGCCGCTCCGTGCTTGTGAATGTTTACAGCGGCGCGTTCGAGCAAAGCCGGTCGTGGTTCCAGCGGTAAGCGTCAAATTCGGCTCGCAGCTCGTGAAGGTGCTCCGTGAGCATGGGATCTACGTATCGTGTCGCTTTGAACAGCGACAGTAATTCCACGATACGAGGGATACGAGGGTGGGAGCGCAACGCTGGCGAAAAATCGCGTACGGCGCCTTCGGCCACGCCACTCGCCTCCTCCTCCACCGGCAGCCAGCCGGAGCCACTAAATGCTACCGCGGGCCTGAGAGTGGTGCTTCTTCCATAATGCATTGCGCGGGAGGAGCCCGAGGAGAGGAGAATGCGGCGTCAGAGGAGGTTGGCTTGCCAAAGCTGTGCCGCCTGACGTCATGCTCCCTCCTAACATTTTTCTTCCTCCATGCATAGACCAGGCCCCAGGGTATATGTGGTATCTTTAAGTATACCGAACATTATGAAATAAGCAGTGGCGGAGTCATCGAGCTACACGAATTTATTTGTAAGGGTTAGCGGGAATCACGTACACCAATGCTCTAAAATGCACTGGTGTACAACCGGCCGTTGAGTTACACGTATACTCATAAATGGGCGCACCACGCCGCTATCTCCATTGTACTATTTTCCAGCACCAACACGCAAATTATCCTTTTTTCCTGTACTGATGCTACGAAATACCATTGCAAGGAAAGGTATTCGTGCAACGCGAACCCGCTGGCTCGCACGTCTTTTATGCGGGGCAGGCGCGTGCCGTGCAGAGAAGATGGTGAAGTAGTGTCGGTGTATTCATTTTTTTTCTATGCTAAACAACAACTGTTCTGATTAAACTTTCTGAAGCAAACTGCGATCATTTGTACTAGTGAATGCCCTAATTGTATTTAATATTTTCACTGCGAGCACAACAACATGCGCAATTTTAGGGCGAATAATGGGCCAGAAAAGAGATTTTTCGAAATTTAACAAATGCTCTCTCGCACATGTCTCTCTTTTTTTTTTTTTCAGTGTCAACATATTTTTACCAATTGTACAGAATGAAATACACAAACAATTGTTTTATTGGCTGAGAGAATGTGCTTGTATTTGCTAAAAATGTTTGAAAGTGCTTCCTAGAGCAACCACCGGACGTCCGTGGGACGGACGTACGTATACGTATACGTACGTACGGACGTCCGTCCCATGTACGTACGTGGGACGGAGTGGACGTACGGTGGACGGCCGACGGTCGTTTGGTGGTTGCTTGGGTTGACAGCAAAAAAAGCAGAAATATTTTTAAAATGCCACGTAGAGGCAGCCCAGAGCCTGAACATGATGTCCACGAAAAAATGGTGGCGATTGAAAAAGCCGTGATTTTTTAATGAATTTTTCGAAAGACCAAACTTTGCTTTAAACCCTGGAGATACAAGGGCGGCTAGAAAAAGAGCAATTTTTTTGGACAAAAACACTTTGAGGAAGCATTATGGGCCATGCGAGGATGACCCACAATTTTTACTGAACAAATCCGTGATGTTCGACGGCCATGGATTCGAATGACCCATTTCTCTAAAATAGTCAGTCTCCCTCTCTGAAAGACCGTTCACGAGAGCGGAAGGCAGCATTTTTTTAATCGCGCATGACTGGAAACCAGCGACAACAATCAATTGGACAACAAAAAGCGGGATATCTCAATTTCGAAATTCAATTTCTTTTTCGCTCAGCGCAATCGATGGCTGGCTTGCGCATACTTTTGCAAGCTTCGCAATATATGCCTCCTTCACTTCACCTCCGCGGCCTCACATCAAAGGGACGCTGTACGAACCGCGCGTGGCTTACACTGCCATGACACCTGACTTCTGCTGGAACGTTTTTAAAGACTGTAGTCTTTCTTGGGCTACTTAAACCCAGAAATTTTAGATGCAGAGCATCTGATTCACTCGCCTTGTCCCTCCGGCGTCGTCGTCGTTGTCGTCGGCGTTGTCCACCCCTCCCCCATTCTCCTCGCCGCGCCAGCTGCGCTCTCCGCCGCTCACCCCATCTCCTCTCCGATAGCGAACACTCCCTCGCGAGGGGCATTGGATTGGATTGGATTCGATTCGATTCGATTCGATTGGATTTGATTGGCTTGGCTTGGCTTGGCTTGGATTGGATTGGATTGGATTGAATTGGATTGGATTAGATTGGATTAAAGTGGGTTGTGTTGCGTCATAGCCGCGGCACGTTGCGTCATAGTCGCGGCAGACGCGCTAGGGCCGGCGCATGTGCAGTACTCTTTCTTCCGCGGTTTCCTCTCCTTCGGACGCGCTGCGCATATAACCGGTGTGCCGTTCTCCGGCGAAGCAACATGCACGCTTGGCTCAAACACCTAGAGTCCACGCCGCTTTACAAGTACGCCAACGTCGTCATCGACTGGGACCGGCTTACGCAGTCCCCTCAACGTTATGCGTGCTATAAAACGCGGTCCCTTCGCCGCTCCGCCTATGCGTCGCATCTACACAGGGGTTCCCGCGAGGGGAGGTGGGAGTTTTTGGTCTGTCTGTCTGTCTGTCTGTCTGTCTGTCTGTCTGTCTGTCTGTCTGTCTGTCTGTCGAGTACGATATTAGGGACGGGACTGTCTGTTGATGCAGTGTTATTCTTTCGTGCTGTTGCAAATGGAACTTTTTTTACAGGGTACCTGCGCGAAGAAAAGAGTAAATAGCACTAAGATATTGCGTAAGGCACGTGAAACGTTGCTAGTGTACTTTTGCTTTTAGTCGTGTAGAGTTGGAAACCTGACAACAGCTCAAAGAATGGCGAAGTTGGCCAGCTGCGCAATCGCAGGTAAGCGTTTTTAAAGTCACGATGCTTATACAACAATCCGACCAACACTGTGCCGGAAATTTTCAATAAGGAAGCCAGTTCCAGAATTGGACGGTTTAAAATTGCACAAATGATGAGTTCCCGTAAAATGCTCTTAAAACGCACATTATTTGCACACGTTCTGAGGTCATTCAGAATAAATTTGCGTAAGCACTGTTGGAGGCTTTATGTTGACGGTTGGTCCAGTGTTCACGTCAAGTGCATGATTTCGTTAATTAACATCAGGTGGAAAGTTGGAACCCATTTCCAACGCCAGCGCGCCTCGTCGTTTTCGTGATTACTTCACACCCCCATTCACAAACATTATGTTATCTATACTCTTTGCACACCGACTGGTAGGGGACAACGCGCAATTTTTATTCTCAACTTGCATGCCTCGCAGACTCAATTCGACAAGACCATTCCTCAAAACACGTGTTCTTCTGGCTGTGACAAAAATAATTTATGCCACTGCTATAGCTCTGTATTATTGCGTGAACAATAGCTAGGGCATTTCGGGTAATCTTTCCGTCGCTACGCGTCACTCAGTCAAACAGCCAGCAACATAAACAAACAAAAAAAAATCTCCCACCTCCCCTCGCGGGAACGCCTGTGTAGATGCGACGCATAGGCGGAGCGGCGAAGGGACCGCGTTTTATAGCGCGCATAACGTTGAGGGGACTGCGTAAGCCGGTCCCAGTCGATGACGACGTTGGCGTACTTGTAAAGCGGCGTGGACTCTAGGTGTTCGAGCCAAGCGTGGATGTTGCTTCGCCGGAGAACGGCACACCGGTTATATGCGCAGCGCGCCCGAAGGAGAGGAAACCGCGGAAGAGAGAGTACTGCACATGCGCCGGCCCCAGCGCGTCTGCCGCGGCTATGACGCAACGTGCCGCGGCTATGACGCAACACAATTCAATCCAATCCAATCCAAGCCAAACGAATCCAATCCAATGCCCCTCGCGAGAGAGTGTTCGCTATCGGAGAGGAGAGGGGGTGAGCGGCGGGGAGCGCAGCTGGCGCGGCGAGGAGAATGGGGGAGGGGCGGACAACGCGGACGACGACGACGACGACGCCAGAGGGACAAGGCGAGTGAATCAGATGCTCTGCATCTAAAAAAGGGTCCATCTCCCCGCGAGGGGGACTCGAGTAAATGCGTCGCATAGGGGGTGGGTGTATTGCGTTAACGTTTAGTGTTTGGGGAGTTGGTGGTAGTGAATGCGTTGTATCAGCAGCTTCTTGACGTAGTTTGAATGAGTCAAGGATATAAGGCGCGTTCGTAGCCTTTTTAATAGTGTCGGTTTTGTGGCGCAGTGGGAAGAGCACCATGTACCTCGCGTTCCGCCCATAGGTAGTGAATGCGTTGTATCAGCAGCTTCTTGACGGTAGTTTGAATGAGTCAAGGATATACGGCGCGTTCGTAGCCTTCCATTCTGTGTCGGCTTTGTGGCGCAGTGGGTAGAGCACCATGTACCTTGCGTTCCACCCGCAGGGTCGTGGGATCGAAACCAGGCGCCGGTAAGTATTATTTTTTTATATAGTGTAGGGGGAGGGGTCCGGACCTGTTGTTGAGAGCGAGGAGGGTAGCGTGATGCTGGAGAGGAGGAGTGGGGGAGAGGGCGCGCCTGCGCGCTGAGCTGTTGCGGATGCACGGCGGACGCTACATGTGAGTTAAAGAAATGCTCTGCATTTAAAAACGGTAAAGTTGAGACAGCGCTAGAGATCGCCGGCTTCGTGAGTGACGTGAGCGACGCTGCTAAGAATACTTTAGCAGGAGCGCGACTGAGCGGCAGCTGCCTCTGCCGACGCGCCCGTCGTGTCAAGTGGAGTCTGGTCTCTGTGACTCCCGCCACTGATTGTACGCGTTGTATAACGATAGAGCACGCATCCAGTTCAGGGTGGCAAAGGAGGAAAAAAATGAAAATGTCTGCGACTAATGGCGATACTGGTCGACTACAAAAGGAAAGGCAGCCAGCCAAAGCCGCTGCTAGAGCGAGAAAACGTGACCGCTGAGACTGCTAGAACGCTAAGCATGGTTGGCATAGTGTAGGATCATGATGATGATGTTAAATCTCGCGCTGGGTATGCGCCATTCATCATAATCATCATTAAAGCGTCCCTGTTAGTAAAGTGATCATCCCCGCGAAGGGCAGCCATGGCCCAGGTCTCGATTGTGTCGTTCTTCCGCTATATTTCTGGTGCCGTTAAACCCGGGAGGATGACCGCACACGACGAAGGAGACCACCGACGTCACCTCCGGCTTGAGGTACCCAGAACCCCGTTCCGTTGACTGCTGTTTCCGCTGATCATCCCCGCCCTCAGCCGGAGGTCGGCATGGCTGGCCCAGACCGTCCAGTGACGATCGACAGTAAGTGTCGAATAGATAAGCTGCGCAGGCAGCAACGCATCTTTCGAGTCGCTACTGCGAGACTGCTCAAGGCAGCGAATGAGCTTTTGGAAGCCCCCTCTCCATCTTCGCATGATTTGCAAGCAGCCATTGACCTCCTTGCAAGTAAAGATTCCGCACTGTACGAGATTGAAGGGAGAATCGTAGAACTGCTTGACCGTGACAAACTGGACCAGGACTACTTCGACACGTTGGCTTGCCGAAAAGAGATATGCCGTACCCTCGTGTGGCTGCGCGATGCTTTGAATGTCTCAAGGTCACCCTGCGTGACAGCCACCACCAACGGCACATCAGGCACGCCAATTTGCCCTCTCCCATTGACTTCTGTGTTCGACGGCGTTCGGCCGGCAACGCATCGGAGCGACCCCTCTGAAGTGCGCTCACTTTCATCGACCTCGAAGGTTACCTTGCCAACGTTCCATGTTACCACAGTTAAGGTTGAGCCGCGTGAACTGCAGAGGCTTGGAAGCATTTTCGAGAGGACTACGCGCGAGTACAGGGATATGTCCGAGATGGAGCTGACAGATACACGGTCGTTCACGTCTATCACGCCGAGAAAACGAAGGGAGAGTGCACACCGCGTTGTGCACATGACGACGTATGGAACATCGACTCGGGATAGCGTGAGACCAGCAGGTCGGTCAGAGTACAACGGCTCCAGGATGGTCATGCAGGGACCAGTTTCGTTTAACGCGACGCGCGACGCTAGGAAGCGCTTCTTACCCACACCAGACAAAGAAAAGACGATGGAAACCAATTTTCCCGCAAACGTCTCCGAATTTTCCGCAAAGAAAAAAATTGTCGCTGCAGCTCAGGCTTCAACATGCAAGGCCGAAGACGAGGCTGAACGACAGGACCTGAAAGTGGGTGCCTGCTACGAGGGAGCATCGAACATCCCAACGAGAGAAGGGGGTGCAGACCCCGAGGCTACGCCTGCCGCACACAAGGACGACTCAGAAGCTGCAGTCCAAACAGACAACGAAAACCCTGGAGATTTCAAGGATGAGATAGAGAAGGCAGAGTCACCACCGTGCGATATCGAGTGTATCTTCCTTTCAGACAAAGTGAAGAGCAAACGCTTACTGGAAGCAATGAAAAGCCGGCGAACTCTAACCAACGGAGGATTGCTACACGTTGTACCCAGGCGCGAATCTGAGGTGTTCCGTCTCAGCGAAGTATGGATAGCCGAGAAACCCTGGCGTGTCACGTCTGCCCCATGCGAGGAGGTAGCAGGGCCCGGTGGAGAACCATCCGAACCATACATTGAGCTGACAAGAAGCAGGAAAATGATCTCGTCAGGAGAGGAAAAACGAATGGAAGGCAAGCACAAAGCCGGCATGAGAACACCACTAGACTCCCTGCGCAACAGCAACCGTTTCACCAAAATATTAAGACTTGCAAGACATCGACTTCGCCACAAGAACTGCACGGCTAAAGGACTGCAACATTCTGAGGCAACTGGACCCACAGTCTGGTTATCGTCCGCATTACATTGGCAACCCTTGGCTGTCGTGAGATCTGCACGACGGCGCAAGCACCGGTGGAGACGAAAGAGGGGATAGCATTCCCCGACCGCGCGGCAAGGGCTTACCTTATGGACAGAAAAACCAAAATATTAGGATTGCGGATTTATTGTTCACCCATCGATCATCTCGGGCGCGGGAGGATGTTAAATCTCGCGCTGGGTATGCGCCATTCATCATAATCATCATGAAAGCGTCCCTGTTAGTAAAGTGATCATCCCCGCGAAGGGCAGCCATGGCCCCGGTCTCGATTGTGTCGTTCTTCCGCTATAGATGATGATGATGATGATGATGATGATGATTATGTTTTTGCGGTTACCCTTTACTGAGGGGGGTGAAAGAAACTCTGCGTAGTGGTTGTCCGAAGAGAAAGGCATGAGCATCGGGCGAAGCCTCAAGTTAGCAATGGAGAGGGACAAGATGCTCATGCATTCCCATCGGTCCAACAATATATCTCCCATTTTGCCATCGAGATATACGACTGATTTAGGCAAAGTCTGTACTCGACAGCACAAAAAAGGCACTTATAGGCGCTTAAAAGCTTGTATAGGCACGGACCTCAAAATAGGCAAGTATAGGCACAATCAACTATCGCTTAAAATGTTCCCGTTCCCTTAGTTCATGCTTATATGTTAAATAGGCTCGATACGGACTCAAATAAAAAATTGGCCGCGTATCTGCTCCTTTCGTTGCAAATGTCGTCAAAAGACGATAGTCTTTATTGGCTTTTGCCAAGTAAATGCCTCCGTTCGCTTTCCCGCTCACCTCTCATGTTGTTCCTCTTGCTTCGCGCTCCTCCCAAGCTAAAGACGCCAAAGGTTTGCTTAAATCATTTTAAATTTTCCGCGTTCCGCTGCTCCAAACCGGGTGTCTCGATACCAACGCTGCCGTACGGCGAAGACGCGTGTGAATCGAGGCGCCATACTTCAACGTTTTAGAAGCGCGTTTCCCTACTCCACGTGCGTTGCAAAGGCAGAACGTGCAACCTATCTTAGTGGAACCTTTCGTAACTGTTTGCCGGTTGATTTCTTAAAATGGCGCCAGAAACTGTAGTGGCGCTGGCGACAGCAGGCGACGGGCGGAGTGAATTTTTTTTCTGGAGGTTTATGAAGTATTTAATTTCGCAAAAGTCAAGCATGTATAATATTTTTATAAGGAACACTGCAAATATCACTTCTTCTGCATTAATTTTTTGTCTTATATTTGCGCAATGTCTTGTTCTTCTTCAACAGTGTTGACAAGTATTAACATTACACCGGACTTAGACGGGTACATTTATCTGTGACTATATAAGACTATTGCGCAGGCATAGTTTTACTTTGGCCGGGTGGCTGAATCGAGTCACAGACAGACAGACGGACAGACATACAGACAGACCAAAATTTCTGGGTTTAAGTAGCCCAAGAAAGACTATCGTCTTTAAAAAATAGGCATTTTGCCTAAAGTTTTGGTCTCTAATCATGACGCTAATGAGCGCCGACAGTTGGCGCCTGGATGCCAGCGCCGTGTACGGGGGACCCGCAGTGTAAGCTGCGGAGAAGCCGACTTGCATATATGTCGCGCTCGTGACCCGGTCCGCGGCTTCTTCGCTCCTTTCGCTGCAGCGGACCGTGTGTTCACCAAACGATTCGCTGACAACCCGTTTCTTTTCGTTCACAAGGACGGTTTGCGAGCGCCTGTCGTTTCAGTCGGATTTAGGCAACGCTCCGGCGCGTCTAACGGTGCCATTCTGACGAAATACAAATAGCGACGTGCAAGTTCATATTGGTGCACAATAAACATTCAGCTGGTCCTGTGAATGTACAGGTCCGCGCAGAAGCAAACGGAGCACGGGAGCGGTGGCCGAACAGCATCGCTGCGCCGCGTATGGGCGCCCACGGGAAACATGGAGCGCCGGTCAAAGAGTGTGCTCTCACTGCCCCCGCCACCCTATCTGATATGTTTAATCGCCGACTCAGCTGTCGTGTCATGCTGGGCAAAACGGTCTTCAAAAGGCAGCGCTGGGCTATCGAGGGGCACTGGTTGCATTGCCGCTCGCAGGCATCAGCGGCAACCGAATCCGCTGCTCATGAACTTGACGAAGCCGCGCGCGCCCGGAAACGTGCCTTGTTGCGCACTTTAAAGGGCGGGCCGCTGCGGCTTGGCATAGCATGCCATTGCATATAATTTATTGTAAGCCGGCAACAAAATTGCCCTGGGAAATATAGAAAGCATATTCACAAACATTTTCGTTCCTCGAAAAAGAAAAAAAAAACTTGGTTCTGACATTTTTTTTTCATTTTGAGTTTGTCCCAAGTTATTGCTGCCGCTCAGTCCAGGTTTGTTCTGAAGAAAGGGGGAAAAGATGTCCATGCGGTGGAAATTCTGTATTTGAGAGTGCCGTAAAGAATAGACAAAATCGCTTCCTGCTCTTACAGAGGCCTCATAGGGTGCATATTTTGCCGTCGCATTCTAACCGACGTTGTTGTTTTTAACGAGCACCTTATATTAGTTAAGACAGTGTTGCAGATTTTAAATAAACTCCGCATTGAATTGAAAGATGGCTTCACCGCATGACCTGAATGTCTTGCAAAAAATTGCCGTCAGGGCTGCAAAATGACCAATGATGAGTATAGTCGTCATGACCGATCCATACTCGTCAACGGTTAATTTGGTACACAATTTTTTGACGGCTATCATCGTTAACGGGAGCCAAACGGTTAATGCGACAACAAAAGATTGATTGATTGATTGATTGATTGATTGATTGATTGATTGATTGATTGATTGATTGATTGATTGATTGATTGATTGATTGTGGGGTTTAACGCGCCGACGCAACGCAGGCGATGAGGCGCGCCGAAGTGGAGGGCTCCGGAATAATTTTGACCACCTGGGGATCTTTAACGTGCGCCGAAATTTCGTACACACGGGCGTTTTTGCTTTTCGCCTCCATCAGAAAAGCGGTCGCCGCGACCGGGAATCGAACCCGCGACCTCGTGCTTAGCAGCGGACAATAAAATATTCTCCCTATGAGTTCCGCTGTAATTGCAGGCAACATTTGTTCTCTAAAACGGAATTTCCACTGCATGAAAATCTTTTCCGCCTTTCTACAGAATAGACCTGGACTGAGCGAGAGCAATAACTCTGGACAAACTGAAAAAAATGGGGTAAGCGAGATTTTTTTTTCCGAACAATGAAAATGTTTCTGAATGTGCTTTCTATATTCTACACGGCAATTTTGTTGCCGGCTTACAAAAAGTATATCGCAATGACATCCTATGCCAAACCGCAGCGGCCTACCATTTTACGCCGCCCTTTACAGCGCGCGACAAGGCACGTTTCCGGGCGCGCGCAGCTTCGTCCAGCTCATGAGCGGCGGATTCGGTTGCCGCTGATGCCTGCGAGCGGCAGTGCAACCAGCGCCCCTCTCATAGCCCAGCGCTGCCTTTTGAAGACCGTCTCGCCCAGCATGACACGACAGCTGAGCGGCGATCAAACATATCAGATAGGGCGGCGGGGGCAGTGCGAACACACTCTTTGACCGGCGCTCCATGGTTCCCGTCGGCGCCCATACGCGGCGCTGAGATGCAGTTCGGCCACCGCTCCCGTGCTCCATTTACTTATGCGCGGACCTGTACCTTTCACTTTCGTGTTTTACCGGTTCCTATGGAAGAGGAAACAACCACATTTTTGTTTTATGGCTTCGTAACACATCTTCATTTTTTTATAGTTCATTGCCACATGCGGGTGCTTCACGCATCAGAAAGGTGAAGAAGAAGACCCAGCGTAGCGAACGGAAGGCAGCAGCGCAGACACCGTAACGATGAAGCTGCCTTCCTCCCAACGACAGCCGCCAACCGGCCTGGTATTAAGTGATTCTTTTGACTGCTACGACGCTTTTGGGTACGGCTCCTTCCAGTTACGGATGCTGTCGCTCGTCGTCTTCGCCCTTGTGGCAGTGAACTGTCACGCCTTAGTCTTACCGGTCATTGCTCGCGACGTTGAACACTGGTGCAAGCAGCCGCCGGACTCCAACGGTTCCTCAGCCGACTGGAGAGACCAATTCATACCCGTACAGGTCGACGGACGACTCAGTGGTTGCTACGTCTACGAGCATCCCAATTACACCTACGGGGCAGACGTGATCGCCTGTCGTCAATGGGAGTATGGCAACGGCTCTGCAACGACGTAGTAAGCCATTGGAACCTCGTGTGCTACAGACGCGTTCTCCTCGCCGCAGCCCTGGCGGTTCAGAACGCCGGTTCTATTGTCATCCCTGCGGTTGCCGGCGCCTACGCAGACCACTTTGGACGTGTGCCAGTCGTCAGTTTATCCGTGTGCGTTCTCCTGGCCTCCACGGTTGGCAGCTGCCTAGTGCCCTCGTACGTCCTTTACACGATACTCCGGTTCTTCTGCTCTGGAGCGGTCATCGCGTACTGTCTGGTCAATGCCGTCGGCACATTCGAAGTAATCACGCACGAACGCAGACCGCTCGACGTTGTATTTGCGGGAACGCTCGGTTACCTGCTGTCCGACCTGTGGTTGATCGTCACCATGATTTTCGAGCAGCACTGGGCAGTAAAGCAGGCGACCTTTCTCGCGCCAACGCTCCTGGCCCTCTGTGCCTTTTTAGTCGTGAGAGAATCGCCGAGATGGTTAATCGCGAAGGGAACTCTAGATGCGGCCGAGTACGTGATGCTGGAAGGCGCCAGGCTGAACCGTTTCCCCTTACCAAGCTCAGCGAGCTTAATGGCTAAACTTCGGGAACAGGTGAATGACCAGAGCCCCCTATCTATCGCGGACGACGACGAAGAGGCTTTTCAAGAGTGCTCGCTTCTACGACGCCTGCTCATCATGATCGTCTCCTGCTTCTCCTTGACCTTCTCCCTGCACACGGCGATCTTCTACACAGTTCCACGATACAAGGTCATGCTCGAGTGGGTGTCGGTCATCGCGCTTCTCCTTGCCTACGCGTTGGTGCGTGCGTTGATAACGAAGGTGTCGCTGGTGAGAGTACTTCGACTCTGCTTTCTAATTCTCGGCGGAACTCAGTGCCTTCTGAGTTTTGTCATCAACCGTCAAGCTATCCTCTTTGCCGAAGGTCTCGGAGCACTGTCCAGGGCATTTGTGAGTGTCGCGATAGTCGTGAACATCGCCTACGCTTTCGAGCTCTTCCCGACGGCCGTGCGTGCTAGTGCTTTGTGTTGGACGGTCGCCAGCGGACGGGTCGGTGCCGTGTGCGCGTCGCTCGTCTACGGGATGAGGGCGTCCGGCTGGGAGGACGTGGAGTTTTTAGCGTGTGGCTGCGCCCTCTTCTTGTCGCTGCTGGCTCTTCGTTACCTCCCGCGCGCCACTGGCGTCGAGTGCGCCAAAACCGAGACCAGAAACGCGTTCACGCAGCGTGAGAGCGCCATAGACTACATGAAGAAGACGTTGGAACCACAAGTCGGCCGCAGAACGAGCGCGTCACGCTCCGTGAACACGAGATCGAATAGTCGGGTGCTGATGCCGGAATGTTGTAGTCGCTCTTCGCTCACACGATCACTGGCCCCATGTGGACGATCAGCTGATGACTGCCCAGCCCTGAATGTTGGACTACGTAGACCTTCGAATTCAGTGATCGCTTTATGCTGTATGCGGTGTAGAGAAAACCAGACTATGGTGCGTTGATTTCGACCCGGTTGACCATTTCAACACAGAAATTGTTTTGTGGAACTTGGAGGGTACGATGTCCGCTACTTGAGGGACAACGAAACCGTGCTGTGGGAGACACTTCACGCTCGAGCAACTTGCACAATTGGCACTTTTTGTGTGAAGTTTACTCCACTGGATCGAGGGATATAAATATTTCCTAATAAAAATATATATGTATATATTTAAATTTTCAAAATCGTCACGACTGTAGTCTGTTTTTCCACAAAGTAAAAAAAAATGGTTGCAATCCACGCTTTGAAGGTGGTTGAAACGTGTTATCTTCCCGTATGTTTTCAGTAATGAAGCTGCTCCTGGTGCCATGTTGCCGTCCTTGTGTGAAAGTTGGGACTCGCATGAAACGAAATATCCTGGGAGCAGGCCTAGGCCAAAAACATCTGTGCGGGTATGGGTTATCACTCTCGTTGGACTTAAGGGCCAACGAGAGTGAGTGAGTGAGTGAGTGAGTGAGTGAGTGAGTGAGTGAGCGAGTGAGTGAGTGAGTGAGTGAGTGGTAGGTAGGTAGGTACGTAGGTAGGTAGGTAGGTAGGTAGGTATAGGTAGGTAGTAGGTAGGTAGGTAGGTAGGTAGGTAGGTAGGTAGGTAGAGAATATTTTGAAACCTGTGTACAAAGGACTGCCTGGCTTCTTGGTTGGGTTACAGGGACTCGTCTATAGCCCTGACGTGTTTTTGATGTGGTTCACAAGCGTGGCCCAATAGAGCTCTTCAAGCTCCTTAGGGGGTGTGACCCATGCCTCCCAGCAAGGTAGGCGCTTTGTGGCAGGAATTGGGTGCAAAGAATTTCTCAGGTTGGTTTGTATGTTTAGGTATGTCTACAGGGTGTTTTCATTGTCGGGGTACTGGCCGCAGTGTGAGCCTTTTGGTGCGCCTGGAAGCCCGTCGATGCAGGGTTGTATGCGTTGTGTTCGTAGCGTGCCGGTTCGTGCTCGTAGAATGGGGACAGCGTCAGGGCGGGCTAATTTTCTTGTGTAGGGGAGGGTGGTACTCTGATCTCTGACGTCCCGTAAGTACTTTCTACGAGTTTGATACATTTCTCAACGGTGGTCTTTTGGATCACAGGAGCGAGGCCACGGTATCGGGGTTCCCGGATCATAAAGAGCAGCTCGGGCTAAGGCGCCGACCTTCCCATTCCCCTTTACACCTGTGTGTTCAGAGACCCAGATCACAGAGGTATGATGCTCGGTGGAGTTGCGTGTGATGCAGGCGTGTGTGTAGCGCATGTGGGGGTGGAGATAGTAAAGGAAACATGTGAAGAAGCAGTGCCGACTCCCTGGCCACGTTCTGGCAACTTATGACGTCACACGATCTTGTTTGTGTGATTGGCGGGCGCCGAACTAAGCCACTGCCAAGAAGCATGACTGGGCGATTGTTGTGGGCCCTCGTCTGGATCCGTTTGCCGGATAGTACGTTTCTTCCTCGCGTTTTGTAACACGAAAGTGTTTTATTTCGGGATATACAGACATTTCCCTGACGTCATATCCGTTACGGAAATGACGCCGGTACAACGAAGCAAGCGGCCTGTAAAGGGTGCATCCCTGCACACAGGGTCTTGTTGCCGGGAAGCAAGCGTTAGTACTAAAGAGTACGTTATACTTAGGTTTGTTCCTTTTCGGGTTTTATATTTTAACACGAAACTGTTTTAAGCTGGGATACAACAAGATTTTACTGTCGTCACATCTGTCATGGAAGTGACGCCAGTACACCTTTGCCGAAGCGACCCGCCAGCAGGACGCCGCTCGCCAAGCACGCCCACAAGACAGCCGCCAACCCGTAAAACATGCTCAGCCGCAGATTTCGCGGCACGTTTCACTTTAGTGTTTACCGATTCCTATGACAAAGGAATCAATTAAAGTTTTTTTTTTTTTTTTCATGTATCAACGAGGTTCTACTGCGCTCGCGCTTTACCTCCATCTATGAACCAGATTTGACGACGATAGTCATGTTGATCAATCGGTTATATAAAAATATTTGTTTAATAACTTTATGTACTGATTATGCCAACTAACAATATTTTATAAGTTGAAAGCCGCTACTGACAAACGCTCAAATTGAGGTTGCAACTTTGGATACGGCGCGTCGTCAAAGCTTGGAAATGAACGTCGTGCGAGGGAAGTAGTTCGGAGTAATCTTCTGCGGCCCTTCGCTGCCGGGAGCTTGCAGGAAAAACAGCGGGCTTCCGTGAGAAGTGCTCTTTCAGCATTTAGGCAGATTGGAAGTACGTACCGTCTGCGGCGCACGAAAACTGCGTACGAGGCCAGGGATAGGGTGGCAGCTGCAACCACCCGAATTGATTGTATCCCCGTTTGTGCCGCTTCTGCAGGGAGTTTGGAACACTTTTTCACATGGTCAGCAGCTGTACACAAAGCCCACTTGACCCGCCCAATCCCTTCCACACTTATGAGCTTTGGGAGAGCGCCTTGGCCAGCTCTTCCCTCGACGTCCAGCGCAAGTGGGTGGAGAGGGCAGAAGACGCGGCCCGTGCCAATGGACTCCTGGAATGAGGAGGCCACCCTAAGGACTCTTTAATAAGAAACAATAAACATGTTTAGTCTCTCTCTCTCTCTCCCGGGCAGCCAAATTAAATGTTAGTCGCGGAGTAAACGAAAGCAACACGACTTATGCGATCCAGGTCGGGCCAAAATAGGTTCAGAAAGCAAACCAGGCAAAATTATAGAAAGGCAGAGGGGACACCCTTGCTTCCTGTTTTATTTTTGGTTCTCTTTGACAGGCCGGTATTTGGGTATGTGTATGAAAGAAAGCTTTCGTAGAAGCCAGGGGGCAGGTGTTCTGTTGCGTTAGTACTCGTGCGCGAAGCAACGATAGTTAGACAATTGTTTTTCTGAGTACTAGAGAACAGATATACCTTCTCGGATGAAGCAAACGAAACGTCAAGTGATGTTGTATTCCCAAATAAGAATAATTACCAGCAAACAATTCAGAAGAAGGTCGAAAAATGCGTGCATAGTTCCGCTCTATTTGCTAGCGCGATGGATCTGCTTATACCAGCATATGCTTAGTCAGACACATTTTATGCTGTTTGCGCCTGCATGGCGCGTGTTGTTCACTTGTGCTGGGAATTTCAAATTCGACCTCGATGGGCTCGCGTAGACCCGGTGACGCCAAGCAAATGTGCCGGGTCCTTGGTGTCGTAACTTTCCGGTGTTTACGGTGACTGTGTTACGATTAATTCCGCATGAATTCCTGCCAAAATGGATACCTGCGTTACCATGAGAGGAATAGCGTCTTACGTAAAACTCCAGGGTGAGCGATTCTACAAACTGAATAGGCTATCGTCATCATAATCATCATAATCATAATCATCATCATCATCATCCTGCTAAGGTTCTCTGCAGCATAGAGTTTCATACTAATATATACTAGAGGGAAATCTGGCGCTGCATTCGCGGGCCGCCGTGGGCGGCGCCATTGCAGCTAGCGACGTTCCTCGCCTCCTTGGCTTGGTTAGCCACATGGCTTCTTTTTCGTCTTGAAGCCAGAAGGGGTAACATTGTTTTTTTCGTTCATCTTCCATGAAGCTTCTAAATAATCCCTGACAAAGAAATCTTTCTGTAGCTTTAATTTTATAATAACAGAACAAATTCGATTAATTGTCTGCAGTAACATTGTTGCAATTTTGCAACCAAAGCCAACTTTTCAGCCTGTTCGTGAGCCGTGCCAAGTACAAGGGGAACGTGCCTGTCCGGTACATGACGGCACGCTCGCTGAAGCGCGGCTCCCCTAGACAGTGGCGCCAGATTTCTCTCTAGTGTATATTAGTATGAAACTCTATGCTCTGCAGGACGAAGGCTTCTCCCATTGATCTCCAACCACGCCGGTCCCGCGCTGCTCGAGTCCACAGTTTACCCCCGAAGTTCCGTATTTCATCCCTCCATCGTGTATTTCATTTTCCCCTTCTTCTAGACCCATATCTCGGTATCCACTCTAGGGGCATTTTTTTTACCTGAACTGGTGCAGATTAGTGCAGTGTCGTGCAGACCAGTGCAGAGTGCTACTGGGGATATCAATTAGTAAAAAAAATGAACATATGCTGCACTGCTTGCACCAGTGCAGCCAGTTCAGGTAAAAAAAATGCCCCTTCTGTCACCCTGATTGTCCACCGGTTTTTGCTTTGTCTCACTATGTGACGAGCCCAAGTCCATTTCTTTTTCTTTATTTGCACTATGATATCATCTACTCGAGTTTGTTCTCTGATCCAGATTGCTCATTTCCTGTCCCTGAGTGTTACGCCTAACATTTTTCGTTCCATGGCCCGTTGAGCCGGCCTAAGTTTGGTTTCAAGTGGTTTGGTAAGGCGCCAAATTTCAGTTCCGTATTCTCCGGCAGTATGAACTGCTCCGTATCCTCCGTATTCCGCCTTCTCAGGCAGTATTCTCCGTATTCTCTCAGCTCCGTATCCTCCGGCAGTATGCAGTGGTTGTAGGTTTTTCCTTTGCGTTACAGACGTAGCTTACTTTTTATTATTTGTCAGTGAGTGCCCCCAGCCCATATCTATAGGTTGTTTAGTGCGAGAAATGCTCGACTTTTTTTGATCAGCCAGAATACGTTTCCAGGATTACATGCGCCCCATGGACATCGGCAATATATTCAGAGCTGAAGATTTGGCCACAAGGACGTAAAAAAGATCAATATTTTTTCGCGATCTGGGAGAACTTACAAGAAACTAACTGAGCGGACTGTGTCTTCATTGTTTTATTAAGAGTGCATTTTTATTTTAGCCGCTGTACTTGCGGCTTGGCGCGTTAAGTATTGGGTGCAGTGAAATAATTCTGAGTGTTCTTTTTTCCGTTGACTACTCGCTCCTTGAATATATGTGTGCCCCGGCGGGCGGGTGACGTAAGCGTGAGCCAGTGTTGAAACGCGTGTTCTGTGTGTTTCGATCGGCGTATGTGAGTTTCCGTAGACTGGCGGCAAAGTGGCGCTGATAGTTTCCCTTTATGTATCAAAGCGGATGAGTAAACCCCTTGTTTTTACTTTGCTTGAATGGCCGTGTTTAAGCTTTTTTAACAGCAGAACTGTTAATTCTCTTGGTTGCGCCGTCAGTGAGCAGACAAAATACCAAGAAAATGCCGAGCACAGGTGAGCGCGCGTCTCGTGATGTTCATTGTAATACGCCCCGCAACCACGTGGAGCATTGGGCAGGAATCGAGTGTAAGGAAGGCTGACGATCCCGCTACATAAAAAAAAATTGGCCGCGTATCTGCTCCTTTCGTTGCAAATGTCGTCAAAAGACGATAGTCTTTATCGACTTGCCAAGCCAAGTAAATGCCTCCCTTCGCTTTCCCGCTCCCCTCTCATGTTGTTCCTGTTGCGTCGCGCCCCTCCCAAGGTAAAGATGCCAAAGTTTTGCTTAGATAATTTTAAATTTCCCGCGTTCCACTGCTCGAAACCGGGTGTCTCGATGCCAACGCTGCCGTACGGCGAAGGCGCGCGTGAATCGAGGCGCCCTACTTCAACTTTTATAGAACCGCGTTACCCTACTCCACGTTCGTTGCAAGCAGAACGCGGAACCTATCTAGTGGAACCTTTCGTAACTGTTGCCGGTTGATTTCTTAAAATGGCGCCAGAAGCTATATAGTGGCGCGGGCGACAGCAGGCGACGGCGGAGTGAATTCTTTTTCTGCAGTTGATGAAGTATTTAATTTCGCAAAAGTCAAGCATGTTTAATTTTTTATAAAGGAACACTGGAAATATCACTTCTGTATTGATTTGTTGTCTTATATTTGCGTATGTCTTGTTCTTCTTTAACAATGTTGACAAGTATGAACATTAAATCACCGGACTTAGACGGGTAGATTTAGCTGTGACTATGTAAGACCATTGCGCAGACATTGTTTTACTTTGGCCGGATGGCTGAATCGAGTCACAGACAGACAGACAGACAGACTGACCAAAATTTCTGGGTTTAAGCAGCCCAAGAAAGGCTTTCGTTTTAAATGCAGAGCATTTCTTTAACTCACATGCAGCGTCCGCCGTCCGTCCGCAACAGCTCAGCGCGCAGGTACGCCCTCTCCCCCACTCCTCCTCTCCCGCATCACGCTACCCTCCTCGCTCTCAACAACAGGTCCGCACCCCTCCCCCTACACTATATATAAAAAAATAATAGTTATCGGCGCCTGGTTTCGATCCCACGACCCTGTGGGCGGAACGCGAGGTACATGGTGCTCTTCCCTCTGCGCCACAAAAGCGACACAGAATCAAAGGGTACGAACGCGCCTTATATCCTTCACTCATTCAAACTACGTCAAGAAGCTGCTGATACACGGCAGCAGTTGCATCGATCTCGTCTTCACCAGTTGCTGCAACGCACGACCACTGCTTAAAGACCCCTTAACAGTACACTTTAGCGACCACAAATCCGTCGTTCTCGGCGTCCAATACAATGACAACAGCAACAAATAAATAAATAATGACTTACAACAACGTACTCCTTGCCTTCACTGCTTGCGTCACACAAAAAAAGAAAAATTGGGCCCATCTCTCCACGAGGGGGGACTCGAGTCGCAAAATCACGAAAGTAATAATTAATATATGAAAGAAATAATAATAATTAATAGTAATAAGCAATAATAGTTAACACATTCACTACCACCCCACCACCACCCCCCAAACACTAACGTTAATGCAATACACCCACCCCCTACGCGACGCATTTACTCGAGTTCCCCCTCGTGGGGAGATGGGCCTAATTTTTTTTAAGAGTCGTGTTGCCTACAAAGCGGGGGGGGGGGGGGGGGGGGGGGGGGGGAGAGGGGAGGGGCGGAGGTATCTTTTTGCTTTCATGGTTCCCACTGAACAAAGGTAGCCTCCAGAACACCAGGACAGACTTGTAGTATTTTGACCTGGATTTCCCACAGGGCCCTAGAGAGAGAGAGAGAGAGAGAGAGAAGAGAGAGAGAGAGAGAGAGAGAGAGAGAGGAGAGGAGAGGAGAGGAGAAAAACTATTTTTAGTCTGGTGATGTGGGAGTGGTCTCAGTCCAGGAGACCATGGGACGACCGTGCTGCTTGAGCCCTAGGCACCAGGTGTTGCTGCGCATCCAAGCTGACACTGGTCGTCAGGTTCTCCCACTGCTCAGGGAGGGGAAGAGAGGTGGCTAAAGCAGGTAGAACGGAATTTACTTGTGGAAAGGTGTTGGGTGGGGTACATCCGATGTAGCCAAGTTGTGTGAGGAAAGGCGTTTGTCTGAAGCCTTCGCAGTATTACTTGTCTTTTTGTAAGCTGCGCGTGAGGATGTGGGAAATATTGTCTTGAAGTGCCGTAATGATGGGTGACATGTCTTGAAATGTGAGCAGGGCAACGAGACTCGGTGTTTTCTCAGAGGCCTGGGAGGAAAGTTCGCAGGATTGTTATTGAGGAGTGTCCCGGGGTCCACACTATGTGGATCTTCCGGTTGGGTTCGTGTTGAGTGAGGAGCTTCTACGTAGTAGAGGCCACGTTACCTGCTAAAAAACAATGACAGACTGCTTGACAGTTCGTAATTACAATCGTGGCGGTAGTTTGAGTGAGGACGAGGGCCACAGCAAATTCTTCCACGGCCCAGATAGATGTGACCTTGATTGAGTAGCAGGTGACAATCCCTGACCAAAAACAGGGCTGAAAAGCTGTCGCGGGGAGGTATTCTCAGGAGGCGTCATATTGCCTTACTATACGCCTGACACAACACCCACAAGCGCTGTTAAACAGCTAAGCGCTGTTAAGCGCTGTTAAACGTGTCGATAAACGTTCAATAAACTTTTAAAGTATGTTATCATCGCCTTTAGGCAACGAATGTGTAATGTTTATCATGCCGGATGGTGGTTTAAGTGGCCCCAAGCAACTTGTGGCATTGGACATACTGAGTGGCGCAAATACACAACACACAAGAAAGAAGACACGGACAGGCGCTACTCTTCCAAAGGATACGGAAAGGACATGACCAGGCGCTACACTTGTTCAAAGCTGAGGGGCGGTTTTTAGATAAATTGTCAGGATGTATGTATAGAGAGTTTTAGAATAACGTACGCAGCCATACGCAAACAATTAGCGAAAGCTATTTTTTGCGTCGTTCGCACTGCGCCTGCGCCGTATACGTTAAGCCGCTTCTGCGTTTAGCGGAAGGAAAAATAGCGTGCGTACGTGAGGCCGCTTACGTTTCCAACATGGCGGCAAGTAGCGCGATCGACAAGCATCCACGGTTCCGCTCTTCAGTGGACAGTAATTTGCTTCCGATGGAGCAAGTTCTTTGCTACTGTGTTTTTATATACGTCGAGTGGTTAGCACGTCGCCTTCTCGCAGCTTTGTATCGTCGTAACATCGTTGACTGTCCGAACGAAGCTTGCAGCCAAGCCAGTGACAGAAAGTGTGTGTGTGCGTGCGTGTGTGTGTGGGTGTGTGCGGGTGTGCGTGCGCGTGCGTGCGTGTGTGTGCGTGCGTGTGTGTGCGCGTGTGTTTGTGCGCGAGCGCGCGTGTGTGTGCGTGTGCATGTGTGTGTGTGTGTGCGCGCGCGCGTTCGCCGTTCGCTTCGCGATGAAATGCGACGTTGTGCTTCTGCGGGTGGATAGTGCTTCCCATGCTCTGGATTATTTTTCTCGAGCGGCGTACGACTCAACCTCGCATCGGGTATGTGCAGTGTGTGTAGCGAAAAGCCTTCTAGGCTTCCTCGCCAGAGTTAAGTGACTTGCTGTTCGTCCCCGCAAACCGCGCGCGAGGTGAGTGCCGAATTTACGACGGGCAGGAGGAGCAACCGATCGCCTGTCAATCGCGGTCACGGAGTAAGATGAAGATCGCGGTTCAGACTTGCAACGCATGTTGTGACGTTGTGTTCGAAACACATCTGTGGATTGTTTTGAAGTTGAATCAGAGTCCTTCAATGCTTCTCTGGTCATGAAACTCCCGGCCAAGTTTCGTACGGGGACAAAGGCTAGGGGCGCCACCGCAGATCAGAAGGCATCGGGCGGCCGCCGCTGCTCTGTAGTCAGACTGGCAGGCAGGAACGCCGTAGCAGCATGCCCGTTCGCACCAAATTTTTTCGCCACTCACGAAATGATAAGTCCGTTTGAGCGGCCCACGACACGTTAAGCGAAAGCGCACTGCTGATAAGGCGGCGAGCGTCTGTTTTATCTTACTCCGTGGTGCGTTCCCTGCCAAACGCGCTCTGACCACGCCCCCGGCTGCCCTCCGATCAACACCAGCGCCGTGGCGTGGCAGCGTACGAAGCTCTCCCCTGTGCCCATAGCTTGACGGGGAACTTTCATGACCGGAAAGTCATTGAAAGACTCTGGTTGAATCAAATGTATGCGTCAAACCGGGGCATTCGGTTCAAGGTGTTCTCTGCGATTGCACGAAAGAAGTGCCACAGGGCTTCAACGCTTTCTTTATGGAACGTACTCAGGTAAGAGAATATTCATATTGTGTTATGGCCGTGTTGCATTCAATACTAACGAGAAAGCGTTTGTTTACACTTGTTGGGATAGCCGTAAAATGTCCAAGCACTCCGGCACTCCGCTGGCAGATCAGCCGGCGATTAATTTCGCAAAACATTCCACAGATGGTGCCGTAAGCATTAGCGTGTCGTTACGCAGAAGTAATGAGATGCTCTACTAAAACTCCTCTCACGGTGTTTACGTAGCGTGACGCAAAAATTTAGCGTTTACCGTACGCAAAGGAAACAAACGCTGTACTAAAACTCCCTAATGTACGTTGCTGTCGTTGCTATTAAACTGTGGGAAGGGTAGCGCCTGCCCGTGTCATTTGTAGCGCAAGCTACACTGGCCCAGGTTGAGCAGTTTCGCGTGTGCCGTGGAGGGCCGTTCTGCGCAAGCGCGAGGGGACATCGAATTGAAATGGTTTGGATTGGCTAGGCTTGGATTAAATTGGATTGGATTAAATTTGGATTGGATTGGATTGAATTAAAGTGGATTGTGTTGAATTGTGTTGCGTCATAGCCGCGGCAGACGCACTGGCGCCGGCGCGTGCTCAGGTGTGCACTTCAATTGCGTAGCAGCCAAGCCTGAGGCTGCACCGGAGCCGCTTGATAGCCGTTTCGCGTGGCTCGTGAAGAGCCGTGCTGAGCATGCGCGAAGAGCAGTGACTGGACAGGACTGGACTGGACTGGATTAGACTGGATTGCCGAACCTTAGCTCACGCTACGTATATCCTGCCATAGCAGAGCTAAGCCACAACTAATTTTTTTCTTGCGTGTTGTGTACTTGCACCACTCAGTATGTTCGTAAACCTAAACCAACACGCCTAGCAACACGTTCTTTTGTGGCATTGGATGTACGGTGGAGGTGCGCCGGCAGCCATCAGTAGTTGGTGTCACCTTTCTTGGTAAAGGCAATCTAGAAGCATTTCTTGAGAAACAGTTCAATGCCCCATGTCAAGAAATTTCAGAATCGAGTAATGATGCCACACTGAAGCCTCAAGCCGCGACGGGTGCAGCTCAGGCCTGTTGCGGCCTGAGCACCTTTTGCAGATGTAATTGCGTTATCAAAATTTCGACTCATTTGGGCAAACTTTCAAAGTCTTAGCAATTTAAACTGATGTCGTTGCGTATATAAAAATTTCGAATAATCTTGGCAAGTAACTTTCAAAGTCCTAGCACGTTAAACAGAGTCGGGCGCAGTGCGCCCCCCTGAGGCAGGCCTATTTGTTGCCTGCTCCTCAAAAGTCAGTAGTATTAACTCTATGGTGCTAACAGCCAATTTGTGCTCCTCCCGTTGTTCGCTGACCTTGTAACCAACGGATATGCGCAGGCCTTCTGTTTATTCTGATCGTTCGCATCCCTCTTTGCTAAAGCTTTTTTATCAGGTGTGCGTTTCCCAGGGGCGCTTCCCAAGAGAGACTGGAGATGTCGAGGAGTAAACGCGGGGACTGCTAAGCGTGGTTTCTAGATCCAGAAGCGTTGCTGCTAAGTTAAGAGCAACTTCGGTAGATGGCGCCACCGATACCAAGTCCGCTCGATAGGCGGCGCGTTCACAAACAACTAGAAGAGCCGGAGCTCTTGCGACGCTTAACGCGGGACGCTCTTCAGTGCGGGCGAGCAGCCTATCCCAACAGCTGATCCGGCGGAGGAGTGCGACCGTCCCACTAGTTTTCTTATAGATTTGTTTTGCTCCCTCACCGAGGAGTTCCGTCCCGCTCTCAATCAAGTGTGCTCCGGCCCCCGTGGTTCTCCGTGCTGTTTGGAGGTTTGCGATCGGACTGTCGCTGGTGTGTCGCAAATGTGCCGTGCAGGGGCAACTTGTGGTGGTGTTTAGGTTCGGCCAAGTGGATACCCTCTTCGATCAAGTTGAAGCCAAGTGCAAGTGTGTTGTGGTTTACGTCGCAGCTCGGGAGCATCCGGTGCTTTAGCTGCTCTTGATAAGTTTCGTAGGAGTGCAGAAGTCTGCGTGCGACGTCATTTCCGGTAAACTAAACCCGGTACGTGCGATCAGCATAACTGACATTATTCGAGCGTGGGGCGAGCTACTTCTTACTTATCCTGGAGGCGTGACAACCTTGGATCAGGACATGCCTGACGCTAACGAAAGATGAATTTAGAAACCTGGAATTTTTAAACGAAGCGTTACACCCCCCGTCTTAATCTTGCGGTCTGTGGAACTGTCCCTTCAGCCTGGTTTGAGATCATTGAACGCGGTGGCTAACTAGCTTGAAAGTGACGAAAAAACAAAGCCTTCTATCACGCTATTCGCCGTACACTCGATAAATCTTCGATCACAGTCTTTAAGATGAGGATGTCACCATAATACAACAGCTTTGTTTCTGACTGGTAATTTTTAATCTCAACATTGTATTGGCGGTTCAGAGTACAAAGCGAGCCCAAATTCAGTCTTCAGCGCTCGTAAACGATGCTGTTTAATGAAAAAGCGCTTGGAATTTTTCGTTGCCCCCGGTACATAGCATGCGTTGTTTCTTGTAGGTGAATTCGAAGTCCCAACTCGAGAACAATTCATAACATCGCTAACTTCCCTCGTAACAAAGTACGCTTGAGATAAATGAAACCACGTAGCAATTACGATGACCAAAGAAAAGATTATGGCTTTTCTTCAAATACTACATCCAAACACAGGCTCAACGAAGTACCAGCGCTCAAGGGAACAGCGCTATGCGCGGAAGATAGATACATTGGCGGAATTTGGTAATGATGAAAACTTTATACACAAAATCTGCAACTGCCAGTCCGCAGTGTCACGAAGTCGCGAGCCAAAGCAGCTCGAATAGCTTCGTCCTTACTGTCCTATCCTTCAACGCGTTCTTGCGTCTTTGGGGCGACTCGAAGACGAGAGTGCCCATGGAAACTTCGCTTCGGCAATCACTTCGGACATCGCTGTGATAACAAAGTAACACTTGTGTTGTCATTACCAAAGTCATTAAGTTTTATCTCCCCCTCATTGTTTAGTGAACCCTTTTTCTTCTCTTTCGTGGGTTCTCTACAGTAGTTATTAAATGCTCCGCTGTTAATTTTTACTGTACTAGGTGGCCAGGAGGCGGAGATAAGACGTAGGTTTCTAGTTTATAGCGGCTGGTGTAAGAGCACCGTTAATAGCTTTTAAGTGCCCTGACACCCCTCAGATTTTAGAAGCGCATTCGTTAAAACTCGAGAACTAAAATATACACACGATATATTCGTAAATCAAACGGTGTTTCTACTGTGCTCAAACAGTTAGTACAGCGCATGCTCTTTACAAAGCCCGAGCCATGTTTCCCTCAAACAACTCCGTCTACTATCAAACTATGATCAAAACTGAAGAAATCGAGCCACTTCAGCCAAAGCGTTGATGTCTCGTATTATCTCCAGATCAAGCTATCCAGCTGCACTTAGTATACCATACAATGCATTCCCGAACATCCCAAGGTGACGCTTCTTTTTCTGCGACGACGATTATAATGACTCTCTTGGCGTCATTGTGACGCCATCTCTGTGATGCAGGTGGGTTACTGGAACAATTTGCCGTTTTAAAACCAGTTGTAAAAACTGTACCTAGTAGCCAACTCAACTGTATTTGTTTGGACTTAAAGGAAACGGGTCTAGCGCTTTTGTCACGAACAGTCATCCTCGATGACTGCATCCACATCAAAACATAGATATTGAGGTCCTTACCAGGAAATAAACAAAATATCGCTCAAGAAACTAAAGTCAGCCACGAAGCGCGTTCGGTGAAACGTATTAATCCTACTACGCGATCTCTTAAAAGTACCCAAAGCACTGGGTTTGGCGAAATCTGTTCGACGCTTGGATCGCTAGCACAAAGGTCCGCGCAATGGCCACGCGCTAAACGTTCCACAGAAGCTTCTAGGAAGCTGTTTTCTTCAGATTTCGTTACAAAACCGTGAAGGAGGAGCAGCGTGAGTCAGAATGGTAGGGAAAGTGTCTCTTGTACCCGCAACGAAGCGTAGTGCGATGCCGGACTAGTCTCGCATGCCGGTCGCATGACCAGGCCGCTGGCTGGCCGCACGGGCGGCTGCTGTCGACGCTTCCTGCACCTACGCGAGGAAAACGCCCGCTTCGCTCTTCTGGCTGTGGTGCTGTTAGTGTACATGATCGTCGGCGCCGTTCTGTTCCGAGCGCTGGAGCGGCCGCCGGAGCTGGAGGCCCGCGAGCGCTACGGCCGAGCGCTGCACGACTTCTGGCTCAAGTACAACGGCACCGTAGACCCCGTGGACGTGCACCGCCTCCTGGAGGAACACAGCAACGCTTCGGCCCGCAACATGGTCCCGGGAAAGAGGCCCCGCTGGGACTTTGTCGGTGCCTTCTACTTCGTGGGAACAGTGGTGTCCACAATCGGTGAGTCGGCCTCCGCTTGAAGCAGCAGCTTGTCCTGGTAGCAGGTGGCGCTGCACCCAAGTGCGTGGTACCGAACAAAACTGAAGCGTAGGCCTTTATTCAACAAAAAGGCATGACCGCTACTAGAGCCTCGATAATTACTGCCGGGATGCCTGTTTCGAAACGCTTCGCTGCACAGAGCGACCGCGTGACATGTGCGTTCGCGCAATGCAGAACGATATAAATGTTGTCATTGGCTGCGCCCCAAACCTAGAGTGATCGATATCATACCAAATCACTATTATTAACAAAAGCAACGCGTATATTTGAGTTTAGAAAAAAATAAATAAATTTAGAAAAAAAAGGTAAGCAATGAAAAAACAAAACGAACTAAGGGGATCGAAGGGGCTCGAACGCAAGCCGTCAGCGCCGATACTCAGTTCACTACATCGAGGCCACAGAGCCCGAACGGTGGGCTTGTTTCCGCAGGCGCACAAAATAATAGCGCGCCTAGTGGCATCACACATATCACGTGGGTGCTCTGTGCAGCGAAGCGTTTCGAAACACGCTGCCGGCGTTTGAAGCGACGGGCATGCTACGGCTCTGGCATCAGTGGTGGATGGAATGACGGTCCACTCCCACATCCCCTTAAAAATTAAGTTTTCTCTACAACAATAACAACAACCAGGGGGCGAACGCCACCCTACAGCACCCCTGGAAAGTAGCACTCCTGAGTCTACAGCGTGCGAGCCATCCCCGTTTCTACCCTCGTTCATGCTGAGCGCTTACCGCTTGTGCATGGTTTCTGAAAGATCACGTGAGTCCCCCCCTGTCTGACGGGCTAGTACTATAGCTGCGCTTGGCGAATTGGCCATGACTACAAGCTTCGCATAGGAGCGCTACCACTTGGCTTCATAGAATCGTCGAAGTAGTATTGTCGCCTGTTTCCTATAAGGAAGATTGTAAAGAGGTTGTCATTTCAATTACGCAAGACGATGGACGCACTTCTCCTTTCGTCGCATGCGTGGGTGCCGCGTGGTAGTAAGTAAGACCCATGAAAGACTTCTTTTCTCCTGGTACGGACTTATATTTCCGTTTTGTGCGGAACCGATAACGGTGGAGGCAGCCCGGTGGGGAAGGAAAAAAGGTCACGTGAACAAACAGGCGAAAAAAAAAATGGCCGCCTGTATGGTTGCTTCGCTGGAAAGGCAGCCGAAAGTAAATGACGTCTGTGCCACGCCTTTCAGGTAAAGACCGTATTGTTTATTTCAGTCCGCCCGTCCTCACTAGTATGTCACTGGTGATTAACTGAATCACCAGCTGCTGGGAAGTCAGTGACTGACTACAACCGAGCAAAAGCTCCCGTTACTGTAGAAATTTCTCGGAGATTCGGGTGGTAGAACGAAATTTCTGCGTTTACCTTGTTATGGAATGGCTCGAGTTGCCTCCACCCTCCAAAAAGAAGCAAAACATTGCAGAACATGCCTTAAAATGTTTTTATGAGATGAGGACGCAAACGCGTGCGATTAAAGTCCGGACGACTGGGGTTGCACAGTACTGACAGGGGCGCCGCTCCTATCATACGAAGAGTTTTATATTCATCACATTCAAACAACGCTACTTTTTGTCAACTTATTGTACAGCCGAACCTCGTTATAACGAAGTAGTTTCGGGGCAGTAAGTTAGTTCGTTATATCCGATGTTCATTATAACCGTAAGGTAAAAAAGCGGCTCTAATAAATCGGCAATCTGGTTTGCGCAACGATCGTAGATAAAAAAAAAACGCATTGTTCTAGGCTTCCAACGCATTATCCTTATCTGTCTCCTTGCGGCATTTCAAACTAAACAGACCGGAACGTGAGAACGTGAAATTACAACAGAACAAAGTTCGTTCGGCAATACAGGCCGACCTTCTTATTTACTTGAAGGAGGATGTGGCCCTCGCCTTGTGGCTTTTCACAGTCTGAGTAAAATGAAGTTTCTCACAGTGTCCACGCAATAAAGGGCCTTAAGCTACTAAAAAAACGGTTGCTTCGTCTCACTTTTTTTAAATTTTGTTTTTATTATGCTAGCTGTCGAGTTTTGAGCCTCCCGGGAACCATATATGTTTTTCGTTATATCCGATATCGCGCGGCTCTCGAGGTTTCGGTTTCGTTATAAAAAAGAATGGGTGTCATTGAAATGAAGCGTGGCCAAACAAACTTCGTATTTAGTTCGCTATAACCGATAATTCGCTATATCAGTGTTCGATATAACGGTGTACGACTGTATAGAGAGTCCGTGGTCCAAGATAGACCACCATGTCTAACGCTCCTAAATATACAGGCAGCTACTGGAAACGTGGCAAGAGAATTGCTGTGGCGTATTCTGGAGGGAAGAGGGCGTTGGTGCTGAGTTCGACGGGATGCTTACGTTAGGAAAGGCAGACGATATCACGCATTCATAGCAATTTCCTTTCAAAACGCGTGCGCCCATTGACATCTGGGTCCGTTGCTTAGGGAAAGTGATACCACAGATGAGCTATTGCCGTCCTTAACTTCTCCCTGGTATAGAGAGGCATCTAGGTTCGTTTGATCGCACCGCTGGAATGCTAACGGGCAGTTGAAGCACTGATAACTGCATTTTTAGTGCTAGCTCATATTACGTCACTCCTGCCCATATTGCGTCACCTTAGCGCGAAATTCGAAAGCTAGTTTTTAGTTTAAAAAGCGTGTTTCATTGCTGGAATGGAGCTGAGTGGGTTACCAAGGACTAGTTCATTTAAAAAGAGCAATGTTGTGTTTTGTCTTCAATGCAAGAGGGGAGAAATATAAAGGATGGATAACCCCGGGGTACAAAAAACTCACGCATCTCCACGAAGTGAATAATGACGAGTGGGCGAAGCACTGGGGATCGTTCTTACCGTAAATCCATGTGGCATTGCCCACTCTCGCATGTGTATGAGTGACAACGCGTGTGTGCAGTATATACAATTCCAATCCAATCCAATCCGATACAATTCAATTTAATCCAATCCAATCCTATCCAATTCAATCCAATCCAATGCTCCTCGCGCATGCGCAACACGGTGTACACGGACGCCAAGCCCCGGACAAAGCGAGGTCCTAAGGTGCTTCGCCCCTAATAAGTAGGACGTAATACGAGGGATTTGGAAAGTATTGATTGCGTATAAGGTTTCACGCGCCGATGCTACACAGGCGATGAGGCTCGCCGTAGTGGAGGGCTCCGGAGTAATTTTGACCGCCAGGAGATCTTTAACGTGCGCCGAAATCTGAATTTTAAAAGTAAAAATGGTGCTGACTCTCGCGTTTTGGAATACCGGGCTAGGCTTAAAATCAGAGGTCATTTCGATGCCGGAAGCGAACCAGAAGACAGCTTGCGAAATGACACTACGGGCTCATGGTAAGACCTCTAATGAGGAAGGGCAGGGCGATGGGGGCTGGGTCTCTTTTAAAGCCATGGAAGCGAAACTTAAGTACTTTCTGAGGAGAGGCTTAGAAACTTGGAGGATGAGCAATGGGCATGAAAAGCGTACGTGCACCTTGAAAACGTGGACACTGAATGGCGGAACAGGGCGGGAAAGCTGACGACAAAATTTAAAAATGGAGGGGCAAGAGGTCGATCAGGGGTCGTTAAAAAGAAGGTATTAGAAACGGAGACGGTTAAGTGGGCGCAGATTGGGAACAGGAAAAAAATAAAGGGGGGTATATAAAGAAGGCAAACGAGGGATTAAAAAGTTTTAGTACTTGAACAAAAAAGGCAATGGTAAAAACAAGACTATGGAGACAAAGATACACAGCGTCGTCTTGTGTTTAGAGAATTTTACAACGAAGCTCTACAATACTACCCTCCTGCGGTGGTCGATGTCTGTCCGTATACGCGTCATGTCGACAAGGAAAAGATTTCGTCTCCAGTGTCTCGCGAATGCTCTGTAGCTCTCAATATAAATTAGGTATCTCGAAAAAAATTGTACTGAAATTGGCTGCTAAGACTACCCTGCCGTTACCCCGAGTTTCATTACCTATCGTAATTAGTTCGCTAACAAACTGTAAATATTGTTGAACTCCCGCCTGGTATCAATACACGGACTTCCACTGGAAAGAAACGGCAGTCCTATATTTGTAAGAATAAACCTGTAGTCTATCCAAGTCGCTGGACATCCTTTATCACAGACTAGCAGGCAACTGAATTTTTACTGCGAAGCCGTGTACCTCCAAGCAGCCAAGGAAATTTTTGTGTCAGCGTCGGCATAAAACTCCCTAGGCTACCTTTTGGCTAACCAAAAGAAACATCCCAAGCTAATACTGACTACTGGCTACACAAACAAACTACTGTAACCGTCAGGGATCGAACCTGGGCTTAAAGAGAAGCAGAGCGAGAGCCCGTCGTCTTGTCGACTAAGTTACGCCCACATGTGGAGACGGGGAGACAGACGGTGGTTTGGATTCAACTTGTGCGGAGGGGTAGGGCGCTTTTTGGAGGCGACATATGAAACAAGAGTGAGGTTGAGGCAGTGAGGGAGACGACGCCATAGCCGCGCGTGCCACCCTCCCCCTTAAGACCATTCTACATGGTGCGTCTTACGTCTGCGAATTCGGTGGAAAGAACATTCGCACTTGCGAAATTCGCAATGCCTGGAAATGTCGTCTGCATGGCCTGCGAATGTCATAATTTTAGCATTTCCGAGGCACATTGTTTACAGACCGAATTAAGTCTGCAAGAAGCAATGATTGTGGCGATAAAAAAGGTTTTATTTTACTCTCTGGGAAAGTTTGTTCAGACGGTTTTGCAGTAAATATGAGTTTATTTGCGGTTTCATATAACAATCGCCAAATATTTATCGATTTACGCGCACACACAGCCCAGAAGACAAACACAGCAAGCAACCCTGGGTTCGCTTGTTGTGCGTGCCTAGCCCACCTCGATATACCTCGGACAACTCTTCTTGGGTTCTTCTGTACTTATTCCCTGCGTGTTCCATAGAGGGGTCTTTTTTTCCACTTCACCGATTAAGCATTCGTTGAAAGCGGCGTGCGACATCGTGTTGTGAACGCATGTGCGTTTGTTATGGTGCACCCGCGCTTATGCCGCCCTTATACAAGCAACGCCATCTGGTTGCTAAGCGCGCAGACAGTGATGCCATGACGTTCACCTAGCTGTTTCCTATTGGCTGGAGGTCCGGCCCGTCTACGCCGCATGATCGGCGTTGTGGGGCACGCTCGACCATTCCAAACATTTGACACTTCGCCGCAACAACGAAAAAAGTCGTTTTGCCGCACGAGCGGCGCCGCACCGGGGGATTCGCAGGGAACATCGCACCATGTAGAACGGACTTGACCCTTCGAATGGCGCTCCTCTCCATTTTATTTCTGCTGACGCTTCTGCGTTCGGGACGCCGCTCCGGTGAATCCTAGGTAATGGCTTCCAGAGCCTCTGGTTTCACTCTTTGTAGAGCCACGTGTGGGAATTCAAGTGACGCCGCATGGGTAATCGTTGTGTGTTTCGTTTACGGCTTCGCAGTCCAACCAACTTCACAGCGGGGATGGGAGCCATTTATTTTCTTTTTGTTTTATTTTCTTCCTCTCACGAGATACACAAGCAGCTGTGTCAGGTTCAGTATCTTCACATCCAGAACGTGTGGGTTCGAGCTAGTTGACACTCCATAATCAACACATTTATGCCAAAAAAATTCAGACAAAGGACGTGAATGACTACGCCAGGCTGAATTGTTTTCGCCCTTAATGGTGTTGGTCTTCACTCCCAATCTCCTTTGTGAGGCCACAAAAAACCCCGACCAACAAGGGGCTAAAGCTTCACTGTAAAATAAATCAAAGCCCTTTTGTTAAGAGAAAGATAGGTCAAGCGCGATGCTTTCTCCGGTGTAAACTGAGTCAAAGTCAAAACGCTTTGGCCGTGTCGCAATGGTGGAATGGGATAGACGTCGCCTTCGTAACGTGAGGAATCCACGTTCAATTCCGAACGCAGGAAGGGCTCTATTAAAGACGATAGTCTTTCTGGGGCTACTTAAACGCAGAAATTTTGATCTGTCTGTCTGTCTGTCTGTCTGTCTGTCTGTCTGTCTGTCTGTCTGTCTGTCTGTCTGTCTGTCTGTCTGTCTGTCTGTCTGTCTGTCTGTCCGTCTGTCTGTCTGTCTGTCTGTGACTCGATTCAGTCACACGGCCAAAGGGAAACAGAAGCTGCACAATAGTCTTATGTACTCATAGCCAAATCTAAACGTCTAAGTCGGTGTCAATGTTCATACTCGTCAACATTGTTGAACAAAAAGTAGACATTACGCAAATATAAGGCACAATACATAAATGATATTTGGAGTGTTCCTTTATTAAAAAATATCATGGATGCGTTGTTTTTGCGATTGCAAATGAAAAGCTACATGACTTGCAGAAAATCGTCGCCTGATGTTGCCACGGCGGTATTTAACAAATCAAACGGCAACAGAAACGAAACGTTGCACTAGATAGGTTCTGCGTTACGCTTGGAACGGTGGAGAAGGGCAACGTGGTTCTATAAACGTTGTAGTAAGGCGAATCAATTCACGCGCGTCTCCGCCGTTTACGGTAGTGCTGGCATCGAGACACCCGGCCTGGAGCAGTGGAAAGCGGTAAATTTAAATTGACGTGAGCACACCTTTAGTGTGTTTACCTTGGGATATGCGCGACAAAAGAGGAACAGCATGAGAGGTGAGCGGGAAAGCAAAGGCAGGCATTTACGTGGCAAATGTCGACCAAGACTACCGTCTTTTGTCGACATTTTCAACGAAAGGAGCACATACGCGCCCATTTTTTTTCTAGAGGCGCTTGATGTGCCTACGCTTATCATCATCATCATCGTTTTGGAAACCAATTGTGTAAAGTTGGCTTTCCTGCAGAGTGTTTTACTCGAATGAACGACGCCGTCAGTGAGGCATAGAAAGCTTTGTTTTAAAAGAGTTTACTAACAAGCACGCGGGAGTGAAGATTGGACTCGCGGAAGCCGCGCATAAGACCTTATTTGTCTCTTTAAAGCCCATGAGGACGTTTAGGCGGAAGTGATGTGCGTGCGATAAGAAGCGGGGCCAGCGAAATAGCCTGGAGGAAAATCCATCGTCCTGAGCCAGAACAACCCGGAACCACGGAACTGTAAATATGACCGCCCGAAAACAAAGCGATGTGAACCCAGTGAAAGGCAGGCGGGGTTTTGGGGTGCACTGATAAGCCTTCTTGGAACACTGATTGAGTAAACAAGGCCCATCGCTATTCTCAGACCTCAGAGGGAAAAGCCGTGGACTGTAATCTTCGATCTTGAGCGCATTTCCGGGTCTGTGGCGCTTCCTTTTCCCGGCTCTTTCTTCCCTGGCTACTTCATCTCGCACTGCTTTTGTTATTTGTGTGAGAGGGCGCTGGAATGGCGCATTTGTCTGACCACCTTTCTCTGTTTGTTTTCGAGCTGGGGGAGAGCACACCACGGGCAAGATGTACGTCGAGCACAGAATGGGTTGAAAAGTTTACGAAAGGTCAAAGTTCAGCTATTAGAAAGTATTAGCACGCGCCGCGGTGGCTCAGTGGCTAAGGCGTTGCGCTGCTGATCACGAGGTCGCGGGTTCGATTCCCAGCCGCGGCGGCCGCTTTTCTGATGGAGGCGAAAAGCAAAAACGCCCGTCTGTACGAGATTTCGGCGCATGATAAAGATCCCCAGGTGGTCAAAATTAATCCGGAGCCCTCCACTACGGCGCGCCTCATCGCCTGCGTTGCGTCGGCGCTTTAAACCCCAAAATCAAAATCAAAATCAGAAAGTATTAGCACTCCGTCTGTTCCGTCCTTTCCGTTCGTACCGTGTTGACATGGACCCGACTGGGCACTTGGGTATTCGTTCCGGTTGGGTGGAGTAGTACCCCGGGCCAGCCCTCGCCAGACCTGCGCATTCGTTACGGTGGGGGGTGACCTCCATGACAAAATAGTGGCAACTGTGCCACGGTGAGCTATTCTGCTCCGAGTAATAGAAGACAGTAGAATTTTTCTACGCAACGTTATGGTTCAACATCACCATCACCAGCCTATCTACGCCCAGCCTAGGGCAAAGGCCTCTCCCATTAATCTCGAATTATCGCGGTCCTGCGCTAATTGCGACCAATTTATCCCCGCAAACTTCTTGATATCATCTGCCCATCTAACTTTCTGCCGCCCCCTGCCACGCTTACTTCTCTAGCAATCCACTCTGTTACCCTTAATGACCAACAGTTATCTCGCCTTCGCATTACATGCCCTGCCCACGTCCATTTCTTCTTAATTTTTACTGACATATCCTTAACACGCTTTTGTTCCCGGACGCACTCCGCTCTGTTCTTGTCCCTTAACGTTACACCTATCATCTTCCGTTCCGTTGCTCGCTGAGTCGTGCTCAATTTAGGTTGAACTCTTTTAGTGAGCCTCCAAGTTTCTGCCCCGTCAACACGTCAACATGAATGGTGGCAGAAGTCATGTGACCTCAGCGGCGGGAATGCACAGTGGAGCAGGGTGGTTCTCTAGCGCCGCTGCTCGGCTTTTCGCATTCCTACAAGTAGGCAGTCTTAGTGATTTTGTCTAACTTTTCATTCGTCCAATTTATGGATTTTTTAGTCGATCAATCAACCAGCCAGTAAATTACACAAAAATTAATCATTTGACAACCACGTCTCAAGCATGAACAGCTCTACCTGGCACCGCGGCCTGATTACGTGTCAGACTGAATGTTGTGTAGGAGCTGGTCTCTCTCTGTGCCCACTTGTAGTCACCAGGAAAAGCCAAAGCACGAGAACAATGAGGAGGAGCATCAGAGAATCTGGGCGCTTTTGCGGGTTCCACATGCGCGCCGCTTAAAAGGACTCTGCAACACTTCCGATAAACGCTTTCACCCTTTCCTTCGCGTCTGGAAGCACTGCGAAAGTTATAGTTAGCGCCAGCATGGAGCGACACTGGGTGATTTGTTCGTCGCAGCAGAACTGTCCGCCTCCCGTCTCCGCTTTGCTTTTTGACTATCGAATGCGTTCACTGCTGCAACTGAAGAAAAGCCGGCCAATAGCAGCCACACCGCTGTACTGACGTAATTCCAGCGGTCGAAGAACGGCAAGACTCGGGAAAGAGAGAGAAATCTCTCGAACAAGTTTCAAGTTATCCGATGGACATAGAGCAGTAATGTATGGTGGAGGTACTTTGCGACCCCTTAATATAAGTACTGGACGTGTTGGGTGACTACGTTCTGCAAGCATTTAAGCTCTCAAAAAAAGTTGAAAAAGTGTTGCAGGCTTCCTCTAATTCATGAAACAAGGAAAGACGCAGATACACTGCCAGGAGATAAGACACAGAACTGCAGGTGCGTGCAGTTTCTATTAATTTACAGCCCCAAGATGTATCCTATCCCGAACTTCGCGTCAACCAAAACATGCGGCATTACCGGAAACCATTGTCTCTTTTGGCGCGAGATGAAGCGATGAAACGATGGTCCGATATGCAGATTGTGGTTTCCAGGAGTCACGTTGTCTATGACGTCACCGTCACGTGACTGGAAAGAGCAGCGGCATCCGGCCAAGGCGGGGCTAGCGATAAACCATCTCATTACAAACGCCGCATGTAGCTGTCGCATGTCCCGAAGTAGTGCGTGAGGTTCACGTCAACTTCCAGGAATTTTTTAAGACGTAGTCTCTCTTGGGATACCTAAAGGCGGAAATGTCTCTGCTTGTCTGTCTGTCTGTCTGTTCCTCTGTCGAGCCGCAAGGCTATATCAGCTAAAATAATTTTTTAACGCCGCGTTTATATAGGTAAAACATTTCCCAACTACGAAATCTGGTACCATGCTTCATACTTGTACACAATGAACATTGTTCAGCAAAGAAATAAGGAAGGCATATTTGAGGCAAAACATCAATACATAACTAATACTGGCAGTGTTCTCTTAATTTAAAAAGGGGAATACCTGGAAGAGTTTTAATCTATAATTCAATATATAGGCTCCGACAGGGGCTAGTCAACCCTTTATCCCGGGTGTCGGCCACACACTTCAAGGTCATGATCATTCTCATGGTCGTCGTCGTCGTCGTCATTTGAGCACGTGGATAAAGTTGGCTTTGCCGCAAGGCGTTTCGGTGTACGCCAACACCTACGGCGCAAGCCAGCCAAAAAGACGTGGGTGTAGTTAGTGTCACTAGAGATTCTAGTGACACTAGGCGTAGTTATCGCGACAGCAAGCAAGAAAAACGTCGTTAAAAGCAATATTTTCACCACAAAATACAAATAAGCTCTCGCGCCGAGACTCGTGCCCGTAGCTCAAGCGGCAACCCCACAGTAACAAAGAGCCCCAACAAGTGGCGCTCCAGCAGTACAAATGCGGGGAAATTTCATTGAATTCAGCAAATCTCCACAACGCTTATCGTGGCAGGACCGAGACGCGAGGGGAACAGCATGAGATGTGGGCAGGGGAGACAGGAGAGGCGGTTACGTGGCAGCGCCGGCCGAAGACTATCGTCTTTCAACGACATTTTCAGCGGAGCGAGCAGATACGCATACATGGAGATTTCGCTGACGTCATTTTCGTCACGGAAGTGACGCCATTGCAACTAAGCAAGTGGCCTGTAAAGGGTGCACCCCTGCACTCAGGGTCTTCTTGCGGGGAAGCAACCTTTAGTACTAAAGAGTACGTTATATTTAGGGTTGTTCGTTTTCGGGCTTTATATTTTAACAGGAAAGTGTTTTACGCCCGGATACACCAAGATTTTACTGACGTCATATCCGCCACGGAAATGATGTCAGTACTCCTTTGCCGAAGCGTAGCTCGCCAGGCACGCCCACAGGACAGCCGCCGACCCGAAAATCATGCTCAGCTGCAGGTTTCGCTGCACATTTCACTTTCGTGTTTTACTGATTCCTATGACAGATGTATCAGGCAAAGTTTTTTTCGTTTTCACTCACTCACTCGTCGAGGCTCGGCGGAATACAGGCGGCGCATTTCTTCTGTGCCTTGCTTACTTTGCGAAGCGCGGACACAAAATCTTGCGGATTGATTTTTCTCTTCCACCAGGGAGCCTCATTTCGAGTGGAACTTCAAGTTTGTCCAAACCTTTTCTAAGCTCAGACGTAGGGAGTAAGAAAAATACATTTAAAAAATAATACATCTAAAGAGGGGAATGATGCGCAAAAAATGTAAAAAAGAACAAGAAACGGAGAAATCAACCGCTCCATGTAGTGACGCAAAGTGCGCCCCCGTGCCAGTAAATACGGAGAGGGAACCGCGCTCCTAGAACCACTGCAGGAATCTCAGCAGACCTCCAGCGAGAAAGATCAAAGATGTGAGGGATGAGGGAGGAGGCAATGAGGGTTCAGAGACGACAAACTCGCAGGAAGAACGGCTCAGAAGGACAGAATTTGCTGTCGCTGCGCGCTGGCCATTTTTTTTTCCTTTTCCTATTAGCAAGCAACTGCACGTTAGACGCCGGAGATTCACTCCCAGAGGCTTCTTCGTTTCGTTGTTTTCTTGCCCTGCTTTCATCTAGTTCGTACTTCCCGCCCTTTTCGCGTTTTCCCCGCTTTTTCTAGTAAACAGCACGGGCGTCCGAGTACGGAACTAAGGACGGAGGAGAAAGTGCGCACTGTTGAAACGGGGAGGGAGGCTGAGAACGCCGATAAAAAACTGAAAGAATGCAAATTCGCAGAATGGAAAATGCTCGAGGTGCCACGGTTCGGAAAGCACCGGTCAGGTACAAAGGCGGGCGTCATTTGCTTAGGGAAACGACCGGCTCCGCCCCGACTATCGTGATTCGTCAACAAGAGGCCCCGCACAAATAAAGATTTTCTCTTTCTCTCTCTTCCTCTACGCCTTAACGCGTACGTGACCATGACGAAAAATTCACGCATCTCCACGGAGTGAATCATGACGAGTGGGCGAAGCACTGGAGATCGTTCTTACCGTAAATCACCCGTGAGAGTGCTTACTGCTTCTAAAACGATTTCCAATCCAATCCAATCCAATCCAATCCAATTCAATTCAATTCAATCCCTTTCAATCCAATCCAATCCGATACAATTTAATATAATCCAATCCAACACTCCTCGCGCATGCGCAGCACGGCTCTGCCAAGACGCTCTCTCTCTCTCTCTCTCTCTCTCTCTCTCTCTCTCTCTCTCTCTCTCTCTCTCTCTCTCTCTCTCTCTCTCTCTCCCTCTCTCTCTCTCTCTCTAACCTTTTGTGAACCTTTTATTTTGTTCTTGTTAACTTTTTATGAACCTTTTGTTCACAGATGTTTTGATTCACACGGTGTTGTGCCGTGAGCACGGACGCCGGAAAAGCCTCGGCCTTAAGGTGCTTCGCCCGTAAAATAGCGTCACGGGAACATCTTCGTGTCTTGGTGGGGAAAGAAACTGGAAGCGGGCTTCACCTGCGCGGGCTAAGAAGTGCTACTGCAGGATTTACCGGAGGCGCAGGCGGCACAGTAAGCTCCATCTCTCAATGCGACCGTTTTCGAAGCGTATTGATAAGAATACCATTCGCGAAGCAGCATCGACTTGTCTTCATGTCTGCGTTTCCCGAATCGAGATTACCGCTGATGTTCTGCAAGCAAATAAACAAATCAATGAAGGCTTCGCATTTCGCATGACGAGACGCGAGAAAAATTGCTGTTCTCGTCGCCAGAGGCAGTGTCCTCGGAGTGCTTTGAAGCCCTGCTCGAGGGGCCTTGAAGCACTAGCTTTGGGATTTTAGGTGCGAAGCATCTGGGACCTCGTTTTGTCCGTGCCTTGGCGTACTTGTACGCAGTGTGCTGCGCATGCGCAAGGAGCATTGGATTGGATTGGAATAAATATTGATTGGGTTTGATTGGATTGGATTAAATTGAATTGTATCGGATTGGATTGGATTGGAATTGTATATACTGTACACACGCGTTGTCGCTCATTTACATGCGCGAGTGGGCAATGCCACGGGTGATTTACGGTAAGAACGATCCCCAGTGATTCGCCAAATCATGATTCACTTCGTGAAGATGCGTGAACCTTTTGTTCCCGCCGCTGAGAACGGAAGTGATTTAGCTATTTCAGTTTATGGAAGCACCGTTATAACACGGGAGCGCTTACGCTTTAGTAATAAAGCGCCTGGTTTATGTAGGATTGCATCGCCTTCAAATATTTGTTCACGAGTTCATGCGTGCACACTCACAGCGGCGGAGAAAGTGGAAGTTCCTTGGTCACCCAGCTGCATTTCTTTTCTCGCTATGTCGCTTGCATGTTGATTTGTGCGGTCATTTTCTGGAGTAGCCGTTCACTAGCGTGCTTGCCGTATGAGTGATGTTGGTTATCACCATAATCACCATTCCATTCGTGTCCACTGCAGGACGAAGGCATATCCCAAGTCCATTCAGCCCCTCCGCTCTTGCGATGCCCTATGCCTTTCCTTTCCCCATAGTATTGTGATTTAATACCTCAATTGAGTCTATGATCTAGTTCCGACTATCGATAACCACTCTGTTGCCGTGATGATCCCCCGGTTGTCATTTTTTCGTGATGCTTGATATTTTTCCATATTTAATCTGCTAGAAAACTCCCGCGAGACAGCGTCAGTTGTGTTTAAAAAGGGAAATTCAAGGTTTGGTAGCGCATTGGAAAAGGCGCATCGAAAACTATCAACATTTAGATTTGAGGTTATGAAGCCAGCATATAAGCAAACAGCTGCTCTTACCCCCGAATTCACCTGCATGGTTCCCGCATCATCCCTGAACAAAGGTCTTCAAGACAGGTAGCTAATAGTGGAGCCAAGCCGCGGACCGCACCTCGACTTGCGAGGAATTCAGTGTCAGAAGAGTGTTCCTCTTGATTAAGACGGCATTGACACCAGAGGTTTTTATCTGAACGAAATTCTGGGACTGCATTGTATCAAAATATATTTAAGTCGTTGGCGTATATACCCATTAAAAGCTTTGTCGCAAGACAAAAAAGAGTCTGCGTTGTTTATGTTTTCCTTCAGTGAAGCGACAAAGAAGGGGGCATCTTTACAAGTCCGTGGAACTATACAGTGGGCATGACACAACGGCAAGGCCGTACTGTACGGGGATTCCTGCAAGTACGACGGGATAGACAAAATGATGCAGATGTCGCCACCTCCTTTATGGACGTTCTTACGCTCTGAGCAGACCTTAAATAATGCTCAATCAATCAATCAATCAATCAATCAATCAATCAATCAATCAATCAATCAATCAATCAATCAATCAATCAATCAATCAATCAATCAATCAATCAATCAATCAATCATCAATCAATCAATCAATCAATCAATCAATCAATCAATCAATCAATTTCCGGAATGATGCCGGGAAGACGCCGCTGCTTGTAAAATTTGTGTTCAGTTGGGGATAAAATTGCTATTGCTTTGGGACAGATCAGTCTCTTTAAGAAACCAATCTTGTAGCTTGCCTTCATGGCGTCTTTCAGGACGAAGCGGGTCCCTGCAGTTTCGCCCCATTGTCCACATGTCTGAAGAAATGCGGTAGCGCCCAGGGGCGGAGGCAGTACATAAGAAAAAGCATCGGGTCCAAAACAATCATCATCAGCCTGTTGGTGCCCAGTACAAGAGGAACGCCTCTCCCATGCTCCTTTAGCGGTTTCTGTCTCTCGATGCTTTATAGCACTCTTTACCTCCCAATTATTTTTATTTCTTTTCTCCATCAAGTTAGTATACTCTTCGTCTACGTCTAATCCCGTAATTCAATAGCCACTTTGCCGCGCCTGTGCGTACAAACGGTTGCTCAATCGGTCCCACTGTGGCGACTTTGCCTTGACATCGCAGGGCGGGTAATAAGTTGTATAGTTTAGTCAGTGGTTATTTGAGGAAGCAGGTGGAGTAAGACTGTACCCAAACGTATTTCCTTTGAGAAGCGGAGGCTACTGCACACCCTCCTAGGATCTGATATATGTGTGCGATGAGCCGTTGTTTAGGTTGTTGAACATGGCGGTCAAAGTCCGCAGCGTAGGATCTCTCCAGGCGTCCTTCTCATCACTACTCTTGATAAGCCACCAGCCCATGTGCTCCTGCCTGCATATCCCTGGTTTTCATACGAGGAGCTTAATCTCCCGTTTACGAAGCGAAGAATGGGCGCCCAGCCTCCCTGCCTATCTAGACCTCCTGGGATGCGGGCGCTGTCACGCTTCGGAGGCAATGGATGTTGGTAACCATCGACTCACCCCTGTAATGGCCGCACAGACGGCCCCTCTCAGCGGGTCTCCTTGTGGCCATTGATTCTCGATTCAATACCTGACGAAGTGTGCGGTCGATGTGGTTCTCCCGCTTGAAGAAGATTTGCAGATACAGCCATCACCATCAGTCTGTTCTTCTATCGACACTTCTTTTATATGTTAGATGTGCTCAGGGAGCTATTCTGGCACGCGTGGAGAACATGAACTGTGTTTTATTCTTTGCAGTTGTTGTTCACATGAAGTATAGAGCAGAAGGCCCCAGTTGACGTAGGAAAAGGGTGGAAAACAAAAACGCAGGAACACAGAATAGCGGGGAGGAGGCGTTAAGCCGACGAGCAAAAACGGCTAAACCTGGGCGCTTTTGTCGGCACACCGAATAAGGAAATCGATGGCAAGAAAACACCTTGGCGGAGGAGAACAGAAGGACGGTTCTTGCGTACGCAACGTGCATATGCTCATTCGTCACGACGTTTCCTTTCGTTCTATTACTGTCTTCGTTTTTGTTATGACAAAAAGAAACAAAATGGAAAAAAAAATTCACCGAAGGAAACTCTCTCGATTGACCTTCTGATGACGCGGCGTACCAAGAAAGCATGCCTTAATGGAAAAATCAATCGCTCAGTTCTACAGCTTCACCAGGCTATCATCGAGGCACCGGCTTACGACGGTCCACACGGTCTCTTGTCATGTCTGATGTAAAGTGACGAAAACGTACCATACGAACGTGTACTGCATGCTCGCTGATAGCGCGAAAAAAAAAAAGCAGGTAGGAAAGATTTATTCGCCATTTCGCTTAGCTGGACGATACCAGTGGCCGTCACAAGCCGAAAGCGCAATTATCAGATTTTTGCTGGGCTGAGTGGCGATGACGTAGAGGACTGGTTTGATAACTACAACAGCGTCAGCTCCTTCAACTGCTTGGGTATGATTTGATTTCATTTGATTTATTTATTGCTGCGCAAAATAAACAAGTTCACGGAAAGGGAGCCGGGAAAAAAGCTGTGGAACAGCTTGACTATTCTGAGCCCCCGGTGCGACAGGCGGCAAGCGACATTGGCCACTATTCACAAAAATCAACACAAACAAACAAAAAAACGGAAAGTTATACAATATATACAGTGAGACTATAAACAGTACTGAAATACACAGTAAGCAGGGTTTGGAAAAATAGGAACCTACAAAAAGAGTAGCGAGAAAGAGGAAAATCTTTATCTTTGTAACAACATCATGAGTTCAGTATAAAGATCCTGCGTGTATAGTTAAAAGGAGTGGTAGCAATTTCTTAAAAATTATTTAGTAAAGACTACAATATGTATCGGAACATTTGTTCTCCATAATTTGTTCGACATTTTTTTTGCTTTCCAGATTTCAGTATTGCGAGTAGAATACATCGAAGAGGGCTTTTATAAACCAGCTTGGTTAATTAGTGAGCCGTAATTTACTACTGCTTGCTTGTAACATCGGGAATGTTTACACCTGTAAATAGAATCCGTGCGAATAACATTGTGCTTTTTGAATAGTTCTCGCGTAGGAGGAAGATACAGAACCTTGCTTATAGCGAATGGTGAGTACATCAAACTACTAAATGTGGCAGCGTAGCCGACTGACGTCGCCAAGATATGGTTTATCTACCATGATGAGGACCTATCTGTCTGGACCCGATTCACCACACAGCTACGTCAAATCTTAGGCCCATCATCTACACTCTCAAATATTTTCAGGGGCGGAATAAATTCCTCGCGACCTGTCCGTGCGAAAGAACCTCGCTGTTTTGTCCTATTGGTTTCATACTTCGCAATTCATTCGCAAGTTTTCTACCGTTGCATTACCCTTTTAGCAAACACCTGGCTTGTGCTACAGGAGTGTCCTGGTCCGAAGTACTGGTCAGTGTCCTGGTCAGTGTCCTGGTCCTGGTACGTCGTCTGGTCCCGCCACTTCCTGTTCGATATCTCGCCTGCCCTCCCGTACGACGGCGGCTTTCAGGCGCGTGTGCGCGTGTTGTTTATTTGTCAGGGTGCTTACCTGTCAGATAAACCCCTAGCAGGGTCAATCATGGTTATTTATGTATTTCTCGATGCATGAGCGTTTTTTCCACGGTGGAAACAGATAAACAACAAGCACACACGCGCGTGAAAGCAGCCAGTGTACGGGAAGACAGGAGAGCTCCCGAACTGGAAGTGGCGGCACTCCACGGGAGAAAACAATTTACCCATGAGCCTTTGCCCTTTTTACCGGTCACCTATTCCGCGTACACGCCGGATGCCATGCCTAATTGGGCTACAGGAAGGCTGTGCTTCCAGCCCCTTTCTCGGGTATTTATGCAAATGTAATTGTATCAAACGCTTCCAAAACTGTCACGGCATGCAGGGTATAACGGTAGAACTCTCCGCGTCCGGGTTACCGCAGAAAGTGCCTGCTTGAAAAATGTTCGACTGAAGGCTCAATAAGTAACGCTTGGTGGGACAATTCGGCCCGACTGGACAAGTCAAACGCAGCTGTTAAGGACAATACAGGCAAAATCTGCCGGCTCATTCAGCCATCGATTTTTAAACGCACCTTTTAAAGGCGTACGGGGAAGGTTAGCCACACTCATTCAATCAGATTAGTTTCAGAAGCAAATACAAATTTTAACTGGGTTGATAGTAACATTCATTTTTCACATACTCGTTCACATCACCTTTCGGGTCCTTAAACTTCGATTTGGAGCTTACGTCTCTCTCTGCGGAATAGTCGCTATGAGGCACGCCGTGCCCATGACATAAAGCGCAACAAAGAACAGGATGGCGAACATCAAGCAGACTGTAGAGCTTCTCCTGATTGCTTTACGCTTGCCGTCCTGTTACTTTGTTGCGCTTTATACCCTGGGAAGTTCTCACAAACTAGCCCAGTAAAAAGTTCTGTGATGCTCACCGTGAATATACTGGGATTGTTTCGGGATGATCGAAACCAGCCTGAAGTTAATAGCAGTAGCACCATACTATATTCATATAGTCTGGCATTTACGTCCATCAAGAGTATGACCAGAGCGAAAATCAGCCCTTGGTATGTGGGCACGAACACGTGATGAAAGCATGCAGACGCAACTGCTTGAGTACGTGTTTGTCTGGTATTTGAAAACAAAACTGCGCCGAGAGTAAACATAATTTATTTATGAAATCAACATCAAATGTACCATACTAAATATATTTCTTGTTCGTGAACGTTGATTATGAACATCCATGAGCTGAGACAGCAAGCTCAAAACACACTTGAAATGTGTTTGGTTTTTAGTTTCATTCATGGGGTTGATTGTATCCTGAACCGTGTGCTACAATTCGTAAATTCATAAAATTCGATTACTAAAAAATTCGATTACTAAAAGATAGCACGGGGCATCGACTGTGCCCGTTCCCCGCAGGGAACGGGCACAGTCGATGCCCCGTGCTATGACCTTGGAGACCGCGTTGTTCCACGCGCCTGCGGGAACAACGGACATGTCCCTGTTGCCCTTTGGGCAGAGCATGTTACCCGTTGGGTGTTGTTCCTTGTGGTGTCACTGGCGGGATGTGGGCGGGATGTTCAACACCTCTGGTGGGGTCAGTGTGTCACACATGCTGCATTGTGTCCTTGGGGCCGCCGAGCTAGCGTACTTGGCGCTGGAATCATCCGAGGGGCTCGTTCCGTTTCTTCCGCCCATACCAGGGGTCAGTGCCGTCTAAACTCTGGATAGTGGGGTGGGCGAGCCAAGCTGAGGGTCTGTCCTGTACTCGACCCACTCAGCGGTGTTGTCGGCGGGATCATAGTTTTGAGCGAGCGGGGGGCTCTGCCGGGGTCAGTCAACGCCTTTGGGGCCCAGCGAAGGAGACGTGGTATCATTGGCCAACCGGATTCTCACTCATGAAGAAAGGCGTCCAGATTTTCTACAGACGAACTGAAAAGAAACGACAGCAGGTTGTTCTGGTCGGGCGTTCTATGACTGACCACTACGATGATGGTGATGATAGCATTCCGTAGTGATTCGGCTGACCGGATGATGGTGATAGTGATATGCCTTTGTGAATAGTAGACAACACCCGCTTCTTTGTTTTCTCCTTGTCTGTTCATGCGTCAGAGTGAGCTCATGAACAGCTTCAGGTCGGCGGTAGCCTTGTATTTTCGAGCGCCGTTTTTGAAAAGTTCCTTTCATTTTCTAAAAAAAATACTTAGGAAGACCTAGCCGCACCTAACTTGCGGCAGAAATTGATAGGAGACATGCCACGAAGGTGTCTTATCGCGTAATGCGGAGGGAAAGTCGCAACAGGATGGCGGCGACGCCGAAAACTAAGCGCGCTTACATCACACCTCACTTTCACCCCATATCGGAACTACTAACCGCACTCGTGGGCTGAAATAGAGCTCAAAACCTCCGACCTCATTCAATGAGCCAGTACGCAGTCTCTCCACCTCAACTTCTCTTAACGTTTTCCAAACATCATGAGGTTGGCGAGTAGTTCCCTTTCTTAATAAAAAATGCGTTTGATGTTCCGTTGTGGCCGGACAGGCATTTAAAATCATGCAAACCACTTTCCATATGAATTGTCTCCGTTCTTATGATTCGGGTGACTCGTTTCCTCGCCCATTCAATGTGGACGGGAGGACGCATCAATAAGGCATCTATGTAACCCCAGACCCCATTAAAATTTTCCGTAGGAGCACCAATACGTCCTTCGTCGGGAGCGTAATCTAAGGGTAAATGGCGAAGCTAGCCAACCTAAGCATTAGTCAAGCGTTTCAGTGGCTGGAAATCCATCGAATGTTGCTTTCCAAGTCCCCGTTCGCAAATTGGTAGGCATGACCGGCTAATGAGTTGGTCAGGCTTGGTTTTGACACTATTGTTTTCCTGTAGCAAACATCCATCAGTCTATGAACACATTGCACTTTGACTTTCCCGGGATACGGAATGCGAACGGGCGAATGTGACAACGCCGGAATGTTGGCTCGGAGTACCAATGTTTCAAATCAAGCGATGTGAATAGGCGTCGGTTTGTTGAGTACGAGGGCTGCCTTTCAGGCGTTCTCTGTGAAGTTCACTCGGCGAGAAGGGCTCTCGCCCAATTAGAGGGCTGAATGAAAACGCTGGTGATTAACCAGAGTGATGGTTGCTGAGGCTTGATGCACAGAAGTAGCCATATGTAATCTCAAGGTCGTTAATTCCGAAAAGCACATTTTCAAAGGAGAGAGAGAGAGAGAGAGAGAATTTTTTTTTTTATTTCTCCAGCAGAGGCAGATGTGTGGGCGTCGCCCTGTGGAAGACGTCCCTAGTCCGGGATGCCTTGACTTCGGCTGGCCGTCCCGTGCTCGGGTCACCAACTTAAGCTGGATATCCGGGTCCGGGCTGGCCAGGGAGCCTCCACACTGCTCGAAGGTTGGGTTGGAAAGGGGGGGCAAGTCTGGAGTTCGTTGGCACTCCCATATGATGTGGTAGAGGGTGCCAGCTGGGGACAGTAAGCGCAGAGGGAAGGTTGTTGGGTGGAGAAGATGAGGTGGAGGCGGGTGGGATGTGGATAGGTATTCGTTTGGAGCCGCCGCCAAGTTGTAGCGTCCTCTCTGGAGAGGCGCCAGTGTGGTGGTGGGAGACGTACGGCGAGTTTGCCGGTAATGCGCGAGAATCTCCGTGTAGCCACTGAGTGGGTGGAGTTGATCGTGAGGGTGGTAAACATTGGCCACCGTCAGCAATGGCTCGGTGTATCATATCGCGAGCCGCGGCGTGAGCCGCTTCATTGCCGGGGATGGCGGCGTGTCCAGGAGCCCAGACGATGCGGATGTCAGGGGTCGTTGTGCAGTTTTTGAGGATGTGAAGTGCTGATGAAGAAATTCGGCCAATTTGGTAATTTCGCAGGCTGTCTGCGAATCGGTGAGGATGGTTTACTTGGTCAGGGCGGAAATGGCGGGCCAGGGCAATGGCTATTCTTTCGGCGACATCGATTGAGCTTGTGGTAGTAGTGGCGGGCAGTGACGCATTGCCGGATGAGTTACTACGCAGGCTACGTGGCCGGCGCGCCCAGGGTAGGGGGTAGCATCTGTATATAGGGCGCTGGGGGTCTTCGCCGTATCGCGCAGTTCAGGGCTCGAGCACGGGCAGCCCGGCGGCCAGGTGGTAGTTGGCGTGCATATTTGCGAGGAATTGGGGCCACCCGGATGCCATCTCGCAGGGCTAGAGGAATGCGTTGTTTTTGTTCCCTCGGGGGTATCGGACGGAGTCCTAATGCTGTAAGGACCTGTCGACCAGTGGGAGTCAATTGCAGGCGCCGTAGTTGAGCTGAATGATGGGCTTCTTGCAGCTCTTCCCACGTGTTGTGAACTCCCAAGGCGATAAGTTTGTGGGTCGCAGTAGCAGTGGGTAGGCCAAGCGCAGTTTTGTACGCTTGGCGAATCATTGTGTTGAGCCGAGCCTTTTCTGTTGTTTTCAGAGCGAGGTACGGGGTCCCGTAGGTAATGCGGCTAATAAGCAAAGCTTGCACTATCTGTAGGGTTAAGGCCTCGACGGCGGTGGGAGATGCGTTGCAGAAGGTGCATCAGTTGCGACAGGGTTTATGCAGAGGGGAAATTGTGTGACAGTGCGTTTGTTTGAGACTGTGTATTGAGGCGGAAGCCTTAGATGTCTCGTCCATGGCGAAAAGTGACCGTGACCGTTGTTGGCGTCAGCACAAATGGGTTCTAAGTAGCGTGACCTCAGCCGCGACTAGGAGACAACCCATGAGTGCTTCACTGATGGTTAACAGGGACGACAATGACAAATAATTGTCATCGCCGTTATGTCAAGTCATTACAGGTGATGTAAAGCTATGAATACGTGTTGGGAGTCAATCTCACGACCTTCAAAGTATGCATCGGGACTAAAACGCACGGACGTCTAAGTGTATGTAAGGACTGGAACATGTCATCTTCGAAGTGGCTGTGGGATTCGGTAGCTCGAGATAGTTCTTCTTCTTCGTTCTTCTTCATTCTTTTCGGATCTTCTCTTAACTTCTTCTTTTCTTCGTTTCTTTTGCTTTTCTTTTTCTTTCTCTTTTCTTTTTTCTTTTCTTTTTTTCTTCATCCTCATCATCATTCATCGTCGTCGTCGTCGTCGCCATCAGCATCATCATCCTGGTTGTATCCACTGCAGGACAAAGGCCTCTCCTAAAGATCTCCAGCCACGTCTATGGAGTGCTAGCTGAGTCCATCCTTTCCCCCATTATATTCGTAGCTCATCTCTCTATCGAGTCTTTGGCCGACACTCGTTGCGTTTACGGTCTATTGTCAGTCACTACGTCAAACGGATGGTCCACCTGTTGTCCCAAGATAGGGTAAAGACGGTAAAATAGCACGGCTGTTGTGACCACGGGTGCAGGTGTATATAAAAAGTAGTATTCGTCACAGTACAGCAGTACGCCAGGCTTTTCCATTCAAAGCACTAAGCACGCGTAAGTAGCCCGAAACAGTTTTTTCCGTATGGCAGGCTTTCACCTTCAGCACTGGCAGATAAGAAATGTTCTGCTTTGTAATTAATCGCAAAATACATGTGAATCTTAGTAACGCTAGTTGCGGGCCATGAGCTGAGCGTTTTATCCCGCTCCGTTAGGCTTAGTGCAGAGCTTTACCGCACAGCTTTGCTCAAAGGGACACTCAAGTGAGAAAGCAAGTTGGCGTATATCGAGAGTTTAAAGTGTCATGAATACAAATCTACTACTCGCAGCAGCAGTATTCTCTTATCAACGCAGAAAATGCCAAAAGCGTGAAGACCCGTAAACTTTCCCTCACTAGAATTTGTGACATCACAAATCGCGGATACGTGTTGAAACGGGATTGGTGAAGCATGTCGAAACAAACATGAGGCAGGGATATGTAAACGCAATATGATGCCACGCGGATATTTTGCGAGAGCAATTTCTAAGAGAGACAAACCTCACGTAGCAACCATTATAAAATAGGGGGCCTCAGTGTGGGTGGAAAGTTTTATTTCAATTTTGATTTCGTTGAAATGTTTTGTCTTGTGGTACAAGCGCAGTCAAAAGGGGCATGCGCGTGAACGCTTACAAGCTGCGCATATTTTTATGTACATACAACAGCCAGCAGCAGAAGTACAGCTATTGTCAGCGACATCAGCTACGCTGTTGGCAAGCGGCTAGCCCATTCCGCGTGTATTTTCTACACTTCCTACCAGGCGGCAGCACCTCACCAGGAAGCTTATTGAGGTGTGGCGTATAAGGGCGGGGCTTGACAGCCGACTTTGACTACACACCGCCAACCAAGATGGCGTCATAAAGACCCTTTGTTATTGTATTCTAGTCTTTGCAACGGAAGTGAAAGTCAATGAGAACAGACTTTCGGAATGATAAAGACTATCGAGAAAAGTCGGGTCCCGGGTCACTCTGAGTACGTTCCGACGACGTCTTAAACGTCTCGAAAATTGGAAGGAAAACGGCGGTGAGAAAAGCCAGCGTTAATTAACTATTTCTCAGCGTCGTTGGCCGTCTGACAAAAGCCGAGCAAGCTAGAAAACGCGCGATCGTTTGGTTAAAACGAAACATTTTTCAGCTAAGCTCCAAAGATGAGGTGGACTTTATCGACAAGCGGTTGCGTGCAATGCGGACAAGCGAATGGCGTCTGTAGTCCAAACAAAATCTCTCATTTTCTTTGTGGCATTTCACATTCGGTCGTTGTAAAAGCAATATTTTTCCCAATTTCCCAACGCAACATTTTTGTGGCCTCCTCAGTATTCGCAACGTATAAAATCACTTATTTCCCTTTTAAATTACCCGCCTCCGGCTTTCCGGTCGGTAAGAAAAGACACCACGCCAGAAGGAGTTTCCCAGATCTATACGCAATGCTCTAGGGAGAGGAGAGCGGACGTGACAGAGAAAAAAGATTGGCTCTCCCGAGAAGAACATGCTTTTTCCGGAGTGTCGAAGAGCAGGCGACTCTTCAACCTTCACCACTGGAAAAATGAAGAAATTGACCAGCCATTCTGGATGCGGCCACACCATTTCGGCAACAACGGCGGTTTCGGAAACGACCAAAAAGGCTAATATTGCGAGCGAAAAAAAAAAAAAAAGAATGCGGGACGCTGGCTGACTTGTTCAGGCGGCCGACGCGGTTGCCTAAAGACCGACGAGGACCAAAGAGCTATTCCGTCTCGCTGGTGGGGTTTCGCAAGAGTCATGATTGAAGAAAGTGAGGGAAATACAGACGCCTCTTGTGCGCACGTCACGGACGAAGAAAGAACACTAAAACAGAAGAAAGAGACGGGAGAAAAACAGGCGAGCGGAAGAGAGACACGTGGGTTCTTTCTGGGAGCTGGGGAATAGCGGGACTGATTGGCGACGTCGATAGGCCGCCGACAAAGCGATGCGGGTGAGGAAACCGTACACACGCCACCGTCGCCGTATACGTGCTACGAATTTCGGCGAGGTGCGGCTGGCTGGTTTCTTTGTGAAAGGAAACGATCTGTGACCTTATTTGGAGACCGACTGCGTTACGCCAAAATTAGCTGCTAGTTTAAGGCGAGAGGAGAAGGAAGTGATGGCCCATGGGGACGTGCTTTGCTCCTGTGCTAGTCAGCGGGCAACAGCATCGAAGGAACTTGTGCGACTCCGACGTGAAGGTCCCTTAGAACTCTCCACACTTCCTTGGACCCTGGCGAAATCGTGATGAGGCAGCGCTGGGAACAAAACTCTGCTTACTTTCTTGCGGAAACAGGGCTAGAAGAGGTTTCTGTGAACTCTCTGAACACATACACTTTATATATGTGTGCATCTCCCCCTCCACCTCCCCTTTCTTTTTTTCTTTTTCTTTCTCGCTCTATTTTCCCCTGTCATCTCACTGTATTCACCCCATCTGGAGTAGCAAGCCCTACCGTTAGTGGGGCTAACCTCCTCAGCTTTCTTTAAAGGTTTTCTCTCTCTCTCTCTCTCCTGTGAAGTGGCTCCTTTTCAAGCACACGTCGCTTAGGTTGTCTGTACGTCTAATTCTCGGCAATGAAAAATAAGCGTGTTTTGAGTCGCCCGGGGAGACCTTCTCAGAATACTAGGAGGCAGGCGAGAACCAGGGAAGGATGAGAACGCTCTTTTTTTCTGGTCATTGAGATCGGAGTACGTGCGCATCTTGTGTTGGCGCAACACAGAGAGTAATACACTTGGATAACGAAACACAATTACCGCGTGATGCTGTGCGCGTGAACGTGTGGTGCTGGCATTATGCGGCATCCACCAACTAGACCTGCGCATTCACGTTCAAGATAGGTTGGGACGATTCCTCCCTGTGCCGGACTTGCGCTGTGCTTGAGTACTGTAGATCCCTTGCTTGTGCGTTTGCCTCGATTCGCTGCGCGCACACGCACACGCACACCACACGCACACACGCACACCACACACACACGCACACCACACCACACGCACACGCACACGCCACACCGCACACGCACACACCACACAGCACACGCACACGCACACGACACAAGCACACACGCACACACCACACACACACCACCACCACCACACGCACACACACCACACCACACGCACCGCACACGCACACGACACACACACACACACCGCCACAACACGCACACGACACACACGCACACACACACACACACACACACACACACACAGCACACACACACACACACACACGCCGCGCGCGCGCGCTGGTTGAAAGGGCCCGCCTGGCAGCGACCGCCCAGGGATTCCCGTACTGTGAAGACCGCCCCCCCCCCCCTCCGCATTGCCACTACTCCTGAACTAATATAGAAATAATGTTTATTCCTCCGCAAAGAAAATTTTCTGTAGCATTTGTACGTGAACTCATTGAGGAAACCTGTGTGTCCGTCTGTAACGCTGTGGGTGTCATAATTTCGCGCATAACATGCGTGCTAGAAAATAGGCCCTTCAAAAAGAACGCCTATATTGCCATTGGAATAATTTAGGCTCAACTATGCATTTCTGCCTGGTAGTGAAGCCGACTCTAAAGAGTTTGGTGCAAATAGCTCTCCGTAAGGATACATTTGATCTTATGGAGATATTAAACAAAAGGTGCCAGGGTATAGTTATATTGCCCATTAGAAATGCCTGCCCAGCAATGTATCTCTATATAGTAATGACGCTACTTTAAAAGCGCCCTGTTGGTGTACACGGAGTATTATGCATGTATTTGGAGAAGGCGCTAGGCCCTGCCGACTTTGATATAAGACCGCTTATATTGCCCCACGAAATTTCTTCCCAGCAATATATTTGCGTCTAATAGTAGACCCGAGATTAAATGGGTGCTCTTTTTAGGATAGCGTGATATCGATACAAGGTGTCTTATGCATGTATTTAATGAAATGTCTTTGCGCGTTGCACTAGGATGTAAGACTACTTATATTTCCCTCTAAAAACCATGTCCCAGCAATGTATGCGCGTACTGTAGGGAAACCAACTTTAAATAAATTTGGTGCAGTATAGAGCGGCTTACCCATTTATTCCCCCTTAGGGATTTCTGCAATTTTTTACGCACGATTTTGACGAAGTCTCTGGCCTTCACACTGGTAAAAAGTGTAGTGTAGAACCTACTACGGGTCACTTACTCGCACGTGTAACCAATTGGAGGGCAGGGCGACTGAACAGGGGCGAGCATTGCGTCACTGGTCGGGTCTCCTTCATTTACCAAGTCAGCCGCTTGACTTCCCGCTTCTTTCTCGTGCTGTCATCGATCCGCTAACACGGCAAAGACATCAAGATGCCTCGCGGGTTGTGTTTCACAATCGGTACGGTCAGGGGCTTTCATTCGAATCGGAGTTATACTTATATTTTTTATTTGGTTGAAGAGAGAGAGGAAAGAACTTTATTTAAGAGGCGTTCATTGCGAATTCCACACTGGACGGAGGTGGTTCCCTGTTCACGGGAATCCATAGCTTGCTCTCGCCGGCACTGGCCACTGGTGACCAGCCGTAGCTGATCCTCCAGGGCGGGGCTGGTCAGCAAGATCCTCCATCTCTCGTTAAAGGGTAGGGTGGGGTTGGTAGTTGGTTGATGTGCGCTCCCGCACTAGCGCAAGCTCAAAACTTTTAACCTAAGCAGTTGCTTGAGGATGATGATGATTCGAGGCTTTCCCTTTGAATCATCGGTTGCCAACAACCGACTCACCCGTTTTATTAAAATAACTTCCTCTATCCATGACAAGGTTTATGGGCTTGTTTCACCTCGCACTGTAGCGCCACCACACGAGAACACAGGCAACGAAACGAAACACAATGGCTTTTCCGTCTTTTAGTTACCTGTGTACCTGTGTGCTTGCGCTGCAATGCAGTATAAATCTGCCCCAACTCACGGATATTGGCAGGCTGCTTAAAATAATTTCACGGTCGTGCGAAAACTGCATTTCGCTTGGGGAATTGTTGGGCGCTGATGTTTTCATCCGAGCTGGGCTCCTAACGGGTATGCTTTTAGTTGCCGCGTTTTATTTGTTCAGCCTGGACACCCGCAACTGTCGAATGGGGCGATTGCAAGTGATAACTCGTAATTCTCGTAGTTTTTTCACCCGGAGCTCGTTTTTAACACGAAAGTGTTTTATACCGGATACAACAAGATTTCGCTGACGTCATATCCTTCACGGAAATGACGCCAGTACAACGAACCAAGCGGCCTGTAAAGGGTGCACCTCTGCGCACAGGGTATTCTTGCGGGGAAGCCACCTTCAGTACTAAGGAGTACGTTATACTTAGGGTGGTTCGTTTCCGGGTTTTATATTTTAACACGAAAGTGTTTTATGCCGGGATAACCAACATTTCACTGACGTCATATCCGTCACGGAAATGACGCCAGTACACCTTTGCCGAAGCGACCAGCAGGACGTCGCTCGCCAAGCACACCCACAAGACAGCCGCCGACCCCGCAAATCATGCTCAGCTGCAGACTTCGCTGTGCATTGCACTTCCGTGTCTTTACAGATTCCTATGACAGATGAATCAACCACAGTTCTTTTAATAGAAAGAAACCTTTACCCCCAGTAGTCTTTTAACTTGTGTAAGTTCGTCAATGGGGGTGTTAAAAAATGGCTACCAAGAGATAGGAATAGAAGTAGTGGAATACCGTTAACTGATTAACGGTTGTGGCTGCTGAGCCCAAGGACGCGGGTTCAATACCTGGCCTGCGGCGGCCACTTTTCTAATGGAGATCCCGTGTTCGAGATTTAGGCGCACGTTAAAGTCCCAGATGGTCAAAGTAATCCGGAGCCCTCCACTCATAGCCCGGGTGTAGCTTCAGCGCGTAGAAAACCAACAATCAATGAACACAATAACGAGTGAAATGATGATGATAAATTCTTTTATTAGGAAGGGAAGGAGCGAAGGTCGCTGGAGGGGGAAGAGGGGGAATAGGGAGGGAGGTAGACGCCCACTAAATCATGCTCGCCAGGCCACTGGCAACGCCAAACTGGGCTAAGGTCACCAGGTGTTGAGAATTTTCGAGAATGTCCCTATGTATTGCTTCTATATCTGAATTTTGAAAAACATTATGGTTCAGTCTATGAATATCAAAAGCGGAGCAGTGCAGAACAAGATGGTCCATGTTTGCTTCACACACAGTGTGACAAAAGGTACATGTGCAGGGGGCAGCGGTGCCAATGCCCGTCTTCCTGTCAGCAAGTGTCTGCCACTTATGGATGATATGAGGTGTAGTGACCGTGTTGGCAAGTACTTTGTTAATAAATATTTCTTGCGATCGGCTGAGGGGTATATTCTTAAGGATTTGTGGGGGGGTAATGCTTTTTAATCTCTCGCGGTGAAGAAACCGGAGGTAGAATCGTACTCGCGCCATTTCGAAGTGGCCGCCTGGCAGCGAGTCCGCGTAGGGGTGGTCGCGGAGGTCGGCAGATCCGAGCAGGAGAGGCTGGAGATGTACAGGTAGAACTCCAGATTGTGAGGTGGCAAGAGCATGTGCCACCTCGTTACCACCCCCGCGATCCCCGACGTGTCCCGGCGCTGGAGTATCTGGCGGATGCGTTGAGCAGTGGCGTCCTCTGTTTTTGGGTCCTCAATGCTACGTAGTGCCTCAAATGAGTCTGTATATATGACGGAAGGCCCGGTGTTGTCCCTTAGAGCTGTCCAGATAGCCAAAAGTTCTGCTTGTGCAGGTGTTGCGTGGTCCAGTGTGCAGACGTAACGTCTGGCTTCTCTGGTCGAGGGTTTGTACCAAGCCAAGGCCAGACGAAATCCATCGAGAGCGGCATCAGTAAATACTGCATTGGCGTTGTGCTGATTGTGCCTATGAGAGAGGTTCTCTCTGGGTGAAGTGGCGTCATTTGCGGGGGGCGTGCAAGTCTTGGAGGGGTGCAGGGTAGGAAAACTCAAGGTGGTTGTTTCGCCTGGAGTGACCCGGGCTTCTGTACAGACTCGTCGGGTGTCCCAAAGCAAGGTGTCTTGGCCCTGTATTGTGAGGTGCAGCCGGTTGTCCAATGACGACTGAGCGCCTCTGAGGATGTCCTCGATTGGCGGTAGGGGTGCAAGGTCCGTAGCTTCCGTAGATCGGTGAACTTGGGAAGGCCCGTGATAGTCCGAAGGATGTGTCGGTGGAGAATTTTCACTGTCTTTTCGGCTGTTTTTGACAGGGTTGCGACTGTACCCCTGTAGGTGATCTTACCCACTGCAATAGATCTCAAAAGGATGGTGCAGGCTGTCTGTCGTGTTCCGCCGAACTTGTTGGAAATGCGTTTGATTGCGTGTAGGACCGCAGGCCATTGCTCTTTGAGTTCCATGATCCAATGGCGGCCCGTGTTGCAGCTGTGTATAGGAATGCCGAGAATTCTGACATACCCATGCTTAGTCTTGATTTCATGTTGCCCCAGTGTTAACGAGTGAAATAAGAATCTTTGCAGCATTGAGTGGGCTAAGTCAGCGCAGAACAGGAGTGGTTGAGATGGAGAGGCCTTCGTCCTGCAGTAGACTTGGATAGGTGAATGATGATAAAGAGAGAAGAACGTCTGTGTCACAAAATTTGCGAAAAAAATTGACAGTTTTACGGCACCATACATGTGCGGACATGTGTAGGGCGTCAATGCGCTGCTTACGAAATATGGCCATCACAACACGTCTTTTTCTCCCGTTCACCAAGAGCGATCGACACGTGGTAATATTTCCCAGTCGATCCAATTCGAGGAGCCAGTTCCACTTTACAGATGGTGGCAATAGCGGGTAGCCAACGTTTAGCTAAAAAAACTCCAGAAAAATCATCCAAACGCATCAAGAGAAAAAATAAATGCCGGGGGCACTGGAGTGGGCGACCAAGAAAAACTGGGCAGCTTGGGATCTCAGCAGAAGAAGTGCTTGAGGTTTTCCATCCATGATTTAGTAGGCTTAGTCTTTCGGTTCACGTATGCACTGCCCTTTATCGTGAGTGAACGGCTCGGGTACATTATGGATACGATAGAGGGACAGGAAGCCGAACAACCATCGCAAAGAGGCACTTCCAGAAGGAGTTAGCACCCCCAAAAATCTGACCTAAAAAACTGCCGCAGAAAACCGCTACGTTACAGTGTACACCTCTACAACCACTGCAAAAAATATTTTTCTTTCAGTCAAGTACTTTACGTTAGGCCTTATGCACTTAGCGAACCGTCTAGAGAAGCTGATGGCTATAGCTTCTCTCGCCGCTCTGGCCAAAGAACGTAGGTGCCCGGGCGAAAAGAAAAAAAAAATTCTTCTTCTGAAAGTGGTGTTGGTTTCGACGCTCTAGATTGGAAAATTTCAGAAGCTCAACCGATCAGCTTTCAAAAAGCCTTTAAGCGTGAACGTATCTTTCCGTGACGAGAATCATAACGTGTCTTTGGTAAAGGGGGGCGAATAATAAAAAGTCGAAACACGACACCGCGTGAAGACCTCGTCAAGATTTAGAGGGGGCATAGACTTTTAATCCCCCCTCCCCCTAAAAAAGTACTTCCGAAAATAAAAACCCAAAATTGTGTGCTCTGCATACATAAAAAAACGTTGTGATTTCGTTTAAAAGAAACTGGTGGAAACGTAGTGATTTCGTTTAAAAGAAACTGGTGGAAAAGAAAATCTTCTCCGACGCTGCAAACACCACTCAGGTTGCTAAGGTGACGTATAGAAAGCCCTGAATGAAGTGATTGGGCATCGTTTTCACTTTTCTCTTTCCGATAGTTAACGCAGTTGTCTGCAAAGAGATGTAGATTAGAGTTGCATCGGCTTTAAGTCGTTATTAGAGATTTGAAATAAGAGAGGACCAAGTATAAATTAAATGAAGTTAACATAGATCCCACTCTTCTAACATGCGGCTCGAATTTTTTCTGACAAATCGCTCTCAATGTAAGCTCTGAGCCAAGTGCCGTCCACTCCGGCATACCAGAAGGCTCCGTACTAAGCCCGCTGCTCTTCCTTATATACATTAATGTTTGCCTTCCTGCATTACCTCTAATATACATTCGTTCGCGGATGACTGCGTAATCCACCGAGAGATAACTTGTGACGGCCATATAACCTGCCTTCAACATGATCTTAACTCTGTTTCTCGTTGGTGTAAAGCATGGCTCATGGAATTTATCTATAAGAAATGTAAATTTTCCCACCCCGACGACAGTCCCCTCGAAGCGTATGGCGTGATTCGCCGGCCCCGCTGTTGGCGCCTGCGGGCGCCGACAGCGGTCGCCACCGCCGCTGGGGCCGAGGCAGCCAACCACCCCCGCTGTCTACCATGCATGCGCGCTGGGTCGTTTCGGGCAACGTGGCTCCTCTCGAACCCGGCTGAGGAGAGAGAGAGAGAGAGAGGAGAGAAGAGGAGAGAGAGAGAGAGAGAGAGAGAGAGAGAGAGAAGAGAGAGAGAGAAGAGAGAGAGAGAGGAGAGAGAAAAGAAATTTTAATGAGAAGGAATAAATTGTTGGGTGGCTTCCTAGTCCGAACGTCTATGGGCAATCTTGGTGCTCTTTAGAGAACTCTTTAATGTGGGCTGGAAAGGTCAGCAGGTCAGCTCTGCTAGCGGCAGTGCTTGCTACGCCAGATGGGGGTGATTACAATGCAGGGAGTTGGATGTGAGAGATCGGGAAAGCAACAATAGAGAGAAAACAGAAATGGTGCGTTCCCCATGAATGAACGACACGTTCGCCTCGGCGAACACCCCGTTCGTCCGGCCTCCTTCTGCGAGCATTGTACGGAACCGAACGGCTTTGAGACGTGGTCGGTAATACACCTACCGTAAAATCCCGAGAGATAGCCCGCCTAAGATCGAGAGCAAATCGAGCGAAAATATGACGTGGGCTAACTTTCGGTGTGCAGTAAAAAAAAAGTTGAGAAATGTTCAACGATGCGTGGTGATCGCGTTCCGGGTTCGGGATTTCGCTACGGTTCTACATGTTTGCGGGCTGCATTGCCAACCTAAATAGGCACATGTTACTTTTAGATTGTGTGACCTGTTATCGCAGCCGGGTTTCAGGTTCCTCTGAGCTGTTATCGCACCCTACCCACGCTAGCTAACCTCGTTTCCGCGGGCGTCATCCCCGGCTGGGATGATGCTATTGTTAGGGGTGGGTTATCTTTCGGTGTTTTTGAAAAAAAAAATTGGAAAATCGTGCCAAAAACAGGGGTGGGATATCTTTAGGGGGCGGGGAATCTCTCAGGAGTTTGCGGTAAATCGAAGGTTTAACCAAGCGAAACCAAGACTCGACCATGCTAAGCCAAGCTTTTGCTTCGCATACCCAGGATTAGCTGAGCTAAGCCGCAGCCATTTTTTCGTGAGGACACGAAAACTCTACAGTACCCTACCCGCACAGAGCATTGCTGAAAAATCTGCCATCCAACGTCTGGATCAGCATGACTAATCCTAAATGCTGCATTGGCAAAGACGCGGCCCATATCGTGCTCTGTGTGGCAGTACCTACCGTATCGCTATGGAGTCTGAAGCTTCTACACTCCTGGTGGCCGTGAAAGGTGGCTGTCTACGCCAGTATATGGCAGATACCCTGCACCAAAAATATAAAAAAAACTCTAAGTGAAAACTCGAACGACAACTCAGCGGCGTTCATTTGGGCACCAATGCGTTCGCTCTCAAAACTCGTAAGTACTTAGGTGCTCTCGGAGTTTTTTATCACTGAATATGCGATGTATACGTGGCTTCAGGACAAAATTAGCCGCCATGCAAAAGAGTTTTAAATTACCCGCGATGGAAAACAGAGGCGCTTGCTTAGAAATTGAACAGTGCCACTTTTCGTGTAGTCATACTCCGAGCTATTAAGTGTCGTTGTATTCTAAGATTTCGCTTCCCGTATTTAATCCGACACTACCTAGTTAACTCCCATTTCGTTGGGGTTCTCTTCATCCCTCTGTCCCCAACTTAAATTACAGGCCTTTGTTAAAGAAATAAAGATAGAACAAAAGGAAAAGGTCAGAGGGAACGCCCAGGCTGTAAGGACAAAGGCCGAAGTTATCCAGTTTCCTTCGCTTTTAGGGCTTCTTTCCAAAGCCCCTGCATTTTTATTCACAGCCAAGCCAAGACTTCTGCACAAGTCCCGATCTAATCCAAAGTAGAGCAACTTGTACGTGCTGAAATTACTCAGCCGTCACCCGGCACAAAGAGAAAGAAAGAGAAGGCGAGTTTTAGCAAAGGTAATCTTGAAGGAAAAAATTGGCCGCGTATCTGCTCCTTTCGTTGCAAATGCCGCCCAAAGACGATAGTCTTTAGCGGCTTTTGCGAAGTAATGCCTCCCTTCGCTTTCCCGCTCACCTCTCATGTTGTTCCTCTTGCGTCGCGCTCCTCCCAAGGTAAAGACGCCAAAGTTTGTTTAAATCATTTTAAATTTCCCGCGTTTCCACTGCTCCAAACCGGGTGTCTCGATGCGAACGCTGCCATACGGCGAAGACTAGCGTTAATCGAGGCGCCCTACTTCAACGTTTATAGAACCGCGTTTCCCTACTCCACGTGCGTTGCAAGCAGAACGTGCAACCTATCTAGTGGAACCTTTCGTAACTGTTGCCGGTTGATTTCTTAAAATGGCGCCAGAAGCTATAGTGGCGCGGGCGAGAGCAGGCGACGGTGGAGTGAATTCTTTTTGTGCAGTTGATGAAGTATTTAATTTCGCAAAAGACAAGCATGTTTGATTTTTTATAAAGGAACACTGCAAATATCACTTCTGTATTGATTTGTTGTCTCATATTTGCGTAATGTCTTGTTCTTCTTCAACAATGTTGACAAGTATGAACATTACACCGGACATAGACGGGTAGATTTAGCTGTGACTATATAAGACTATTGCGCAGGCATTGTTTTGCTTTGGCCGGGTGGCTGAATCGAGTCACAGACAGTCAGACGGACAGACAGACAGACATACAGACATACAGACAGACCAAAATTTCTGGGTTTAAGTAGCCCAAGAAAGACTGTCGTCTTTAAAAAAATGAGGCATGCTCACAGTAACGCGTAAAACTTCAAGGTAGCGAAGCTGTAAGAAACCTTCACGACCATCACGATGGTTAAAAGTCCGCAATTGCAGCCGATTTGCTTCTTCTTCGCAGTCACAACGACCTTTACTACATCACCGTTGCTATAAGTGTGAGTTTCCTTCATTTTTTCGGAAGTAATAATCATTGGACATCTCCTCGGAGGGGCGTACGCGATGACGTCATTCTAGTCCCCAGCAAGTGTTGCCACGATATCGGCGAACGCTGGAGTTTTCTTCTTGTTTTTTTTTTGCCAGTCTTGGCCAATCTCCTTAAGGGGGCAAGCTTGCCTTGAAAAAATTCCCCCGCACCTCCCCGAAGGGAATCGTGCAGAAATGCGAATGCATTGGGTGCACCGATGAGTGTGTTACGAGTAATGGCGTAATTAATGACGAGAGTGTGAACGTAATCATTTATTCATCAGCACCTGTTTGTGTTATCGTTGTACCTGACGGCCACAATCACTGCCTTGTGATCGCTAAAGTGCACGGTCAAAGGGTCTTTGAGAAGCAAACGCGCGTCACAGTTTCGCGTAAAGACCAGATCAATGCAACTCCGGTGAATGGTAGTGGGGCACGTGTCGAAGCTGGCAGAGAGACAATGCATAGAGTGCCTGGTCTGCATGTACTCGACCAGCCAACGCCACTCTTCTTGCGCACTTCAACGTTGAAGTCACCAACCAAGACTATGGGGTCAGAGGGTTTGGAGCGCACGCGCACTCTTTCCATAGCCGCGTCCAGCTGCGCGGCAACGGCGTCTCGAGCGAGGTTGGGCGCGAGGTACACGGTCACCATAAAGACTCCGTCTCCGGTGTAGGCAAGGGTGTACAAGTCCTTGTACGGAGACGTGTCTCGAACGGGAGACGTGGCAACGGCGTGCGATATTAAGTTCCCATACACGTTAGACACGAGACTAACACCGCAGTACTCGCCGTCCTTGCCGCTTCGAGCAAACTAGTACAGCTCGCTTCAAGCGCATGCGTTCGGCATTGAGCGCAGAGAGATAACACCTGCGGGCGCACGCCGACGGAGCACGACGACCCCCGACTAAGAAATGCATTCGCATTTACGACGACGACGAAGGCATAATTACGAGGCGCGCGCTCACGTGCGCTCGCGCTGGAGGCATGCAGGCGCACGCCGCTCGATGGACGCAAGACAACCCCCGACTAATAAATGGATTCGCATTTAAAACGTGAGCAGAAGACGCGGGTCGGTCGCCGCGAGGCACGCACACACGAGCGCTGGGTATTTCCCTGGTTTTGGTAACTGACGTCTGGTCGCCGCGAGTCCCTCGCTCACGTGGGGGCGCTCGGCGTTTTCTTGGTATTTTTAAACTGCGGACACAAAAAAATTATGATCTGCTAAAGTGCTTCGTTCTGACTAAATCCCCCTTCACACCCACCTTTCCCCGGCCGCGTTCATTCATTAACTGGTCTCAGCAGTTTATGGCGGTCGTTAAGACTCCACAGGGCGGGAATTCGCGAGGAAGGAACGAGGAGAAAAAAAAAAAAACTAGCAAGGAAACCTCCGCGGGATTTGTAATTCATTGCGAAGGCGTGATCAGCTGCACTTAGGATATTGCATGCCACCCTCTCCCCTCGCCGCAAGAAGAAGCGCTGAGACCGCTTCGAAGCAGGCGGCAGCGGAGTCGGTGTTTGTGGCGAAGCTCGTTTTGGCCTGAGCAGACCGCAGTCAGTGTACGGCGATGGTCGTATAGGGGAACCCTCCCAGCGCGCATTAGCTCAACAGCCGTAAATGACGGGGAATCTGCTGAGCGACCGTCGGACCTGTAATAAAGGTATAGATGAAAGTGACCCAGTGAAGAGGTTCTCTCAGCATCACGCAAGTATAAGGTCACATTAACGTTGCCTTGGGGACATCACGAACAATACACCAAGAAACTTTTAACCGAACAGAAGGGAATTCCCTCCGCCTCACCCTGACGTAGAGAGGCAGCAATCAGTATTACTGAGACAAGCGCAGACTAACACTACATGCACCCCAGCAAGACGACATCTTTTCTCAAAATCCCATTTTGCAACATGTCCCATGGGAATGTCCTTACAATAGCAAGGTTTGTAGTTGGCAAGTTGGTACATCATTTAACGAAACAGCGCGACACACGGGACAATGGGAAGAAAATTACAATACTCCAAGCGTACCTCACTTACGCACGCCAACGCAGCTTCCAGACCCTGTTGACCCAACCTGGCTGACTCTCGCCTCCTCTTTCGCGGAACAAGCTAGCTCTAGTGCGATACATCAAAAACTCACTAGACTATCTTCTCCCTCTCCCTCTTTCTCTCTCAGCACCACGGTATAATAGTAAACTGGCTGGTGTCAAAACTCTTGCCGCGAGTTCTGTATAGGCTATGGAAATTTGCATTACTACTTTTCTAAGCGCTATAGCTTACCGTGGTTCTAGATAAATACTGTAGCTACAATGCATTTGCTGAGTCGCTATGTGCCTTTTTCGTACTTAAAGAGCATATTTTACTTTTTACACTTATTGCACGCCCACCAGAGTCACGTGGTCGGGACAGTACTGTATACGCCTCGAGCTTTGCGATCGCTGCGCCGCCCGCCGCCGCTTTTCCGCGGAGTTGACGGGATTAGCGCTGCGCGGCCCATAGGGGCTCATGCAGTGTTTTGGTCCTCTTTCGCTTCTTTTTGCCCTTCCAAGCGCTAAAAAACTTGTTATGGTGACGTCTGTAAGTAAACAGTACGTTTAGATCACTTCAAAAACCGCTGCGTCTTGGTAGGGTGCTCAAACACCAATAGCTATTTGGGAACGCGGCTCTGCGCCTTCTTACCACCACTGTCACCTCCGAATACGTTCGGCACAAGTGAATTTTATTGTCGCCCCGTTTAAACCTGATACTGGCACAGTGAGAGGTGTGTTTTGTTTTGTAGCGCGGACAACGAATTCGGCCTCATTACGAATATATGCGTCGTAGAAAAATATATTTCGGGGATGCGATTGCCCAATACCCGATAATAACTTGTGCCTTTTATAAGATTCTTAGCCACGTGAAAATATTAAGTATGTTCCAAGGCTCGGCGTCGTGAAAGATGGGCACTCATGTCTTATAGCAAGAACCAAGAAAAGTGAATTAAACCACAGAAAAATTAATGGTCTGCAATTCCGGAAGAAACAAAATAGCTCGTACAGAAATGAAAACAAAAACTCAGTGCGGCTTCTGAAATGCTAAAGGCGTTCGTATAAACTTAAGCCGGGTAGGACTTACGAGACCAACTAGTGTGCGAAATGCACTGCTATTTGGCGAGACATGGGGAGGGGGGAGGGGGAGGGGGGGATGCTTACGTATCGTTGTGTACAATTGCGGAGCGAAATCAAGGAAAGAACGTTTCAGTAATCACACGCACAAGCTACTCGTTAGTTTTTAGACTTCAACTAACAGCTGATCCCTCGGCGAACGCATTTTTTTAGGTATACCGTATACAAGTTCAAAACTGATAAAAGGTGTCGTTAGAAGAGTGGGATATCGGATAAGGCCTTCTGATTTCTGTTTCTGCTAGATTCTGCAGGCTCCGTGCGTCATATGACTATGCTTCGAATAAACATTTAGTCGCGAACGGACATTACTGTAGAACCCCTTCTCCGGCCTGCTAGCGGAGGATATATGTAACATATATGAATGTTTGCGGGCGCTCAGCTCACGACAAGACACCCCAGCATTATTTTTTTGTGGTGCGCTGATCCCGGGTATAATTTTGGATAATCCATCGTATTTATTTCGTAGAATATTCGTGAAATTTATGTCCAGGGTAGTGATCAATATCTGAGGTATGATATCGGCAAGCATAACTGGCGTGCTGTAAGGTATGAGCGCTCCAATAGGTTATATAAGCGCACAAAACTGATTTACATCGTAGTGTATAGCCATGGCATGACCATCTGGGGATATTATGCTTACGGAGACACTGTTAGTAAATTTCAGGGCAGTGGAATCACAATCATCTCCATAGGCATATCCCGGTTTCGCGACGCCGACCTGTGACGCACACTTTGCGCTTGTACAGACCGAATGTACCAGACTAAGATCGTCACACACATTTACACTCTCGTAAACACACCACATTTGCCAACCTAGTGACTGCTCCACATAAATATGTATTTCCAACGCCTACAAACGGTATATCTCAGCCATAAACGGGCCCCGAAAGCAACGGTGACAGTGGGGAGCGGGCCGACGACTCCCCGTGGCCTCCGCGATCGGCTGCCGGCGGCGCGCCGTTGAGCAACGGCGCGCCGCCGGCAGCCGATCGCGGAGGCCACGGACTCCCGCGGCTGCTTTCGAAACGGGCCGCTAGGGGGATTTCAGTGGCGCCCCTACAGGCCGCGCTCGAGGGCAAAGATGATACCCCTAAAAGAGAAAGTGACCCACAGTAGCTCGTTTATTGCACCCATGAGGGTATGCACTACTCGCCTGCACGCAGTAAAAATGGCAGTAGACTGAGTGCCTTCGTAGACTACCCGAAATGCGCCGGTGGAGAATACGTCATTTGAGCTGACGATGTCTGCATGAGCTTTCACGGACCGTAAGGTGCACCGGGAAACTCATTTAAATCGCAGAAAAAATCCAATGGAATAAAAAAAATTGTGGCACTCGGAAATTGAAGCGACAAACATACAACGAAGGCTGGAGCGAATATCTGGTTACGTTAGGTAAGGAAACTCGCGCCTTCCGCACAACAAAATGAAACCCGCGGATGAGGAAGGACGAGGGATATTTATTAGCCAGCGCTGCAGCGGTAGCTGACAGGAAGCGGAAGCTAGGCTCGCGTAAAATGAGCCCATGCACCCGGAGACGAATAATGGCATGTTGCTGTGACACGTGGAACGACCGCAGCGGTGACACTGCAGCGGCGATGATGGAAAGCCCACTCAAGGGGTTAGCAAAACGGACGGCAACCTGCCACCAGGACTGCACGCCGCGATGTCCAATTCCAGGGCGAGCCAACCGAAGCCGAGTATGAGGAGAGGGTTAACTTCCTTAAATAAAGTGTGTGTCTCTGTGAAGTGCAATATCCCGTAAAGTTTGAGAAATTTGAAATTAAAGACGACTACGCGTCTATCTCGACCCACGGAGGCGAGGTATTCCGCGGTTGGTAAGAAACCATGCACCAATAAGAACGAGAATTCGCCAACTGATTGTGACGTTTGAGGTCTTTCTTTATCTAAAATAGCTCTAGTTAATAGCTCTAGTTTGCTTCTTACTTTCTCTTTCTCTCACCGGTGGCTTAACTCCTCTGCGTCATCTGTCCCTCTTGTTATATTCTCTTTGTGAACATTTTGAAGCCTCACCCTAGAGAAACGTTTTTGTGGCCCGCTGAGATGGAGGAGTACCGGTAAAATAGGCAACTTAGTAGCGGCGTGATAATGCAGCACCGAAAACGAGTTTTATTTCCGCTTTTCTCCCGCAAGTCCTGTTGCGCCGCGTCTTCTGTCACGGGCGTTTGCTTTTACTTTTTGCATAAAAATTTGCTAAGGGACAGCAGAGAACTGCAACCCCATACAGTGGATTTGTTTGTTTTGGGGCTTTGGCGGTGAAGGGTAAAGACAGCTTTCGGGAAGATTGACAGGAGATGGGAAGTGTTTCAAGTATTCAAGTAGAGAAGTGCATAGCTGTCGCTTCGCTGTCACGAAAAAGAAGTGTTAAGAATAGAATTCTCGTACTTCAGCAGCAGCACTATGTGATTGAAGTTCTTTTCGCCGTTCCACGATTAAGTTCCAGCGTTGCCATTAGGCTGGAGAGCGGTAATTGTTTTGCTATTTGTTTGGTGTAAAAGTTGGGTTCTTAATATTGCCACTTCTTTGGAGGGAGAAGCAATAAACGTCTCTATGGAGCAGTTAGCCTTGATGAAGAGTCCTTATTGGAGGACCCCTTGAGACCGTGCGGATTCTTGGGCTCTGTTCACCAGCCAAAGCTGGTGTTTAGGGTCCGAGCTGAACTGTGCACTGTCCAGTGCTAAGGGGAGGGGAAAAGACGGGATGAGGGGGGAATGTGGGTTTTTTTTTTGTTTTTTTTTGTCACATCACCACATAATATGGAAGGGAATTCCCGGATCCTCGCAAAAGTGACATTGCGAGGAGTATAGGGTGGAGGGAGGCGGAAATGTAGGCTATAGAGCGGTGGGGAAAGCTGTTGGTTTGGATGCTTTAAAGGTGACGTTCTTGTTCATTTGGACTTATCTGCGTACAGGAGAAATATCGCTACATTTGTGAGTCGGTGCGTCGCCGGGGCATGAAAATGTTGTTTATTTGCACAAGTTTGAACATTCTGGGGAGTTTTTACCAGGCGAAACAAAAAGTGAAATGTAGTAAAGGGCTTCACCAACTTGGAATACCCCAGTTCCATGATTTTCGTTGGTCTGGCCTGATAATTCAGGTTAAGATTTTTTTTCATTGAGCCACATGTTTGGTAAATCTTGGGTCATACTTTCATAGATCGCATTGAACGCCCATTGTTTCACATTTCTTATGAAGTTTAAGGGCGCGGTTTTTAAAAATATTAGCATTTATTGCATCTTCACCGAGTTCTTTTGGCGCGTTTTTTTAATAAGTTATTTAAAATGTGGTGTATATCCGCACGCGTGGCTCAGTAGCTAAAGTGTTCTGTTGTTTAGCCTTAATCCGAGGGTTCGATACTGGCAGCGGGGCCGTTTTTTGACGCAGGCAAAAAACAAAAACTACCATCGTGTGTAGATGGATTTGGCAGATGTTGAATGTCCCGGGTGGTTTAAATTATCGCGCAGACCTCCACTACAGGCCTCATAGACCATAACATGCAGCCGTAAGTCTCAGGTGAAGCTTCAGAGCGTAAAACTACCGAATGTTCTTCGAATTTGTGTTTCATTTACGCGGAAAGTATATTTATATTAAGCAGTTATTGTAAATATCGAGACGCGAAAGATTTGGCGCAAGTCACGCGCAACAAATGTAACTAGTGACAGCTAGGTGACCAGGTTCTCACTCACAATCGCTGCCGGCCTTCTGGATATTCGTCACTCTATGTCGCTTTACGCCAAAGAAACACTATAATTTGTAATTTTCGCTGACGATCAGCGGGAAGTTGCAATGGTTTGGGGATAGCGAGTCTGCGCATTTCCCCTCCTCCTTTTACTTGCGTTACGGCGATTTTCTCAGCGAGTTTGGGAATTCTCAGGGACGATATAGTTTAGACAGAGAGAGAGAGAGAGAGAGAGAGAGAGAGAGAGAGAGAGAGAGAGAGAGAGAGAGAGAGAGAGAGAGAGAGAGAGAGAGATAAAACAATTATTGTTTAAAATTGAGAGAGGGGAAACGAGGGGGTTAATGAAAAAATGGGAAGGGCGGCCGTTCCTATTCCGGTAAGCGGGGTGCCAAGGCCGCTGACCTAACTCGTTCGACGAGTGGAGCCTGAAATTTTGATTTTTGTCAATGACTCAAAAAATAATTTTATGCAGTGCAAGACATCAATACGGTTTGGTTTCTGGTTTTTACTTGGCGGTCGTACAGCTTTATGTATTGACAGCGTAATTTCAGAGCAGAGAGCAGCCTCATGATGCGGCCACAAATATATCAGCACAGATCAAGCATTGGGGTAAAAATCAGGTTTAAATCAGTTTTATGAGCGCCATTTGCGGAGAGAAGAACAAGCAATACTGGTTCTTTACCATTGAGCCAATAGACCCACATGGTGTAACCGCCCTCACTTCGGCGACGTCGGACATAGGACGAACTGGTAGGATGGTTAGATTTTCCTTCTTAGATTCTGTGGTTGCCTGGACTGAAATGTGCGCTCAACTAGGCTCCAGAAAAACAGAAAATCCCGGGTCATCTCCACTAACGTGAAACCTGGGGAGGGGCGAAGCATGCAGTGGCGCCTTGGCGCCTTGGCGTTTTTTCCAACGGAGATGAAAGCGTTGGCGGGTACAGGTATACAGCTTTGCTGCAAAATTCTCTTGCCTTTGAAGCACGAAGCTCTCTAGCGCGAGGCGTAAACTAGTGTCCCGGTGTTGTTTTAGCGCGCGTTACGTTCCAGAGTGAGTCCGGTGTTTTAGTACCGTGACTACATCAGACGACTATTACCACGACGACAGGAGACGCCAACAGCCCCACGCCCTAAGGGGATTCACCTCTAAAAAACAGGGAGGCCACCATAGAGGAGACGCCAATGAGCCTGCCGCGGTTCGGAAAATTAGGCTTGACATATAACAAAACTGGGACCTTGTGGAATTCCGCGAGGCGTGAGGTACTGCATACTGTTGCGACCGGGCGGGGGCACCCGATCCGATCTCCGTGGCCTCCGACATACGAGTGGTAGCGTGTATGATGCGAGCGGCCAGCCGCTGTTGCAGCCGTGAAGAAGTCCAGAAGCCGTAGGCTAACGTAACTGTTTACTTCATAGCGAGAGGTGAGCCGAAGCCAAAGAACAATGCCCCGACGGGCGAGGTTACAATACAGGACTCGGGCAGAGCGACAACATCGATTCGCTGCTCTAACAGGAATGAGTTACAACGCTTGGGCAGCTCTATTTATACCCAAAAGCTCTAACGGTCAAAACGCCAACAGGCTGGAACACGCACAAACGTCACAGACACACGCAACGCTCTTTCCAGTGTTCGTTAGTCGTCGGTAGCCTCCGCGCACGTTGAGTCCGAGAGAGGGGAGAGAGGAGGACTCCGTTGCGATCGACGGGGCCTCTGTGTCCTTGAAGAGCGTGGAGACGAGCCACGCAGGCAGCCGCCGAAGTTCGGCCGCCGGCAGCCGCCGAATGCGCAGAGAGCGAAGCGTCTGATGAGGCTTTGTCGCAACTTGCCACCGACATGATTGCGCCTGTTTGCGAAGGCGCACGAGTGGCTTCGCCGCACAGCCGAGGAGTGATGCGGGGAAGTACTGCGGCGCTGGCCCATTCGTAACAGCTTCTCCGCCGGGGGTCCGAGATCCCGATGGATAAGGGTCTGCAACCGTTGTCCGGAGGGATGCTGTCGAAGTGAAGTGTTCGGCAGACGCTCGACTCCAGGCCTGGGCTGTACGACAATGTGCTGGAGCTTCACCGGCGGGTCACTGGACGAGTAGTGGCTCCCCAAGAACGTCTCTGGCTTGGTCAGGCAAGCAACAGAACAACACAGGAAGACACAACCGCATCGCCGGCAAGCGCGAAGACAAATCAACACTGAAGATCTACCAGGCTTTTAGTAGCGATAAAATACGCTAATAACTAACTACTCTAGTTATATTTTTGCCCAGCAGTACTTTAGACAAGTGAACAAACCTGAAAGTTGACATTTCGCGTGATTGGAAATGTCCCACACAAAAAATTGCAATCGTAAAGGGCGAAACCTGTTCCAGGAAAAACAATGAAATTGAGAAAGTCAGGCGTCTACAAGCCACTTCTCGCGCTGAGAGCTGCGATTCGAGCTCTCATCATTGCTCCGAGCTTTTCCCAATTTGTATCGCACTTTAGGTGCGCCCGTTCTCTGAAAGAGACTGCTGCGACCGCGTGAAAAGACACCGGTCGTCTTGTTTCGACAACAGTCGAGCGCGCGGAGGAGCGAGAAGGATTTTCCATCGTTCAAACGAGAGGCGCGCACTCCTTCTTGGAGGCGGCGTCCCCCTGGCGCGATGCGAGCTCACGGCTTTGCCCCTTCGCGTGCCTGCACTGAAACACGCGCCGCAAGCACGCGCGGAAGTTTTCCCTCTATCCCTCTTGCTCGCCTTTTCGCGAACGCGTTCGGCAAGCGAACATCGGAACGTGTTTACGTTCTCTCCTCTAGGCTGATCGGTTCCCGACTTCGGCTCAGCCGCAGTCGACACCGCAACCTCAACTAGCTCCGCCGATGTTGGCCTATCATCGGGAGCATCAGCTTGGAGTGAAAGGGGGACGACGTGCTCATTAGACACCTGGTAGTTTGAGCAGTCACTACCTCGTTGTCCCTCGCGCTTTCGGCGACAGCCTCAGCAAGCGAACACCGAAGGGTGTTTTCGTTCTGTTTTGCGGCTGTCAAGGCTACGCTAGATCCAAGCTGCCCTGTCTCAACAGACGGCTCAGCCGCCCGCGACACCTGAATCTCTACGAGCTCGGCTGGCCGTTGCTCGAGGTCAGCTACCTGAGCTGGTGGCAGGACGGAATCGGCTTGCTCAGTGGCGAGATCGTCATGACTCCCCGCTGAGCTGTGCAAACCGTTCGCTGCCTCGACTGCAGGCTTGCCACCACATCGCTCGTTTCTGTGCTACCGTCCGAAGGAACAACCTCCGTTTCAGCGGACTCGTGTTGCCTTTCGGTAGCCTCATGGTTTACGCACTCCAGCGAAACCTCGCTATCTCGCGAAATGTTCATGTTCAGACCGGTAGCCATTTCCATGGCCTCCCGCGAATTTGAACCGTCCGAACACTCCGCCGAGATCTCCAAAACAAACTCCGACGCATTATCGCACTCAGTGGACACGCACTGCCCTCTGCCGCCTCTGCCGACAGTCTGAGCTAATGCGCCGTCGTTATCTCTCTCAGCAACGTTGTCGCGCTGCTGGGCTGCAACCGTCGCTTCTGACCCGCGCTCCCGAGCGTCTGCTACTGGCAGCGCTGGCACGGTGCTCTCCTCGACAACGAGGTCTTTTTCGAGCAACAATTCTAACTCTGGCTTTCTGAGCTTCGCTTTTTCGCGCAAGAGTTGAATCTCTTGCTCTAGTGCCTTACTCTCCCGTTGGAGTCTCTCTAGCTCGAGCCTCCTCCTTTCCCGTCGGATTTGCCTGAGCTCGAGGTCGTACCCTCGCATCAATTCCTGGTGCTGTCGTTCTTTTTCCTCGCGTTCCTGCTGTCGTTTCTGCCTCTCGAGCTCCTCACGCTGGCGCTCAGCCTCAGCCTCAGCGGCCTGACGTTTAGCTTCTGCCTCGGCGGCCTGACGTTTCGCGGTCTCCCTGCCATTGATCAGCTCAATGCATTCCGACAGCTCCTCATCGTCAGCCCCGACAGCGAGTATAGCCTGTATCAGCTCTGGCTTTCTCAGTGCGTCCGTAACATCCAAGCGCAACTCTTTTGCAAGCTCCAACAACTGCGGTTTTTTCAACGCCTTCAAATTCATGGCCGGTCTAGAGTACTGCTTTCCCACTGCTCCAAAAATGTTTTGCGCGATTAACCCACGCGACAAAAACACACGCCCTACCAGCTATCCTCAGAAGCCTGGTAAAACTCAGTGAAGAAAAGTCCCGCACTCACCCTTGACCGCCGTGAATTCTGCGAAGTCCGAGCCGCCTTGACGTCCGTGGTGTTGGGTCTCGCACCGCTGGCTTCAGGTGTTACGAAGTTGCCATCCCACCGCTGCCACCAGTTGTTGCGACCGGGCGGGGGCACCCGATCCGATCTCCGTGGCCTCCGACATACGAGTGGTAGCGTGTATGATGCGAGCGGCCAGCCGCTGTTGCAGCCGTGAAGAAGTCCAGAAGCCGTAGGCTAACGTAACTGTTTACTTCATAGCGAGAGGTGAGCCGAAGCCAAAGAACAATGCCCCGACGGGCGAGGTTACAATACAGGACTCGAGCAGAGCGACAACATCGATTCGCTGCTCTAACAGGAATGAGTTACAACGCTTGGGCAGCTCTATTTATACCCAAAAGCTCTAACGGTCAAAACGCCAACAGGCTGGAACACGCACAAACGTCACAGACACACGCAACGCTCTTTCCAGTGTTCGTTAGTCGTCGGTAGCCTCCGCGCACGTTGAGTCCGAGAGAGGGGAGAGAGGAGGACTCCGTTGCGATCGACGGGGCCTCTGTGTCCTTGAAGAGCGTGGAGACGAGCCACGCAGGCAGCCGCCGAAGTTCGGCCGCCGGCAGCCGCCGAATGCGCAGAGAGCGAAGCGTCTGATGAGGCTTTGTCGCAACTTGCCACCGACATGATTGCGCCTGTTTGCGAAGGCGCACGAGTGGCTTCGCCGCACAGCCGAGGAGTGATGCGGGGAAGTACTGCGGCGCTGGCCCATTCGTAACAATACACTTCCGTGCTTGGGTCGGGCCCTAAAGGAGCACTTCTTTTTCACTTTCGTCGCACTTAAGCAGGCCGGCGCAATTTTATACCCCGTGGCCTGTGCACGCTTCAGCGCCTCGCTAACGATGTGGACACTTCGGAACTTTCATTCCCCGGTTAAGGACCCCATTGGAGTTCCCTCATTCCCTTCGTTAACGTGGAAAGAGCAGTGCATAGGCAGGCGGCGAATTCGTGCCGTCCAGCGCGGCCCGATTGGCTCAGTCAACTGTGCAAACCGGCTGGAAGGGGATGCAAAATAACTAAGAAGCATGCCTGGTAATTTGGAAACCCCGGGGGCGTTGAATGCGCGCGTACAGACTTGATTTATCGGTATTTACTGGTAAATAGCAAAAAAAAAAAGGCTGACTATTGCGATGATCCTTAATGCGAAATCTTTGCTGCGTAGGGAGAACTGCAGTCGTCTGGGTGACGGCGCATGCCTGTTACAACTCACGAAGTGGTCGCGACATCAGCGATTGCACAAAGGCTGGCGATCACTTAAAAATAAAAGTCGTAAAAGGGTAGTAACGGCCGTATTTGATTGATTGATTGTAGGGTTTAACGCGCCGACGCAACGCAGGCAATGAGGCGCGCCGTAGTGGAGGGCTCCGGATTAATTTTGACCACCTGGGGATCTTTAACGTTCGCTGAAATCTCGCACACACGGGCGTTTTTGCTTTTCGCCTCCATCAGAAAAGCGGCCGCCGCGGCCGGGAACGGCCGTATTTACTAACTCCTTACGAGCCTTACTACCCTGCGGTACAGTACGTAGGCTCTACGACTAGAAACTACATGGTTAGGAAATTAACTGGGTGTAGGAAGCAGTATGCACTAGATTAAGGTTGTGCTTATGACCAGGTTATGCCTGGCCAGCAAGTAAACGCATGTAGCTCAGAATACGGTTATCGCTAGGACTTTACTAGTGAGAGTAGTGGTGCTTACTGCCTGCTTTAGTTAGTTAACCCTGACTATAATGCTGCATTTACTACCTCCAGTTACTAAGTACGTAGTGTATGCTGGGACAAGTAACTTGTTAGTGAATGCCACAATTTATTTTTTAAGAGTGCTATACTCTGGCGTTTCCTTGTAGTGCGTCGTCGCGGGGGAACATGTCTCGTGCCTTTCGCCATACTTTCTTCCTCCGCTCTTCTGCTCGCTCTATCTTCTGTGGCCTCTTCGTTCACTTTTCTATCTCATAGCGAGTCGCCGCTGCGCAGAAAGCATCGCATCGTCTCAGCATACCGCCCTCCACCTCACACTGTCGCCATACACGTGGGGTGTTCCCTCCACATGCACCAATCACGATCGCCAGATGCTTAAATATACTCTACCGACTGCACTAATCGTCGTCAGCTTGACAACCTCAAATTTATTACATTGTCCTGTTCATCATGCTTGCTAGAGACATTTAAAATTTTTTATGTTTGTGTTGGCGTTGCCGTGCCACCGGTTGTTTTTGTTTGAATGTAATTATGACTGTTTAGTTCAACGTATCATTAAGGATAACTGGGCCAGGAAATCTCGTTTTTTTCGAACATAATTATGCTTTTTTTAATTCAATGTATAAATTAGGGCTAAGTGTGCCTGAAAATTTCTTTTGTTCGAACGCAATTACGCCTGTTTAGTTCAACTCATAATTATGCCAAAGCATGCCAGAAAATTGCTTTGTTAGAAAAAACGTTTCCTTTTATCTTCGAATCAGTCTGCCAAATTATGTATATGTATGTGCATGGCAATTGCTGGTGGACCTGTATGTGGGGCACAGGCCTCGTCAAGCTCAAGATGGCTTTTTGCCTCTGTCCTGAGCATAACTATTATGTTGGAAGAAACATGACTTCTATTTTTGTTTTTTACTTTTACCGCAATCTGAACTACCAAGCCCTATCGTTTGGGGCTGAGCTATTGAGTACTCACCAAATCTTTTTTTTTTCTCTGTACAGCTATCTCAGGTGCCTTGCAGTGGAAGAAAAATTCGCCATGAATCTGTCATTTAAAACCGAACCACTGGGTCAGTCCATCAACCAATTACGCCTTCCAGGAAGCTATTAATGTCTGGAGCGGGACTGAATAAATCAACTGGAAGTATTCTCAAAATGCGCAATATTCTCCACTACCGCTGCATCGACTCCAAATTCTCCCAATGCCTCGTCGGGTGATGTTATAAATTTTTACGTGCTCGCTATACACATGTCAACATAAAGTTCAGGACTACGGGAAGTCATGCGCGCGATATCGTCTGGGCCCTAGGCAACGGAAGCAAAAGTGCTCCAGCTTTTAATCTCCCAGTTCGTTCATGCTCGAACATTGCTTGCTTCAAGGAGAACTTCCTACGATCGGCAACTTATTTGGAGATTCCTAGCTGTGGTTCTGTTAACTTTTTCAACATTTTTTCTTTCCGGAATTTTCTTTTCCGGAAACGTACATTCCTCGCCCAATCGCTGGTTTTCTGGCAGCGAGCACGTACCGCCAATCACCTTTCACCTTCGCGGTATCCCAGCTTTCCCTGGCGTAAAAAAGTACAGAAAGCAAGCCAACGACCAAAGCGGCATCTCTTCACATGATACGCCTGAGTGTGTCTTGTGCACTGATTGCAACGCCACCAAACCAGGGGCTTATCTCTCGTAATCGGCTTGCGCACGGAACACTGACACCCCCAGCAGCTGTAATCTCTCTGATCTCGGCGGCTGCAACCGGCGGAGCTAGCCACGCGAATAGGACCGCTGGCTCGGTTGCCCTCACTGATGCCGTGGCCGCCTGGGCAAATGTCCGAGTTCAAAGGAAAGTTTGGCGAGCTTTCGAGGCGCGGCCGCCTGCAACTTTCCCCAGCAATATTTTCGCGCCCTAGATTCCTAGCGGCTATTTGGGCAAGCGCTTAGTTTAAGCCTCAATGGGATGCGTCAACATAGTAGAACTTCTTTTAAAGCAGGACGAGGCTACAATGCTTGAACACACTCCATGTGTTCAAGCATTCCTTTAACTCTATTTTAGTCGGGCGATTGGATGGACATACGGACGGGACAGACAGACAGACAGACAGACAGACAGACAGACAGACAGACAGACAGACAGACAGACAGACAGACAGACAGACAGACAGACAGACAGACGGATGGAAAGGCAGACAAACAGACGCACAGACGGTCGGACAGCCAGTCAGCCAGACAGAGAGGCACACGGCCGGCCGGCCGGACAGACAGACAGACAGACAGACAGACAGACAGACAGACAGACAGACAGACAGACAGACAGACAGACAGACAGGACAGACAGACAGACAGACAGACGGATGGAAAGGCAGACAAACGGACGCACAGACGGTCGGACAGCCAGCCAGCCAGACAGAGAGGCACACGGCCGGAAGACAGACAGACAGACAGAGACAGAAACAGACAGACAGACAGACAGACAGACAGACAGACAGACAGACAGACGACAGAGAGCAAAAACGAGCCCGGGCGGACAGACACAGACCAGACAGACAGACAGACACAAAATTCGCGTTATGTGACCAGAAAGATTAGACGTCTTTACATGCAAATTTTGGACGGCAGCTTCAAGGAAAGAAGAGTGCATATACTTTCCCGCTCCTCTTCCTCGTGTGAAGGGTGGTTTTTGAAAAATAGCGAAGCTTGACCATATAAAAATTTAGCTTAGCGGTCCCGAAACTTCTTTTATTGCTTTCCCTTTTGGGATCGCCCATGTTTAAAAAGGAAAATAACAGGGCCCTTAAATTTCTCAATTACAACTTCCTCGACTGAAGTATTGGTTTTTGATAAATTACAAACGCCAGAGCAAAGAACTTAGCCAGCGGTCCCGGGCTCTTGTGAGAGTTTAGGTCTGAGTGCTCGCCCATGTCGAAAAGGAACCGATTAATCAACACGGGACCATTAAATTTCTCAATTACAACACCTACAGACTGAGTATTGGCTGCGGCAGTGTTTGAGTACTTTACAGCGCGGCAGAGCACAGAATGTTCGGGAGCTGGAGAGGGAACAATCATTGCTGAGAGTGAGTTTCCGGAGGACCCGAGGAAGCGCGCTTATTGGGGAAGAACGACTTGGAATGACCAATTCCATTAGTTGCTGGGGAAACCAGGGGGCCCGCTTTCGCCCGAAGAAAGTTCGCTGCCGTCGGGTATCGGCATTCCTTTGAGGGGATTGGGGAAACGGGGAAGGGACCGCTACCGGTGTTAGGTGTGATTTGGCGGCAATTAGAGCTCACTCCAACTCGCAATCAATTTACCCAGGCGGATACTTTATAAGAGATAAGGTTAGCCCTGGCGTCGGTTAATTTAGAAGACTAGCTGAAAGTCCGTTCAACTAAAATTAAGACATTCGTGCGTTTGGAATTGCGGGCTGGTGCTGCTTGGTTCATTTAGGCTAATTGCTTTTTTTCTTGCTGTTCTTGCGTTGTGTCGTTCCAACAAGCATTGAAAAAGACTGGTATTTGAAAGGTTTCCGTGTGTTCGTGTTGGTGAGGCTGCGATAATGCGTTTATTTGGTGGCATCGCAAATCCGGCGAAAAGAGATGAAAAGTGTCTTCAATGCTGAGGATGCTGGTTGGGTGGCCGGTAAGGAGAAAGGGAGAAAAGCAGCACCAGTGCGAAGGAGACTCTTACCGAAGCGTAGGTGGACAGAGAGCGACGAGAGCCGAGGGAAGCTCCCATCTCTACGAAGCCATACGTGAGACTGTCTCTAACGAAGAACGTGTTTGTGGGCAGTCGCACAGGAGATATCGGGAAAGAGTGTATTACGGCGGCCAGGGGACACTGGCAGTGCGGAATAGGGTTGAAGACTGCGGCAAGCCCTTCATTACTGCCACATTGGCAGTAATTTCGTACGGTGTACGAGGTTTTGGCGCACCTTAAAGATTCCCAGGGGGTCAAAATTAATCCGGAGCCCTTCACTACGGCGCGCCTCATCGCCTGTGTAGCGTCGGCGCGTTAAACCCCACAATCAATCAATCAATCAATCAATCAATCAATCAATCAATCAATCAATCAATCAATCAATCAATCAATCAATCAATCAATCAATCAATCAATCAATCAATCAATCAATCAATCAATCAATCAATCAATCAATCAATCAATCAAACCATCGCCTGGAAGGAAACCAATCACAGGGGTGCTACCACGCTATTGATAAATACTACCGGCTGGAAGTGGTTTTTCACTAGGTTTTTAAAGTGCTGCTGTGCATCCGACGAACAACGGGCTTTCTGGAGCCAACGAGGCTCTGAATCAAAGCACGATCATGGTCCTAAGCGCTTACCTAAATGTTGCACTTTTATTCAAGTTCCTGGTGTTATGTGTAGCAATTTTGAGCCGCTGTATGAAGATTTTTGCGGCCTCTTAAGCGTGTGAATCGTGTCGGAGTCATTGTTAAAAATTTATCGGGAACTTAGAACCACGGAAATATTTTTTACACAGTATCTGCACGTGTCTAGGGGCATGATGAAGTGTTTTGTCACAAACTATCCGCAAAGCAAAATTTATTACCTTAGTTCCTTTCAAGCTTCACGTGCTTTTTTGTTAGAACTGGTGTTTGACGAAATCGCCCAACACGTTTGCGTAGATTTCGTTATCTGTCCTTTCCAACCGCCCGCCTTCCTCGATTCTCCTCGCATAAAACTACGAGTGCCTAAAGGGACACGGCGAGCAGCTTGCCTGGCTTCCTTGCGAGCCTGGCTTCCAGGGCCTCGACAATGAAGAATTAGCGTGGAGTTTGCCGTGATGGATTTCAGGCGCAGCTTCGCGACACCGGTGGGCAGAGCGAGCAGGAATGGTTCATTTGTTGTACGCTGTTCTCCGGGTTCGTTTTTCACACCCAGCGGGGAGGAGAAACACGAAGCGAGCCGTAATATAGCTGCAGACGTGTGAGACGATGAGTGAGTGAGATGAAAGAGTGCTGAGTCTGCTCGAGAGTACCGTGCCTGAGATAGTGTTTTTTTCCGCTTAGATCCTCCCCGTGACACAGACACCGAATCCAAGTGTACAAGCTAGCCTTTTCGCCTTTTGCCAGTGTGAAGCGGTTGACGCAGCGACGTCCTCCTGGCCCATTGCAACAATCGCTGACACGAAGTCATTGTCGTGCCATGTCTTCTCTCAACTCTATTGGGGTGGTAACTGGCTTGTAACTGATGCTCCTAACTGGCTCCCAACTGACTGGCTTGTAACTGGCTCGTAACCGACTCATAACTGGCTCGTAACTGACTGGCCTGTAACTGGCTCGTAACCACCTCGTAACTGGCTCGTAACTGACTGGGTCGTAGCCGGCTCGTAACTGACTCCTAACTGACGGTCGTAACTGGCTCGTAACTGATTGGCTCGTAATTGGATCGTAACTGGCTCGTAACTGACGCTCGTATACATCCTAATGGACTAGGATCTCGCTCGTAACTGGCTCCTAACTGATGCGCCATGCAACGTGACGCACCAGCCGACGTCTTATAGCTAAACTTGTTCGATGAAGTTGAACCTCGAAGCGAGGTAGGAAATACGTGTAGGCATAATGTCGATGTGGGAGCGAATTTAAAGCTTCTTCCTACCCTTGCTTTGGCCATGCTCCTCTGCATTGACAATGAGCGTGAGGGCTAGGATATACGAAGTCACTGGGATCTCTCGAGAATCCTTTACGCCTCGTTTATTAGTTAGGGGCATTGTTTAGCTGTGGCTACACATCCCGCTTGGCTGGAGGTGAACGCATGCAGCCTCACCACTTTACCGGTGCCGCGATAGATGCCTGCATTACAAGCCACAAAACGATTCGCATTAGCACAGTGTGACCCTTTAGTCCCTTTGCCCCGATTCCACTGTCGGCTGTAAGGAGTACTGCGACTGCCATTGTACAAACAGGAGCTTCGGCCGTTGCGAACTTCCAGAGTTCTCCGAGGGTACCTGCCCTGCAGTCAGGCCCGATCGAACGCACTTCTCCGTCTCGAAAACTTCGTTCGCCAATCGATTGCCGCTCCCGTACGGGGTTCGCTCATCAATCAAATTATACGAAACTTGAGACGTGAAGTTAGAGCTGGCCGTGTCATCAGTGCCGTTTGTCAAAGTCAGGGAGGCAATGTTCATTTAATTTGCAGGGCGTCTACTGTAACCGACACGCTGAGTTCGAACTCCTTGCGACATTTCGCCTGTCCACGGAGGAAAGTTCATCAATTATACTTCAGGATCCTGAGTAGCCCGCGAGAGCCGGGCTGAGCTGGCGCAGACGATGATCGACGATTCGTTGATGACGATGTGACGCTGAAGCCTGCTATTTGTCATGACGTAATTGCCGATAGAGAAGCCAGGAAGACAAAATAAAAACTTCGGTGACTCCCTAAACTGTATTCCTGCGCTGGATGACGTCACTTTCGTGCGAAAACATAAAAAATTCTTGAAGAACTTCAAATTTCCCGCGCCACAGCGTCAGAAGTTACGTAAATGGGGAAAGATTAACGCGCACTTATCAGTGTGTTGACTTCAGTCTAGGATTCAAGTGGTACGAGAAAACGAAACTTTAGGCTCCATTGGAATTTCAAAGTCGTGTTTTTTGGCTGTGGATTTGGCTGGCGGCCACCACATGGAGAAAGTAGTCCTTTCGCAGTGATGCTGGCTGGGCGAGAAAAACTACCGAGGAAGGCGTCACTAGTTTGTGTAGCAACGATGCAACGATGCCGTAGTTCACATGGTTGTTGCAAATTCAAAGCGACTGGGAAAAGAGGATGACGACGAACCTTGCCGGAATGGATCGGATGCGTAGGGCCGGGATGTGCGTGCTATCACCATCAATATCTTTGGAACGATTCTTACGGCTGAAGACACAATAAAAAGTTCTTTCTCCACCTCGCCCGCTCCTCTGTTTTCAACACCTTGGCCATTTTGCTGAAGAAACGAAGGCGGGGTCGGCGGGACGGGAATTATTCTTTAATGGCGGATAGAACCGCTCCTAGCGGGCAGCTGCCAGTGGCCACCTCTCCTTCCTTGTTAATATTTTCAACGCATCGAGCTATAGTCGAACCTTGTGATAAAGAACACTGATATAGCGAAATATAGGCTATAGAGAACTAAATACGTAGTTTGGTTGGTAGCGCTTCATTTAAATGACGCTTATTCTTTTTATAACGAAACGTAAATCGCGAGAGCGGCGCGCAATATCGCTTAAAACGAAGAAATATTTGGTTCGCGCAAGGGTCAAAAATAGAAAGCTAGCATAAAAATGAGAAAATAGGTGATAATACTACAATTGTGAATAGTTTGTGAAAATACAAAAGTAGAAAACGCCCTTTCGGGCGCGGATACAGGCTGCGGAAAATTGCATCGTGCTCAGTGCAGTGAAAAGCCGCTAGAAGAAAATCGCATCCGTCTTCAAATAGATAAGAACGCAGGCATGTTTTGTCAAACGAAGTTTGTTTAGTTGTAATGTCGCGTTCTCAGGCTTCGGTCAATTTAGTTTGAAATGCCACAAGGAGGCAGGCAAGGATTACCTCGGTTGTATGGGTTCGAAGTTTAGAATAATGCGTTTTAGTGTGTATTTTTTTTTCAGACGCACAGGATCTGGATAAATGGAGATCCATGGGAGAGGCCTTTGCCCTGCAGTGGGCGTAGATAGGGTGATGTTGATGATTTTTGCAGAAAAATAGATTGCCGGTTTGTTAAAGCAGATTTTTATTAATACTGTTACAACGAATATCGGATATAACGAACTAATTTACTGCCCAGATACTACTTTGTTATAACGAGGCTGGACTGTACATGATCCACTGCAGCTAATGTCGACGTCAGGGCGGCTCGTTCCGCCGTTCTTGCAACCAACTGGGAACTCTTGTGTCTCCGGACGCCGTTTTCTTGCCCCATGAGCCACCTGATGTTCTTTAGCATGCCAGGTCGTCTGTTAATGATGCAATTATTTGTCGACACCAGTAATATTATCTCGCTTGAGAAAACAAAACTGCCATCAAGAAGGAAGAGTTTTGGCCCTCCCGTGGCCGGACTGAACAGACCTGCCATGAAGTCACGAATACGTTTTGCTCCCTTGTGCATGCAACAATACCGCGGCTACGGATAATAGCAGGTGCGGTTTTGCAGACCGTTCCTAGCATTCAAAACGCGTGGCAATTTCGGTTGCTGTTCACTATGTAACATATGCTAACCTCCAGCTTGAAATTTATGTACGGTATCTCTAAGCTAGAACAATAACGAAACATATAAAACAGCGCAGTAGAGACGATACAAAGAAGGGGACATCTGTCAAACACCTGTCCTCTTCTTTCTCTGGTATCATCACGCTGTTTTAATGTTTCACTGCTCTAGCAGCCAATTGGTCCGTATTTATGCATTAAAAAACCAATTTTACGTTCACAGCCCCAAAGTGGCGACTAACAGTTTTACCCAGTTATCGCATCTTTTTGCAATAAACTGTTATCCGTCTGTTAAAAGCACCGCGCACTGACTCGGGAGGCATAGTTGTTGTTTAAGCTATTCGTTCCGCTGTGGAGCTTTACCAGAAAACTCATCCCAGGCGAGTGCATGTGAGCGTACGCCTCGTGAGGAGTTCGCAAAAAATGCAAAGAAAAACTCCCACCTCCCCTCGCGGGAACCCCTGTGTAGATGCGACGCATAGGGGGTTAACGTTGCAGTGTTGGACAGCGGAGGAACGGCGCTGGAACGATGGAGCGGAGCGCCGCAGGCACCGCGTTTTATAGCGCGCATAACGGTGAGGGGACGCGCCGGCGCCAGTGCGTCTGACACGGCTATGACGCAATCCAATCCAATCCAATCCAATCCAAGCCAAGCCAAGCCAAGCCAAAGCCAAGCCAATCCAATCCAATCCAATCCAATCGAATCCAATCCAATGCCCCTCGCGAGAGAGTGTTCGCTATCGGAGAGGAGAGAGGGTGAGCGGCGGAGAGCGTAGCTGGCGCGGCGAGGAGAATGGGGGAGGGGCGGACGCCGACGACGACAACGCCGGATGCAGGGACAAGGCGGGTGAATGAGATGCGTTGCATCTAAAAATTCTGAGCGCACGAGAGCGTGCTCCTCGTGAGGAGAGCCCAGCGTCGGCCAGCTCGACCGCCGAGATCATTCTGCCCAGCGTTCGTGGCGCCGTCTCTCGAGTGCTGTTTTCTTCGCCAGTTCACGTGCGTTCGCGCCTGAAGTGGGAAGCACAGACGCCGAGTTCGCGAAGCCGGCTGCCAAGGGCTCTAGCGCGTGCTAACGCGGTCCACTTTGGGAGAGACGTGAAAGCGGGCGGACGAAACGATCCGGGCCTGCCAGTTATGGAGAGCTTTCAGAGACGAGCTCAGGAGTCTAAGTAAGGTGCAACAGCCGGGTCTCCGACGAAGGGAGAGGGGCCTCCAGCTCTGCTGTTTCTCCAGCCTTACACCACTGCGCCAATTTTTACTGTCCACGCCTCGAACTGCAAGATTTAGCTGGGCAAAAACGCTTGAGTGCGGGCTTCTTTTTACTATATTGTAGCCTCGCGGGGAGAAGGGAAGCAGTAATAAATGCAAAAAACAAACGCCGCGGCATTTACAAGCGCAGAAGGGAGATGATGAGGCACAGGAATCCATCTTGTTTCTCTTTTGTGCTCGTTTAAGCTCCGTTGGTTGCAATTTTAAGTATGTCTCAGCCTCACGCCAAAATCACTACGCTTGAACAACAAACGAAATCATTAAAAGGAGCAGCCAAAGTTCAAACCAAGTAAAGTTTCAACTTTCAATGTCCAGCAGATGTAAAATATCGCAAACAACAGCCTTGCGTTGTAAAAGTTTGAGTTTTTTGTTTGTTAAGTACGCCGCAATTTCCGATCCGGAACTAGTCGAGTTACAACACCGAGTCTCTGCAACGCCTTATAATTATCACGCGGCTTATGCGTAGTTACTGCGAAGGATTCTAGCGCTATGAGGAACGACTTATTCACAAAGCCTCAGGCGGCTCCTGGAGAAGTGCCAACTTTAAAGGGAGTACCCGAAAGCCCTACGCTTAGGCGCACTGTGTTTATCGAGGATATATGAAACGGAACGAGACGATCCGCGGTTGGGCGGGACATTCTCTCGGCAACCATTTGTTAAAGCCTCGATTTCAATGCGCAACTGTATTCAACTACTACGTCAAAGAATTAAAAACAATCGCGGTCAGAATTTCGAGCCAAATATCGCAAACGTTGAACGCAACGCCATCCATTCTATTCTGGTGCGACGGGGTGTGCCGTTAATGAACCTTGAGCGAAAATGGCAGAGTCGTTAGTTATTGCGGATGGCTCATTCTTGAACGTTCCTCAGGGGCTTTAGTGATGACGTACAGGCTGTGCCTTTAGGGTGCTGTGTGCTCTTGTGTGGTGCTGTTGACATTCATTATGCTACTGCCATCCATTATGCAAGCGTTGGCTTGGGATAGCTCAATATTCTTTTGAGCAAAAATTCATTGTTAGGCGTATCAGCGTCCTCTTAGAGTTTCATGGCTAAGGAATAGTTATAAACTCACAAATAAAAAGAAAACCGTGAGTAGAAGACTGTATTTTTTTCTTATGCACCCTCCAGCTTTTATAGCCAGTCGCCTGACCGTAATTCCTCGTTAGTTTATGAACACATTGAAACTTTGGAGAATTGTTGAATATGTTTTTTTGCTGCCTCCCAACTTCTACTGTGCCCAAAACGAGTATAAAAGCAATGAGTATATGGTACCCTCAGAAGAGGATGTATTCATTTTTGTCTTTGCACAACAGACTTTCTGCATGGCTAATCACTCTGACTCGCAAATTCTCGCTCAATTCCATCATTATTTTCAGTACACATTAAAATGCATGTGGTGGCAGATTTCGTTTTACCTAATTAACCATTGGAGGGAGTGGTGGCTACTCCTAGCGATGACCACTGGCACTAGACAGTTCTAGGAGAGGTAACGTCATCCATAAGGCACCCACCACCGCTGGTGGTAATAGCCTTAACTTAGATGACATCGCCAAAAGATAAGTTCTGCCTTCATTTCGCTATTACGGTCAGGAGGAGAAAAGAAATCTCAAAAGAACCACCACGTTTCTGGTTTTACTGTAGGTTGTGTCTATTATCCCGGCAACCGTGAGAATTACCGTCAGAAATTTCTCACGGCAGTCGCCTCTCATTGGCTAAGCCCGCTACGCGGAGATGCTATGGGATAAATATTCCCTACAAAGCCGTGTTTGCAGCTCCCCCTGTAGTTCTGTGGTATAGAACTTGGTTTTAATGAGCAGGCTCAGGTTCGAATCCGACAATGCCATGTTTGCTTTAGCGTTCAGGAATTTCTCGGTCACCGTGATTTTGTTAATTACTTTTTTTACTCTGGTTTTTACTATATCAAGAGATCGACGCACAGGACTTCTAGAATGGGTTGAATAACGTTTAATATAGGTTGTGTTATGTGTCGTCGGGCTGGATTAGATTAGGTTGAATGAATGAACACTTCATTAAAGACGAGAGGCCATGATGCTCTGCGGGGAAGTGAGGATGGGAAGGGGGAGGAGGAAGGGAAAGGTCACAATTCACACAATGCACACATTTCTAGTCTTGGGGTCCAATTCACTGAAGGCACAGTTCAATAAGTCAGTGGCAATGTCGCTGTTGAAATCGGACGTGGATGAGTAAGGTCAGTCCGAGACAGTCTGTAAGACGGCTACACTAATTTGTAGAGGCCGTTTTCAAGGGCGTACTGCGTTATTAAAGTCGAACACGGTATATCGAACACGGCTATATCGAATTATTGTCTATATCGAACCATAAATTATCCCTTGAAAATTCGTTAACAGTATAGAATTCACGTTATACGACGATTTTTCCCGTACTGCGTATATATCGAACGCCGCGCGATCTGGAAGGTACTCTTCGGCGGTCGCTGCCACCCCCGATTGAGGTTGAGGAGAATGTGGAGGAATGCGCGGGCATGGCGAAGACTGGCTCGCGGAACTAATCTCCCCTACCGGAACGAATTTGCGCTTGCCAGTCGGGGCCCCGCTTACCGGCGCCGCCGTAGCGTTTAGCGGACGGAGCCCGGTATGCTAAATCTCTCTAGGCACACAAGCCCGAACGCTCGGAAAATGTGACAATGCGAGGTGGAATGCCCCGACTGCGCACGTCCTTTTTTTTGTTTGCGGCTGCGTACGTTCCCTGGCTTGCCGAAAAAGGTTTTTTTTTCTCTCTCTCTGGGTCTGTCTTCCCCCGATGTCGTCTCTCGGGAAAGGGAAGATGGGAACGAAGGCGCTGGCGGACTCCTTCTTTTGCATTTTTCTGCTGTTGCTGCTGTTTGGCGAGTTGTCCCGCACCTTTCGGATATCACTGTTCTCTCGAAGATGACCATCGCGAGCGCTTTGTTGGAGCCCGTTCAGAGAGCCTTGGAATTGTTACCTTCAAAGTATCTTGTGGTGCGCGCCTGCACTTTTCATGCGTGTGGCATGGGAAGGCGACGACGGAGTGTTGCAGCCGAGAAGTCGGACCAAGTCACTTAATTCCAGGCACAATGCACAGCAGCAAAGTCGGGTTGTCAATTCACTGAAGGCACAGTTCAATAAGTCAGTGGCAATGTCGCTGTTGATATCGGACGTGGATGAGTAAGGTCAGTCTGAGACAGTCTGTAAGACGGCTACACTAATTTGTAGAGGCCGTTTTCAAGGGTGTACTGCGTTATTATTACTAAAGTAGCGGGGTCGTCACGGACACGACTAACGTGCTCCAGTTCAGTCACAGGTGCAGGACCTACAGTTAGCAGCTGATGGCGGTTACGGGCGAATACAGGACAGAGCCAAATTAATTGGAAGAGATTTGGTATGGCATCACTATTACAGTGGGAGAATCGGTGCAATTGAGTTTGTTGCAGTTTGGCTGGATTCGGCTGGGTTATGACGCGTTCGGTTAGGTTACGCTAGGTTCGGTGAGGTCATGTTATGTTAGGTTACGTTGGGCCGTAATATTATTCTGCAAATTTTAGGCCAGTCAACTTTTATGGAGACTGCCGCGAGAATTTCCCGGAGGTAATTCTCACGGCTGCCGTGAGGATTAGACGCAGCCTTTACTATATGTATGGGGTGTGATCGAGAGTCTGAGACTTGTGTCAAGCTAAATGGGACTAGAATGTGTCTGTCGAAGTTTGCGTTTGAAACCACGTTGAGAGCGATTATTGTAGTCACAGGAAAAAATTGTTTTCTTTTCCGCACACACGAATCGTTGTACCCTTGGTAAAAAAGAAATGTGTATTCAGTATAATTCATAGCTTAAAGGTGCATGCACCCATGCGCTTGTGAGAATATTATGACATGGCGTTCTATATGTAAGCTTTCGGTTGAACTAGTCGACCAATGGAAACGCGAAACATGTGCTTCGTTGAGCCAGTGAGTTTGCTCCCACCGACCATGGCAGCACGGCACTCGAGGGAAGTTCAGTCTACTGGAAATCGTTTGAATGCCTCCCTTTTTACTTTTTCCGCCTTCCGGTGGGATAGCTTTCAGCTGTGGCGAAAATTAACGGGGTGAAACATTAGTGACGGCAGGCGCTCATATTTAATTAAGGGCAGCCACGCTCGCCGTGTCTTTCACCGGTGCAAAGGCGCAAAATTAGGCGCGATTACGCTGATCGTTTTTTTTTTCGTTATTCTTTTTGAATATCCGCGCGAAGTTCCTTCCCCAAAGTGCGATACTGTGGTGGCTCCACCGAGATTTTTCGGGTTTCGTAGGGAGAGTTGTTTGTTTGTTGGTTTTTTTTTCACTTAAAAAGTGAGGTGCCTAAACGCAAATTGGTTTAATAATATTTATATTATGGGGCCGGGATCCATTATCACATTAACCCGTCGATACGCACTCAGACCATTGATTTGTTTTCGGCTACAACCGGAATTTCCTGGTCGCTAAGAGTCAATATCGTAAGGAAGCGTATCGAGTATGAAGCTATACATGTGCACCAAGGAAACTTTCGTTTAGAATAAGACGTGTCTGTTTCTCAGTATTCATTAACAATGCAGCGTTTTCATGTAACTCTCACACTTCAAGATTTGCGTGTGTAATGTCTTCCTAACCAAATTTTCATCATTCCATCGCTGTACGTCAAAACCTTGCGGCGTTGGCTTCGTCTATGTACTCGCCGCAGTGGCTCAGTGGCTAAGGCGTTGTGCTGCTGAGCCCAAGGACGCGTGTTCGATCCCCAGCGGCGGCGGCCGCTTTTCTGATGGAGGCGAAAAGCAAAAAACGCCGTGTGTTCGAGATTGAGGCGCACATTAAAGATCCCCAGGCGGTCAAAAATTAATCCGGAGACATACACTACGGATTGCCTCATCGTATGCTCTGCGTCGGCGGGTTAAACCCTACAATCAGTCAAGCTGCGTCTATGTCGGCCAATCGTCAACGTTTTTTTTTTTCGCTAGGATTCTGAGACCCAGTACCTCAATTTCGAATCTTTTTTCTCCCAAAGTTTGGCCACGCACATTGAAGTTCGCACCCGAAGCCCCCAAAAAAACACCCACAATGCGGGCGAGCACCACCAATGCGACCTAATAGAAGATTTACGATTGTCTGCTGCTACTGGGCATGTTCCCGTAAGTCATTATTGCGGCCGGACATCGAAAGAGGAGGTGCAGTACTCTTTCGCACTTTTTCTTCCCATCTCACGACGGTGACTCGATAGCATCGACCTCCTTACCACGGACACGGAAAGGCTCTTCGGCTCAAGACGTCGCCTTCCAGGAGAGGAGCAAACATGGCGCCACGGCGTTGCCCTCTTAGAAAACCATCACGTGTGTCTCAGAACAACGGCCCTCTCCGGCGTGAGAACACATCATCTGTCTCGGGTGCGCCGCCCGACACGGCGAGCGTCAAGAGGAGGCCTACGGTTCCGGCCTGTTACGTACCCCCGCAACAACGCGGCGATCACCCAGATATGTCGAGGAGGCCGTTAGCGAAGGCAGACAGTTGAACACATGCGCGAACAGAAATAAATGCCTCGTATCTGCTTTCGCCCCATCTGAAGAGCCTCGCTATCGCGGAATTTGTTTTCAAATACCCTTATCGCAGAACGGAAGAAAACGTTAAAGGGACCCTGCAACACTTTCGATAAGCGCTTTCCTCTTCGCGTCTGGAACCACTGCGAAAGCTATAGTAATCGCCAGCACGGAGCTGCACTGCGTGATTGGTTCGTCGTACTAGATACGCTTTCAATTTCTGCTTTGTTTTTGTGCCTTTTCGTAAGTAGCTATCGAAAAGCATTCATTGCTGCAACTGAAGGAAAACCGGACAGCTGCCGCTACATGCCCTTAGTGACGTAATTCGAGCCGTCGAAGAACGTGCCGACTCGTGATTACTTTTGACCACCTGGGGATCTTTAACGTGCGCCGAAATCTCGTACACACTGGCGTTTTTGCTTTTCGCCTCCATCAGAAAAGCGGCCGCCATGGCCGGGAATTGAACCCGTGACCTCGTGCTCAGCAGCACAACGCCTTAGCCACTGAACCAGCGCGGCGGGTCCGTCGAAGAACGTCAAGGCATGGGAAAGAGAGAAAAAAATCTTTTGAGCGAGTTTACAAGTTATCTGATGGGCATAGAGCAGTAATGTTTGGCTGAGGTACTTTACGATGCCCTAATCTAAGTACTGGGTGTTTGGGTGACTACGTTCTGCGAGCATTTAAAATTTCAAAAGAAAATAAGGTTTCAAAAAAAGTTGGAAAAAGTGCTGCAGGGTCCCTTTAAATCAGATATGACGTCCTGCGTTCTCTGCAGGAGAAATACAAAAAAAATTATGAATTCAATGTCTTCAAGTGATTCGAATACAATTTATGAATTCAATTGTATTTCGAAACAGATTTCGGAAAAGAGTGATTGAGAAGAAACCGCAGCAGTGATGGAGGCATTTAAAATAGGACTGCATGTACAAGAAATCTACCAGCCGGAAGACGCTTCATGAAAAGAGGGGGAAATTTCCGTTAAGGAGGGTACACCGCCTCTCCTAAATTATTTTGAGATTGCCTACAAAGCTATTTAGAAAACGTGAATAGGTGCAGTAAGAGACACGGGAAGATGGAAAATTTTCGAGGCAGTTCAAATTTACGAACGAAATTGCCGTGTTCATGGATTCGGCAGAGGACCTACAAGGGATGCTTGAGGAACAGCACCCAGTAGGCTTAATCTTAGGGATAAAGATAAATATGAATTAGTAAAAAATACTGTTAACTAATAATGCGGAAAGCTGGCCGTGAGTTTCAGCTTAGGTAAAAAATTACACCATCTTCCCGTCGGGGAACCCTGAGTAGTATGCGAAGCAGCCATGGGGTCGACTGAAGTTCCCATTAGTTTTCAGTTCGTCGTTTCCGTTGACGTTCAGCTTCGCGTGTCTTCGTTGTATCAGTAGCTTCTTGAGGCAGTTTGAATGGGTGAAGGATATAAGGCGCGTTCGTAGCACATGCTGCCGTCTCGGTTTGTAGCGCAGTGGGAAGAGCGCCACGTACCTCCCGTTGCGGCCAGAGAGTCGTGGGATCGAAACCGGGCGTCGCCTAACTATTTCTTTTTATTGTGGACTGCGCTGACGTCATCCCAAACGCTGACGGGGCTGAAGAGAGGCGCATGCGCAGTAGAGTGCGGACAACGACAACGAGGGAAGAAGGATACAGCCCCGAGTATGAGATGCTTCGCATCTAATAAAAGATACAAAAGGGAAGATGAATGCCTAGAGCACGTTAGGAGTGCCGATTCAAACCATGTGGAGGAATTCAGAGCAAAAATTATTATGGACTGCTAGAAATAACTGAACATTACGCTACCCAATTAATGCCTAGTGCCGGTGGTGACATATGGGGCAGACACATGGGACGTACTCAGCATTTAGATGGAGAACTAAGGTCTACGCAATAACCTGTGGAAAGAGGAAAGATTGGACTAACGCTTAGGGACAGCACACGAGCGTCGTGTGGGAGGGACCAAACTCATGGGGTAGACATCACGGCTTAAATTCAGAAAACGAAGTGTACTTGGACTGCACAGGTACTGCGGAGAACTGACAACTGGTGGATCATCAGGGTAACAGAGCGGCTGTTGAGAGACGAGATTAGAGGTAGGAGGAGGCCGATAACTCGATAGAGGGATGGGACCAAGAAAGCTTGTGGGAAATAAGGGTTCCGAGAGAGAGCGAGAGAGAGAGAGAGTGAGAGAGAAAGAGAGAGAGAGAGAGAGAGAGAGAGAGAGAGAGAGAGTGAGAGAACTGTGGTTGATTCCTCTGTCATAGGAATCAGTCAAAGACGAAAGTTAAATGGGCAGCGAAATTTGCAGCTGAGCATAACTTGCGGGTCGGCGGCTGTCTTGTGGGTGTGCTTAGCGAGCGCAGTCCTGCTGGCGGGTCGCTTCGGCAAAGGTGTACTGGCGTGGTTTCCGTGATGGATATAACGTCAGTGAAATCTTGTGGCATCGCGGAGTAAAACACTTTCGTGTTAAAATATAAAACACGAACACGAACAACCCAAAGTATAACCAACTCTTTACTACTAAAGGTTGCTTCCCCGCTAGAACACCCTGTGTGCAGGGGTGCACCCTTTACAGGCCGCTTGCTTCGTGGTGCAGGCGTCACTTCCGTCATGGATATGAGGTGAGGAAAATCTTCGTGTATCCGGGAATAAAACACTTTCGTGTTAAAAACGTTTATTGATGGCGAGATGTGGGCTTGTATTGAAGTCTTGAGGGGACGTCCTTAGTCCAAGGTGCCTTGAGCGCGACCGGCATCGACAGCCCTTTAGGCCAGCCGCAGCCGGTTGTCCAGTGACGTGCTCACCGAGGGGCTCGCCCAAAACTCGGAAGTAGCAAGTTTGCAGGTAGGGGGGAGTCAGTGGTGATTGATTGCACCGGCATGCCATATGGCCTAGCGTCCCGGGTTCTCCTCAAAATGGGCAAGGTGGGGAGTTTCTGGTGGTTAAAAAGGTGGAGCAGAAAGAGCATGACCGGAGCAGTTCGAAAGCAATGTGAGAGGCCTGTTACATTTTGTTCATCGAATGAACATAAATTCCCCAGAGGAAGAGAGGACCGACCAAGCGGGACGACAGAAAGGAAGAGAAGTAGGACGAGCAACGTTCGGGCGCCATGTTGAGATTATAAACAATTCACTGTGATGTAAATAGAGATTTTCTTTCTGTATGGCAGCTTCGTACTCCTGTCTCCCACAAGGTCTTTTCCCTGCAGTGCACCAATTTAGGCTGACGATGATCATGATAATGATGATGAAGGACACAAAAAAAAGAGGTTGGGAATGGTGATTAAAAACGCGAAAAAGCGTAGGCAAGGCATGAGGAATTATTTTATTTCTGGAGAAAACAGCGCAGCAGCGTCCTTTTCTTCTTGTATATAGCATCGCGGGCAGTGGCAGAGCTTTCGAAATCTCCCCTCCTACAGGAGGGGTGGCCCGAACGAGTCATGAAAGTTTTCTAGTCTGATAATTGAAGCTCTGGAAGTGGTTTAACGGTGCTGAGGATGACGCGCTTCAAGTTCCGGTACATCGATGTTTTGTGTTTCGAGGCTAGTTTCGAACTTTGCTCCCTCATACTCTCGACGATTTCCCAAAAAACTCGGCCAATTTCAATATCGAGCCCGTGAACGAGAAGTGCACTTAAAAAGTATACTACAGGCCTTCAGCCCCACGAACGTTAGGAAATTTTTCGATTTTTTTTCCAAGTAAGCACCGATTTCAAGACTGCGACGGGCTGGTGTGTTTAAGACATCGTTTTGAGGTTTTGTAAATAAAGCATTTCAAGTTTGCGGGGTGTCGGAACCATGCATGATTTGCCGTTGTGGAAAGATTGGTTGAGTGGCCTACGCTGCGCACCCTACGGTAAAATTGTCAAAACTGGCCTTGTTAGCGTAAAAAAAGCTCCAGTAAAAAGAACACCAAGCGCTTGGCTCAGGAGGAAAATGGCAAAGAGGGTCGCGGTGCAGCGCGAACGGGAACCCGCAGAAAAAGTTTCAATTCTCCGCTTCGCGAGGTTTGATCGAGTGCCTTTCTCTTTCGACACAGGGCTCTCGATGAGTCGGAGCGTGGTCGCTGTTTGCGATGGCTGCGTGCTAGTTTTTGGTCGGTACCAAAAGCAGTGCTCATGATACGGTGAGAGTGGGAATCGGAGCATGTTGGCACTAAGCTCTGAAATAACTGAAAAAAAAATAACCCGGCAACAGCCGGGTTCTACATATACGGTATTTATATTTTTTTTTCAACAAGGGATTCGCTTGGTTATTTGTTGAACAATAGAGGCGGGGCTGAGAATTCTTTTTAACGCGAGAAAACTAATGCCATCGCCCATAGACCGTTTGGTCGGCCACAAATCTCTGATGAGATCTCTATAGATACATGGCGCGTGCGCGACACCTAGATCCCTTGTTGTCAAAACGATTACTTGAAAATCGCGAAAAAGGATCTGTTCTAGATAACGGAATACACGCAACCATCAAGAAAAAGGAGTACAATAGCATACCTTAAGCCCACAAGCCCCGTAACGGTACACGTTTAGATCGTTCGTACGTTAATGTACTACTTAGTGCGCGAATAATCGTCGCGTGGGCTCCTTCATCATTCGTGATTTGGGTCTTTGAAAGTTTGACGATCAATTGGACCCACTTTTAGCGAAAGGTTTTGAACGCACTTTTAATGGTGTTTTATTGTTAGAAAGCTTTGGCGCTTCTTTCAACTTTCTTTTGGAAGTTATGGTAACGTTTTTAAGACGATTAGGGCGGGTATCAATTCAAGGTATCGGTTCTTTGTCAAACATTTCTTTTTTGGCAGATGCAGACAAGCGAATAGAGTGAACAGCGGGTTACAAAACCTTGCCCGAGCGGTACAGCAAATTGATTAAAATTACTACGCTTGGTAAGCAGGCGTTGTTTCCTCAGCCGAGGATCTAAAGGGACTAATGACGTAGCGGCGCGAAGGGTAATCTGACTGCTCACAGCTAGCAATTGCCGCATCTCCGCTTAATGGCCCGTGTACGTCCTCCTCCGGGGACCTGGCTTACTCGGTTAGGGGGAATGCCATCTCTTTAGACGTGCTCGAGAAAGTGCCTGCCTCGCCCTGCCGTGATTGCGCTATTCTCAGGTGTGATTAGCATGCATACCGTGTAGGCTGCGTAGAATGTCTCCAGAATACATTGCGTGCGTAATGAGATATTTAGAGGAACCCCGCAAGGGGAGCACTGGACTCAACCATTTTTGTCGCAAGCGGTGACCCAAGTGGTTCGGCCGTTTGTCCGTAGAGCAGGGAGGCTTGATTACAAGCTGCTGCAGTTAAATGCGGTGTTTGAGGTAATCGTTTTTTCGGTAAACCTTATGACGCACCCGTCCTATTTTATGATAATTCTTGGAGGTAGTCGGCCTCTTATGCAGCGAATATTTAGCTTCTGGGTGCCAGTAAAGTTTTCAAGAAATATCCCCCCTCCCACCCCAAAAAAAGCCAAGGCTCGGCTCTTAAGTCTTCTTTACGCGCTTTAAAGTAAATATCCGAGAATACTGACAATACTTGTAACAGCTTCTTTTGTGCTTCATCGTGTTTGCATGTTTGTTCCCTTTCGTTTCTTAATATAAGGACGCAAATTGCGTCACCAACACGTCTACCACACGCCTCCACTTCCCTAGAATCGCGGTTCTGCGCAAATAGTTTGCACCTGCTCTACTCACGTGCCATCATGTTCAGGCGTCACATGACACGCACTATTCTTTAAATTTTATGCTTCAAATTCAGAGTTTTCCGAATTTAATGAAGCGGGCACATTTTCCCTCAAAGCTCCGATTCCTGGCCAATCCCCAAGGTGACTAAACTTTGCACCGCCAAGAAAGAACAAAAACAACGACAACTTTTGTTGTACATCCGGCAACGCGCTCTCATTGCGAAGCGGCAGCGCATCTGGCTGCAAGTGTGGAGACCAGGGTTTAAATGGTCCTTTGTCATCAGCCACATTACGTACGTGGCCGCGTACCATAACTGGAGGGTCATGGAACGGGCCAACATCAATACACTCATATGTAAGGCTTACAAATCAGCACTGGGCCTCATGGAAACCACGAACACGGCGCGTTTAGCACAGCTAGGAGTGCACAATACCCTGGAAAAAATCATGGAGGCGCAGTTGGCGGCACAGCTGGAACGTCTTTCCACGTCAAAGACGGGACGCCAAATATCGAGAACCTTGGCTACAACCCCCGCACTCCGGACCGGCAACAGCGCGACATAAATGAGGAAGCGATGGCGCCCATATGCGTTGACCCAATACCTAGGAACGTGCACCCGGAGCACAACAAGGAGAGGCGTGCAGCGAGGGCCAAAGCCCTCATCGAGATCTACGCCCAAGGCGGGCACGCGCGTTGCGTCGACGCAGCAGAGTACCAGCACAAAGGCTACGTCGCAGTCGCCGTTAAGGCCTCCACGGGCACTAAGACCACGACTGCGAGTGTACGGTGCACCGAAGCCACGGACGCCGAGGAGGTCGCCATCGCCCTGGCCATCTCCGAGGTTGAGTGCCGCACAGTGCTCTGTGACTCGAGAATGGCCGTACGCAACTGCGTTAAAGGTCGCGTTTGCGCCAAGGCGTCCGCCATCATCGGCAAGGCAAGGCTTCAGGGCAGGGAAGTTCGTGTCAAGTGGTTTCCGGCGCACAAGGGTGAATGCGCAACTGCACCCAACCACAACGAGACGGCACACTCGGAGGCGCGAGCACTTACCCTCCGCTCCTCCGAGACCGACCGTCCGTGGTGGTTCGAGAGCAAAGACCGCCTAGCAAGCTACACCGAAATCACCAAGGCCTACCGCCTAGCTCGACGGGTAATACCCCCCCCCCCCCCTTCCCCAAGGACTGAGCCGGGAGGAGGCCGTGTTGCTACGGCAGCTCCAACCGGATCCATCCTCGCTCCGGCAACGCTGCACAGGTTTCATCCAGAACTTTATTCGACGGGCGTGTGTCAAGTGTGGGGTATGGGTCTGGCAGACCAGTGGCACATTTTCTGGGAGTGTGACCGGTTTCCAAACGATGCCCAATCAAGGACTTATCCGCCGCAGCTCCAGAACGCTGCATGCAGTAGCGACAAGGACACTCAACTCTGGGCCGTCCAGCAAGCCCGGGGTGCGCTCGAAAAGCACAGACCTGGCGACCCGATAACGGGAAGGGTTGGCGCTGCGCCTAGTAACGGCAATCCCTAGGACGACACCGAGCTCGCGTCGCGGCGCTTAGTCGTTTTGCAGGCACAAATAAAGTTTTTCCTAATCCTAATCCCACCGAATCACACATGTGTTTTATTTTTTTATTTTTTACAACGGCGGCGTTTTTTCGACTGTACAACAACAGTAACAACGCGGTTTTTCGCATAATGGGCTAGCTGAGCTTTCGCCTTCAAATAGTATAAAATGAAGACCATACCATAAACACTATATGAGTTGTATGCCCGCCGCAGTGACTCAGTGGTTAAGGCGTTGTGCTGCTGAGCACAAGGACGCGGGTTCGATTCCCGGCCGCGGCGGCCGCTTTTCTGATGGAGGCGAAAAGCAAAAACGCCCGTGTTTACGAGATTTCGGTGCACGCTAAAGATCCCCAGGTGGTCAAAATTAATCCGAAGCCCTTGACTACGGCGTGCCTCATCGCTTGCGTTGCGTCGGTGCGTTAAACCCTACAATCAATCAATTATATGAATGATATCGCTGTGACGGAAAAATAATCGACTAAGTACATAGTAAGAATGCGCTCTACGACTTACCACACTCAATACGTAATTCGTTATAAGTTGCGCAAACAAAACCTATTGACGTGGAGCGTGTTCTTCTGCGTCACCGTTGTCAGCGGTAGCTAGCGCGTTTTCCAGGGACCCTCTTCTACGCGTGCTGAGGAGTTAACTGACCAATACGTTCGTGGCCGATTCTCCTTCTGGACGTAGAACGTCTTGTACCCTTGCGAGGATGCTGCCCGAGAACGTGCAGGTAAGAATGGATTCTGGTTTCTCACGCCGGAAGGAGCTGGGGAAACATTTTACAGCGAAGCTGTTAGCTTCTAGTTGGTCGGACATTTTTGTTTCGTTAAGAAAAAGCACTTAGGCAGGACCCAACAGTTCTCGCCTAAGACGCCAAGCGCATTTGTCAGGCTAATCAGGCGTACAGCAGAGAGCTCAGTATTCGTTTTAAAAAACCACGAATAAAGCATCGAAACCGCATTATGGATGGTTATCTAGGCCCCTGCGAACAATGGGACCCCCCTTCCATGTGTTCTTGGTAAATATTATGTTTGCAGATTATCTTTGAAGGCTAGGCAGGACTATACGTCACTAAATCGAGCATTTCTTGCCCAAGACGCCGAGCGCATGCTTCAGGCTAGGCAGGACGCAGCATTTGCCGCTAGAGAAGCCGAGCGCAAGCGACAAGCCCGCGGAGGTGACGAGAAACATTTTCATGCCCCCCCTCTCCCCCGCCGGTGTTTGCAGTGGTTTGCAACAGCTTCGCTGGACATCCGCTTTCGGAGGGCGGAAGGGTGACCGTTTTTTTTTTTTTGAACATTGAGTGCACTTACATCTGCCTCCCCTACCCCCATTGTCTAATTACTAATTGTCCTCGCCTCGCACGGCAGTGGGAAAGATTCAGGTTAATACCTAGCGCGGTTACTCTTTTAGGGCGAGGTGTTCTTCCGGGACGCCCCATCCACCGCTTAACTTTCTAGATTCAAAAGTTAAGCGTCTGAGGCATAACTGTTTAGGTAAAAGAAATGACATGTGCTGTTTACGGCTGCCGTCGTAGTATTAACAGTATGCACATCGTAGTAAGAGGAAAATCTTGGGGCAGTAACAAAGTTTATATTAGCTATACCAAAGGGAAGTCTTTTTCTTTTGAAAAGAAAATTAATTAAAGAATAGAATGATTACCTTGAAGCTCTTATTGATTCTTGCATGTTAGGAGGTTACCAAATACTAGGCATTCGTTCGTTTACCAGCTTAGATAAACTTATTATAAATAAGATGTACAGGACCAGTAGTAGATGGTGATGGTAATACACCTAAGGTCGGAAGCATCGTTGGCCTTCTCCATGGCTGGCGGAGGTGCCACGTATTGCATCGACGTGTCCTATAGCGTGCAGCTGGCCTATACGCCAAGAAAGGCTATAGTCCTGAATGACTACCCCCCCCCCCCCCTCACGAATAGCAATGATTAATGCGTCCAAAGAAAAACAAATACCTATACGCTCCTCCGTCTAACGGCGACGATTGTTGGACGCGGAGCTTTCTCGTGAAGAATTCCTTGGTACGTCGTCTCAGTTCGGACTTCGTCTCGCAGACGATTCGCAGTTTGACTCGTTGAGCTTTGATCTTGACTCGCAGTTTGGAGTTTTGCTCGCAGCGACTTTGAATTTGACCCTTCGCCATTTTATTTCACACAAAAAAAAAAGCTTCGCGTTCAACCATCGTCATCGTTAGACGGATGGGTGCATAATTTTTCTGTAATTTTTTTTTGCACGTCAATGTACGCCTCTCCAAATCCTAACTGCTTCAACCACGTTAGAATGGCGGAATTGGATAGACGTCGGCTTCATAACGCAAGGGATCCAAGTTAGATTCCGACCACGGGAAGCGCTTAATGTTTTTTAAATTTCACCCATCATCATCATCATCGTCGTCGCCGTCGTCGTCGTCGCCGGAGAAAGTTGGCTTTCTTGCAGTGCGTTTTGTGCTGCGCGCGGACTACATCAGTGAGACATAGAAAGTTTCGCTATATTAAAATTGCAGCAACGGCTACAAACATAAAGGCAGTTTCTAACCTGGTCCGCAAGCAGTTACCGCCAGGCAAGTTGGAAACCACGCCTGTCCATTCACGAACATTGCGGCTTCGGCCCGATTCGCGATAAACACGAGGAAGGCGCAGGCCTTCTGGTATCAGAGAAAGCCTCTTTGTACGGCCTCACAATCCGGGCAGCGTCAGCATGTAAAGAGGTCTTTCGTTGCCGGCTAAATGAGATAACGTCCCCTATCGAAGCTTGAAGAGACAAAGAAATCAATTAATTAAAAGGATTCAATTGGTAACTTGCAAGCCATGCCATACAACTGAGGCAGGCTACATAGCCGTTGCAGAGCAGAAATTGCGATAGCCTCTAGGAGTACCGCTCAATATCATTTGCTTAAAAAGTTCTCTGACTAGCTGTCCTTGGACGCGAGCAAGTTGTCTGACACTGGCCATAACAACCGGAGCGTTCGATGCATTTTTGCAGGTGTGGTGGTGGTGTCGCACCCTCACAGTTTTCTCCGCGCAACTTTTGCTGATCACAAACTGCAACGACCGGAGAACGACTCCGGGCCGATACGATGTTGGCGGTGGTCTAATAAATCACGCTTTAGCACCGAGTGCGACGGACAAACTGACGTGAAGGGAGATATCGTAGCCAGGAGAATGGCGGAGCTCGTAAAAGGAGGGGTGCGATGGCGCGGCAATACGAAGGATGGGACGTAGACAAAGTGCAGCGAAAACTGGATACCCCCTAGGCCCATAAATGCGAAGATGAAGCCGAGGAGAAAGTAACGAACTCGAAAGTGTCTGAAATGAGTCGAGCATTGAAGGTAATAACGCGTCTTGAAGGCGAAGCAGACATGCCCACCGAAGACATCAAAGCGTGAAAGATAAGTTTCCGAAAAAAGTTATCTAAAAAGAACACGCCGCTTCCAGTATTCACTATGTTTGTCTGAGGATCTTTGTCAGGAGTGCTCTAGTGCCGTTGGTTACAGAATACAGGCGTCTTAAGACCCCTGCGACCCGCCGCGGTGGCTCAGTGGCTAAGGCGTTGTGTTCGTGAGCACGAGGTCGCAAGTTCGATTCCTGGCAGCGGCGGCCGCTTTTCTGATGGAGGCGAAAAGCAAGAAAACGCCTTTGGGTACGAGATTTCAGCCCATTTTAAAGATCCCCAGGTGGTCAAAATTAATCCGCAGTCCTCCACTACGGCGCGCCTCATCGCGTGCGTTGCGTCGGCACATTAAACACTACAATCAATCAAATCAATCAATTAAGACCTCTGGGAACAGGAAACTATATCCTGTGGTTTAGGAGGAATTTATTTATTTTGCGTCAACCTCCGAATACGTCAGCTTTGCGGCGTAGTAGCGTTCACCCACAAATAGTTTCATCAAGTTCATATTTCAATTATGCTTGTCCACCACGCCATGACGCGGAAAAGTCGTTTATTAACCTTGACCGGCCTGAGGCAGTAGAAATGACATGGCGCACAACAATTAGCAAGCAAACATTTGGGGAAAACGGTTTTGTGCTGTGAGTCACTGATAGAGTTTGAGATATAAAAACGCCTTCCCTTGAAATGACGTGTTTGGTTTACTCCCTGCGATACTATTGCAGAAACGACAACTTTGAATCTCTGTATGGGAAATCTGCTATAAAAGTATCCACTGTAAGTGTTGTATGCGTGGGCAAGCTTCGCGCTAACCCTTGATGCTCAGCGGGTAGCTGTAAACGATGCAATGGGCAGTGAGGGTAGGAAACGGCCATAAAATGGTTAGCCGACATATCGTAGCCAGTCTATCTATTGGTACCGCTAAGTGTCTCGCAATCTCGTGAAGTGGTTCGTTGCGTACGCTTAGAACGTTGTCTTGGAAGGGGGTTGGTATTTTCATATTTCTGCTGTGTGTACCTCCCCTAAGAGCTTCAACGATGGTGAGGCGCACGCTCTCGACATTTTCTTCTCCGGCCTGTTTGTGACCCGGAAGAGTTTTGTGCCCGGGAAGAGTGTGACTAGGAATTAAGCAGGTAATAAGACAAAGAAATCTTTGCCGATGACTATAATTCGATGAGGTAAGAGCAAATTGAAGTAAACGCGTTGTGGCAATTTCTGAGATCAGAAGAAAGCAGACGTAACTCCATGAAGAGGGAACGCAAATGGTAATGATTCATGCCGACGTGTCAGAATCCTAGAACTGCTTAAAGGCTCAAGTAAAACATCTTCAAAGGTAATTCGTTATTTGACCTTCCTTTTATTTTATACTAAGCGGTCTCACAGATAAAAGTTGCTCCGAGAAAGAGAACAAACATGCGGGCCGTACTCTTGAGTGCTAAATATAAAAAGTTCACCCTAGCAATTTAAGCTGAAAGCGTACGTGTAGGAAATCCGGGAAGTCTCTAACAATGCTCCCAAAGCGTGCAAACTTCAATTTACACTCTAGGTAGCACTCTGCCTTAGACGCAAGCGATTTGACAACGTGAATGACTTTGAGGCTTAAACTAATAAGTTGTTTCTTTGATTTGCGGGTCAGGGGTGATGCCATCGATGCCGTTGCTGTTCCTCATCCAACACCCCCATTTCGTGTTTTGTGCAGATCGGGCGACCCCTGCAAGAATCAGTCGACCGGTCATGTGCGTTGTAATCCCGGCCTAGCAAAAGTTTACCCAGCACTCATCTATGCATTCTGGGATTCATTTAGAGCGTTTGTTTTATCGCATAGCATAGATGAGCCATTAGAGTTGACGATAAGGAAAGTTGATTAGTTGAACATAATAATGTTCGCTTCGCGGGTGAAGTCTATGACGCAAAGATGATTGTTGGCCTTTTCCTGCCCACCTCTCCTGTCATTAGTAATTAGGAGCATTTTCTACGCGTTTCGATTCTTTTTTCTGAAGATGTATCACTTCCTTGCGACTTTCAAAGGTGAGGGTGTATAGCAGAGCGGCTGCAAAGAACTCGTACACATTATAAAAACATGTGTGAAGTTTCTGTACCATTTTTAACCTTAATGGTACATGTCGCGTATAGTCACACCGGAAAGCAAGACGCCGAACCATTGACGCTGGTGCCAGTGAGATGGGAGGGCCGATGCCACAGACGGCGGTCTCTTGTTCGTAAATATACTGCTGCTCTGTCTTCCTCTTCGAAGTTATTCAGAGATCGTGCTGACTTGTCTCTTTCCGAAGCCCAAGCATGCGGAACATAATACGGCAGTGACAAAGGTAGAAGCAGCAGCACATCTGATAGCAGGCAAGCTATCCCAATGTAAGATGTGCGTCGACCGGCGTCGAGTGAATACTCGTTCCGTCAACCGAAATATACGCACACGGCACGAGAGAATTCGTCGTGTCTTCGAACAAGTCGCGATGCGGCTGTATTCCGTTCGATCCGTCTCAAATTTCCCGGGACTGAGTTCATTTTATTCGCGAAATTTGTTTAGCCGAAGGGTAGCTAGTCCTTCGGGAGAAGCGAAGGTGTCATCAGGTCAGGAGGAATAGAAAAAGTGGAGGTTATACGTTTTTCTCTTTATTTGTCTACTCTGTTGCGAGCGGACTTGGGCGCTCCCCGTCTGAGCGTTTCCTCTTCTATAAATGAAGGCACATCTTCTATCCTCAAGGGATGTACAGTGCGTCGGTGAAATGATTCACTTATTTGCATTTTTACCGTTACAAGAATTTAACGGGCAGAAGAATTATGGGAGGGAAGTTAAAAAGGAAAGGTCTGTACAAATAAACAAAACGAACACACGGACCGGGAATTCCGAGCGGGGGTTTTGAAAAATCGCCTTGCAGTTCACGTGGTTGCACACCGTGGACTCTCCACCGAGTCGAAAATACGAGTGCACAACAAGCGCCGAAAGGAATGCCAGGAGTGGGTTAAATTTAAAAGCCCACGGGCACACCGAGAGGTAAAAAAGGAAAATTAGATGACTAGTGCGAGCCTCTACTGTCGGAAGAAGCAAAAATAGAGTTATAGAAGTGGAAGAAAAAAGGGAGGATCCCCCAGGAAATTTATTTATTTGTTCTTCCAATGTCCCCGCGAAGCAAAATAAAAGTAGAAGACAAGAAAAAAGGATAGTTCGCCGACACCTAGACATTTTTTCACCCTGAATCTGTGCAAAGAGTGTCTGTTGACTTTTAGAGGCACTGAGCTTGTGACTGGGTAACCAAGGGCGCGAAACTTTATCTTCGCCTGCTTTCGAGGAGTAGAAACCGGAAGTTCGGGTTTCTTTTTTTAGCCGGAATTACTGTCTAATAATGCACAGTAAACGGATAACAGTGAATCAAAAGCAAAACACAGATATCTCGAGTGTAAAAAAGTTCGAATAACAGTGAATGAAAAGCAAAATCCAGATATCGCGGTTGTAAAAAAGTCCGAAACGCTGTGAAAATGTGTTGAGATGAAAAATTGTGCTGTCAATTCCCTTGTCTCCAAGCGTTTACTCTGGAACGAGCATTGTAAGCAATGGGTACTTATTTATACCCCGATAGTTGTCCTTCCTCCCTTCCTCCCCCTTCCTTCCTTCCTTCCTTCCTTCCTTCCTTCCTTCCTTCCTTCCTTCCTTCTTTCGTCATTCTTTTCATTATTCTTTCTTCTTCTTTCTTCTTTCTTCGTTCTTCCTTTCCTTCGTTCCTTCGTTCTTCCTTCCTTCTGCCGTTCTCCCTCCCTCCCCCATCCTCACTCTAGGCACCCCTTCTCTTTCTTTCTTGTTTTCTTCTCTTCTTTTCTTTCTTCTTTCCTTCCTTGGTTTCCATTTTTCTTTATTTATTTGTTTCTTGCTTCCTATCTCTCTCTACTTTTTGCCTCTTCCTTCCTTCTTCCTTTCTTCATTCCTTCCTTTCTTTCTTTCTTTCTTCCTATCCTTCCTTCTTTCCTCCTTTTCTGATTTCTTCCTTTCTTTCTTTCTTCGTTTTTCCTTTCCTTGTTCCTTTTTTCTGTCTCCCTCCCTCCCTCCCTTCTTTCTCTTTCTTTTTTCTCTTCCTTCCTTCCTTCCTTCCTGTCTTCCTTCCTTCCTTCGTTTGTTTCTTTTTTTCTTTCTTTCGTTCTTTGTTTCTGGCCTCCTGTCTGTCTCTATCTCCTTTTCCTTTTTCTTTTCTTTTTTTCTTTCTTTCTTCCTTTCTTCCTTTCTTTCTTCCTTTCTTTCTTTCTTTGTTCCTTTATTTCTTTCTTTCTTTTCGTTCCACAGTCGAATTTGAAAGCACTCGGTGCCACAGAGAAAACCGACTTTGTGCTCCAATCCAATAAGATCCAATAAGTTGATGTAGCTGTTTATATGTTCGAAGCTTTTATATGCACGGTCTGTGCCGTTGAAGGCATGCTCACGAACAGGCAATGCAAGGGGTAATCAGTTTATTCGAGGAGGGTTTTGTATCTGGGCGAATTTCTACATGTCAAAGTAGAACGTCGCTAAGATGGGAACACAGTGGAACAGACACAGCGACTGTGTCTGCTTTTTCTGCAGCGTGGCTCGATTTGTGAGCTTATCGGAAGTGGCGTTAGAAACATACCCTTAGGGAGTACTCAGTCGGTAAAGACACATTCGTGACGGTACTTTTATGCACCACCCGTACGCATAGGATGGTCGGTAAACATCTGATCAATGGCGTGCAAATAAACGGAGCAGACTTGTGAATGAAATATTTCGTTTAATTTGTTGGCAAAATATTCAAGAAAATGTTGAAAAGGGTGAATTTTTATTTCCGCCACAATAATTCCTGTCAAAGAAACTTGCAGAAGTGTGTTTATGAAAGCTTGAAATTTAAAAATAAACTTCGCGTATGTGCTTTCTCCGCTGCAAATATCGTGAAAATATTCCACATCACTCCGCATCACTTTCTCCTCGCTTGAGCTTCTCCTATGCTTACTCCCCGTAACTTTCTCCTTCCGTTAGTTTTTCCCGTGATTACTCCTCGTCACTTTCTGCTCGCTTGAGCTTCTCTCATGATTACTCCTCTTCACTTTCTCCTCCTTTGAGCTTCTTCCATTATTACTTCTCGTCACTTTCTTCTCCCTTTGGCTTCTCCCATGATTACTCCTCGTCACTTTATCCTCCCTTTTGTTTTTCGCATGGTTACTCCTCGTCACTTTCTGCTCCCTTGAACTTCTGTTATGATTGCTCTTCTTCACTTTCTCCTCGTTTGAGCTTCTCTCATGATTACTCCCCGTCACTTTCTTCTCCTTTTGGCTTCTCTCATGATTACTCCTTGTCACTTTGTTCTCCCTTTAGTTTTTCTCATGGTTACTCCCCGTAACTTTCTGCTCCCTTGAGCTTCTCTTATGATTACTCCTCTTCACTTTTTCCTTGTTTGAGTTTCTCCCATGATTACTCCCCGTCACTTTCTTCTCCTTTTGGCTTCTCCCATGATTACTCCCGTCCCTTTCTTCTCATTTTTGCTTCTCCCATGATTACTCCTTGTCACTTTGTTCTCCCTTTAGTTTCTCCCATGATTACTCCTCGTCACTTTCTGCTCGCTTGAGCTTCTCTTATGATTGCTCCTCTTCACTTTCTCCTTCTTTGAGCTTCTCCCATGATTACTCCCGTCACTTTCTCCTCCCTTTGGATTCTCCCATGATGAATGCAATGCAGATTTTTTCATTTAAATTTTCCTGCGTTCGCTCGGCTTGTGCGCCATCTGTTGTTTCCTTTTGTCGTTGTTGTGCTCGGAGCAGCTGGAGGAGAGCTTTTTTCAGTGCTCGTTGTTATCTTTCTTCTATTCGACATCGTTTTTAAGGGGATATTTTTAATTTGATTGCGTAAAAGACAATAAAACGTGTCTGCTCAGCAAAAAGAACGCTTGTACTTTCTTATGCCCTTCAATTTCACTCCAATATGCCTGGAGTTTCCTTTGCGCAGAATAATAAGGGCATGTGCGAGCGTTGAAGCGGTTTTAGTAGTTTGAAGCTGTCTTGCAGGTATGCGCGTCGTGTTCAAGCATCGGTTCACTTGTTTCCTTCTGAGCTCTTAAATCGAGTGGCAGGCAGCCAGCCAGCCAGCCAGCCAGACAGAGGGACAGACAGACAGACAGACAGACAGACAGACGAACGAACGAACGAACGTGCGGATGGACGGACAGACGGGTAGACAGACAGACAGATGGACAGACGGACCAAAATATTCTCGTCGAGGTAGTCCAAGAAGGGATGTAATCTTTCAAAAAAGGTACCATAAAAACCGACTGCCGCCTCCAAAATGGCAAAAAATGAAACCCACGTCTTCCTTGCGCCCCTATATTCACCGGAGCTCAATGCATCTAAAAAGAGGCGATGCCATCCATGGTACAAGAGGCGCTATGTGCCAGATGGCTGCATATTGCGATCCCCCTATTATTTCTCTTGTTCTCAAAGCTGGCGGAAAGGTCCCGCTTTTCAATGCCCGGCTGTGACAGCGGCAACAACACCCTTGGCAAAATGAGAGTCGGCAAAAGGCGCAAGGCGTATAAAGGGTGGCGATATTGATGTTTTGCTTTTTCGACCTTTGTCATCCTGTGGAATTCGAGTGCTTTCCTGGGCGGGTATTCCGCGTGCGTTTTGTGGGAGCCCAAGCGTGTGTATTGAGGACAAGAAATTTTGGGCCTAAGAATGCGCCCACGTTTCAATTTTACGAGTACTTTGTTTTCACCGTTAGCAGTGCCCTTCTGCACGGCTGTCTGAATACGTTCGTTCATAGCTTCCGCGGCGTGTGCACGGCTCGCATTGTACCGCATTGCATCGCTGTTGGACTAGACGCTTTTAGAGCAATGTTAGCATGGATGCGAAGTCAATACGTATTTAATCAACATTTTTTTTTCAATCTAAAAACTCTTTATTTTTCATAAAGACTAAGGGTACGGGGACAAAAGGTACACATAAGTACCTGACTGGGTCCCTGCTCGCTTTGAGACATCAGCAGCAGCACAATGTTACAAGACGAGAAAAAAAAGTTCAGTACAACTGGTAACCGAGCAAACAAAAAAACAACAAATTTTCAAGCACTCGTAACACTTCGCGTTACAGTGTGAGTATAACACAACATATCATATGACATATATATAAACCTTGAACCTGGGAGTAGCGTTAAGAAAATCTTTTCGTTGCGGAAAATGACATACTTCATACCGCAGACGGTAAAGTGTTGTGAATTGCACCCGGACACGGCTGCTTAGCTCCAAATTAGTCTTTATTGAAAATTAAGAAATGCTGGCTGTAAACTATTCTCCTTTTTAATACAAAAGTGTTGTATTCCCGGATACACAAAGATTTCGATGACGTCATATCCTTCACAGAAATGACGCCAGTTCAACGAAGGAAGAGGCCTGTAGGCCTGTAAAGGGTGCACCCCTGCGCGCAAGTGTTTTTGCACGGAACCAACCTTTAGTACCAAAGAGCACTTCTACTTCTTATACTTAGGGTTGTTCGTTTTCGGGTTTTATATTTTAACACAAAAGTGTTTTATGCCCAAATATACTAAGCTTTCGCTGACTTCCTATCAGTCACGGAAATGATGCCAGTACACCTTTTGTCGAAGCGATCCGAAAGCAAGATGCCGCTCGCCGAGCACACCCACAAGACAGCCGCCGACCCGCAAATCATGCTCAGCTTCAGATTGCGCTGCACAATTCACTTTCGTGTTTTACAGATTCCTATGACAGAGAAATCAATAAAAGTTTTTTCTTTCTATTCTAGCATTCATGCTTGATATCTCTAGCTGTGCATTCGTGAATGAAGTGTCACCTGTAAGGCCACTTCCCTGTATAGATACTCCTTTGTGAGGTCCCCTAGAAGCATTCCTAAGCATTTAGACAATCGTAACAACACTCCTAATATAAAATGACCCTGACGTCTTGCTGCTTTCTATGTGGCGTGACAAGAGTCCACTTCGTAAGCTTGGGGTTGCGTAAAGCAGCCGGGAAACGCAACGCATTATCATCTGTGTTTTAGTCAAGTCCGGAAGTCCTTGCATTTGCTGTGGGCTCGGGGAGTGGGAGTAGAACTTGATGCGTGCGTACGCATAAAGGCGCAGAAGGGCGTCAAAGGACCTTGTCTTGGAGACTGTTCTCCTTCAATTCCAGCGAAGAGTGGGAATAATTCATTTTTTTTTTCTAACGCTGAAACAAAGACATTTTTCTTGTAATATAAGGAAGACAGTCAGCGGCTCGTCACCTGCGAGTGAGTCAAACCTGACGTGCATAAATTCCTGAACCGTTCCAAAGATTCCATTAAGTGCCAGAAATAAGTCGGCGCATCTGTATCACGCATGTTTCTCTTCGGTTAGAAGTCCATGAAAAAATGATTTAGCTCTTATAAACATAAAATTGGCAAGCCTTTTGAACGAATGCTACATTCTCTTGCGTGTGCACATCAATTCAATTTGCCTCATATGTTCTACGTTATAAAACGCTGGGCCGGATTTCGCCACCATATCGAACGTCAAATGTTTCACAGCTAGTTTAAGCTTGCGGAATCTTTCTTACGGTTAGGAAAGGGCTCCAATGACCCCCACCTAACTAGTAGAACGTTGATAAGAACCTAACTGTTACAATGCCTGGTCTAGCACGGGATTTATTTCGGGAAGTCCGGCTTCCACTGCCGCGGAGGCGGCGAGGGCTGCAGGGGAGAAGTCGTGAAGACTGCCGTCATTAACGCCGAGCCATCTGGAGGCGAGTGACGTCGTCGCACCAGGCGACACTGTCCTGGAAGCCGTCGGCGACATCTCGAAGGGGGAGCAGTTTCCGATTAAGTGTGTCGTCCGGTCTTTGGTGACCTATTTGTCAGCTGCCTCTTCCGAGTGGCTGGCTCGCCCGGCAGCGAAATGGCAAAGAAACAGCGGGCACCACCGAAAGGGAATGGATGAAAACCATTTTGTTTTCCCCTCCTATTTTGTGTGCACTCTGAGGGCCCGACGACCTCCATTTCGTCGTTGTTCGTCCCAGGCGCTGTTGCCACTGAAGCCGGCACGACCGACGACATTATCGACGCAGCGCCGAGAGGGACGAGCTATACTCTCGCCCCGATGGCTCCGAGATCTACGTACCGCCCCATTACCCCCGTTACAGAACCATTTGTTGGAATAAAAAAAAAAACTCGCCTTTGGTGTTGCGACTTATTATCTTCGTTCGTCCTGTTGGTGATGTTTTGTACTATTTAAACACGTGTCCCTCCTTCTGGCAATATTTCTGAATCCGGCTCCTTTATCTTCCAGGCCACGCAGAATCCCGGAGCTTCCGGGCGTCGTGATGCTATTAGTTTTATCGCCACTTATATTTATTATACTGGTTTCTTCTTCTATTGCTGCTTGCCTGTGATGTCTGGGCGGCTGTATTCTGTTGCCTTACTTCCTTCTAGAATGCGTGCGTGCGCCGAAACAATTCGCCTGAGAGGGTACTGGTCGTTCTCTTCACAGCATAGATCTTGCCAAAAATAGCATGTATGTCCACGCTGTTTCTTGTTCGTTCCTGAGTGCGTACGCGCGTACGTCACGGCATTGCCATCACCATCAGCACCATGGCACCCGTGCATAAGGCGTGCAGCAGGATTGTGTTAGCAGAACAAGGAGAGGGTTCGGGTTCCTCGCGATAGATGTGGTGGTGTTGTGACGCGGCCTCGGCAATTGCTCCGCTCATGGAAGGCAACTTGAAGGAGAGGGAGACAGGGAAGACGTCTGTAGAGAGAGATAGAGAGAGAGAGAGAGAGAGACAGAAGAAGATGAATGGGCAGACGGACGGAGCACTGATATAATGTTCTTCGGAACGCATCCCAACTGACGCATACTTATTTGGGATTTACTTTTTCCCGGTGCACGCACAACGGAAGGGGTCACGTTCAATGGTTTAATTAGTGCTCACAGGGTTAGAGCCTCTTGAGAAGTCGAACTATTTTGTGGGCGCTTGTTTCAAACGACAGCTGAGTGGGCGCTTTTGGAAACATAGCCAAGTAACGATTTCACGTGAAAGGAGAACGCCTTCGCGTTTTATTTTCATCTGAGGTTATGCTGTATCAGAACGTTTTATATAACAATTTGGAGGACAATTAAGTTCTACCTTTGATCGTGGAAAGTGGTTGCGTTATCAAGCTCGTTCGCATCGCATGTGAACTTTCTGAACGGTGAAACTTACCCGCCGCGGTGGCTCAGTGGCTAAGGCGTTGTGCTGCTGAGCACGAGGTCGCGGGTTTGACTCCCGGCCGCGATGGCCGCTTTTCTGATGGAGGTGAAAAGCAAAAACGCCCTTGTGTACGAGATTTCCGCGCACGTTAAAGATCCCCAGGTGGTCAAAATTAACCTGGAGCCCTCCACTACGGCGCACCTCATCGCCTGCGTTGAGTCGGCGCGTTAAACCCTACAATCAATGAATGAACGGTGAACACTTTCCGTTCCTGCTCGGCCGCCATCTGTTAGGCCAGAACTTTCATGAACAACCCTGGAAGAGGAGGTCCCGGTTTCAAAAAAGACGAAGGAGATTGGAAAAACCAAGAAGAACGTCAGATTATGAGAGGGGTCAATTGTGAATAGAAAACATCAAGAGGCAGGAACTGAGAAGAGAACGGAGAAGCAAAAGAAACAGCTCCAGGCTACGCTCCTGGAATGACACCCCGCTTCATCAGGCCCTGCGCAATCAGACGTCATCTTGAGGACGACACTCCGTCCTTAACACATTACGCTACGACCTGTGGCAACGCACCCGCGGGGGGTACAGACACGAAGGCCAGGTGGGCTGCCTGGCTGGAACACCCGAGCTTCGATCCCGTTGCACCCCCCGACGGTAGCCGCAGTTACGTACCCCGGCTCTTAACGGCTGTGTTTGGGCGCGCAACCAGCAGACTCTACAGGACGCGATGAAAAGCAGCATGTCTGAGGCCCCAACAGGCAGCTACAACGAACAACATGAGAGACATCTACATCCGGCTAAGAAGGGTACACCAGGAGAGGTTTAGTGAGAAAATTTTATCGGTGACATTAAAGCACAGTGTGAGGCTGCGAAGTTAACGTCTCATGGTGTAAATGCCGTCCTAGCATAACAAATGTATTTTTGTTGTGCTCCAATCAGCTTAGTTGATTGACGTGACCATCACCCGGTTTTTTCTGACACGGGGCACTGAGCGCTCCGTGTTGCTACAAATACCCGCTAAAAAGTTTCACACCATCCTCCCGTAGGGGAACCCTGAGTAGTATGCGAAGCAGTCATGGGATCGACTCAAGTTTCCATTAGTTTTCAGTTCGATTGCGGCGTTGCGGGAGGAGAATGAGGGGGACGGAGCGCGCGCGCGTCATATATACCGCGGAGCTGCAGTGGCTCCCCCAGCGGAGTATGCAGCGGCTACCGTCACGTCTCTAACCCTAAGCTGCTTCGCATCATCGCGCGTGGAGCCGCAGGTGTTGCAATTTGTTGCGAAATCCCGTAGAGCTGAGGAGCTTCGAAGAGGAGAGGAGGAATGCCTCGCATACTAGTCAGGATTCCCCTACGGGAAGATGACGACGGTGGTTGAACGCGAAGCTATCTCGTGATGGATTCTTTAGTTGGCCAATCCGTAGGGGCATCCTGCCACAATCATCATCAGCGGTGCCTGGCCAGGCATGCGCAGTGGGTGTGTGATACTCAGGGTTCCCCTACGGGAAGATGACGACGCTGCTTGAACGCGAACCTATCTCGTGAGGGATTCTTTGGTTGGCCAATCTCTAGGGGTACCCTGCCACAATCATCATCAGCGGCGCCTGGCCAGGCATGCGCAGTGGGCCAGGCATGCGTTGTGTGGGTGTCGAACAACGGCGCCCACACAACGGCGGAGAGAACAGGCTCGACCAGAAGCTGCTTCGCATCTAATAAGCTAATGTATTATGGCTTTAAGCCATTTACGGGAAGAATGTCCGCCAGGGTGTTACTTGTGAGATCTTACAACTCTCCAGAAACACAAGAATTGAGGCCACCACACCATGGCACTATAGATGTCAAATTAGGCAGAATGATTTCTCAACTCTCTCCACACTTTCACATGGTAATTTAACATGTGTAAGGTTGGAGATTAAGTTGACCAGGACGACATGTGTAAGATTGGGGATTATGTTGGCCAGTACGACAATGTGCAAAATGTCTGTTCGTCTATTTGATGTCCTGGCCGCGACGACACCTAGCAGCCAATTCCCATGCTGCGCCGGAATTCCGCCGTAACCCAACGAACACTGGCATGGAAGTAGAAGATGACGTCTCATATAGATTGACCATTTCTTGCTTCTTGGCGAACACCCCACACGGACTCATTCCCTTGGCGGTCCTGCACAGAAGCTTCCGCGAACTCCAACTACGCAACTACGCCATCCGCTAGGCGCAGTCATCGTGGAAGTGACAGCTGACGATGCAAAACTGCTTATGTTCAATAGTGGTGTCATCCGCACAACCATAGCCATAAACTTCCTGTTTGGTTTCGCCATAAAACGAACAAAGGATCTCCGACTCGTATCGGGTCTTCCACTCACCACCGCAGTTCTAGATTTCCAATGGCATTGACGTTCGCATACCAAACATTTTGAGAAGGAAGTACGCTGTAAGCAAATGCCAGCCGACCGAAACGATGCTTCGTTGAAGTTCGTTAAACTGGTTCTGGGCCATTTTTTCTTCATAAGTTTATTTTGAAGAACATGTCCGCTTTTTAAGTTAGTGATACTGAAATGTCGCGTCATGATTAATGCAGGAGGAGGGCGGAGATGACGGGCCTGGCATGGCCTTCGATATGTAAACTTGAACTTACTTTATTGCATTCCTTTCTTTCGCCAGCTTGCGCTGACTGCGGAGTTCAGGCCTTCCCTGAGCTTCTCTTGCCTTCTTTGAATTTGCCCTTCAGGAAACCACGAGTAAAATGCAGGTTCTTTTTCTATATGAAATGAGTCGTCTTTCATAAATTTCTCAACTGTCAGAAACAGCAGGCTTAACCGCAGGGACAGAATACAGCCGAGCCCAAAGAACACTTTCTTAAAAAAAAAAAAAACAATTGCTGTCAAACGTTCAGTTGTCGCAAAACACAACGCACATGGTATGCCAGTGAACTCTGAAAACAGGGTACTAGGAGTGGGACTTTTATGACATCAGAAACGAAAAGAAAATCCGGAGGCAGAAAATAGATCCGAGCAGCGCAGGGCAGATGCGGGTGGAGGTAAATGGGAGCGGCCTTCATCTTGCAGTGAACCTAAATAAGCAGTTGTTGTTCATGATGATGATGATTAAAATAGTTTATTAAAACTGAACTAAAGGCACTGCTAAACCCGGAAAACCAGGTTTCTTGGCAATAGCTTTTGCCGGCGGCTGCCAAGTGGCACTTCGTAGATGCAGTGGAAGAAATTGGCTGGTACCCACCCTTATTTCGGTAGCCACCCTATTTCCTACTGCATTTGTTTACAGTCCGCGTTTACGTTAGAATTTTAGCATGAAGTTATTATTCTGACAGGGCGAATCTTTTTGATTAACTAAAGATAAATAGTGTCACCACAGTCTCTGTCCACAGGTCCGTATATATGTATGTATATATATATATATATATATATATATATATATATATATATATATATATTTAGCGAATCAGAATGGGAAATGAGGGGCTCGTTGAAATCAGACAGAAATAAGGGTTGGCAGTCAAGAAAACCTCGGAAAGCAAAGTGGATGATATAGTAGGTCATAGAAACAGATAAAGAATTTGGAAAGAAAGAAAGTGGAGAAAAAACGATCGCCAGGTGGGATCCGAACCCACGACCTCCAGAATACCGGTCTGGTGCGATAACCACTACGCTATCGGCGGGGCTATTTTCCGCCTCCACTTTCTCGGGTATTTACGTCAATGTAATTTTTTCCTGTGCTTTGGGGTGATAGCCAGCGCCACTCCGAAAAAAATTACATTGACGCAAATACCCGAGAAAGTGGAGGGGAAAAATAGCCCCGCCGGTAGCATAGTGGTTATCGCACCAGACCGGTATTCTGGAGGTTGTGGGTTCGGATCCTACCGGGCGGGCATTTTTTCTCCTCTTTCTTTCCAAATTCTTTATCTGTCTCTATGACCTACTATATCCTCCCCTTTGCTTTCCGAGGTTTTTTTGACTGCCAACCCTTATATGGTTTGGAAATGAGGGGCTCGTTAGGAAATACAGAAAGAAATGCCGGCAGTCCACAACGCCAAAGAAGGCATAGGGGAATGGTTAGACTATTTTTTACCGTTAGTGACGTTACATTATTATTATTTTTACTAATTACGGAGAAAGAAAGAAAGAAAAACACGCGCCCAGAGTGGGGACCGAACCCACGCCTTTCGATTAGATTTCGACTGCCTTACCAATTCGGCTATCCTGGCGACTGTGTTCTCCTTCACTTTCTGCGGTATTTATATTTACTACAACTGTATCTGACACTTGAAGGTGGTAGCCAGCGCCACTATGACTACACGGGGGGAAGGGGACCTGAAGGAGAACACAGTCGCCCAGATAGCCGAATCGGTAAGGCATTCGAGATCTAATCGAAAGGCGTGGGTTCGGTCCCCACTCTGGGCGCGTGTTTTTCTTTTTCTTTCTCCGTAATTAATAAAAAATAATAATAATGTAACTTCACCAACTGTAAAAAATAGGCTAACCATTCCCCTATGCCTTCTTTGGCGTTGTAGACTGCAGGGATTTCTTTCTGTATATATATATATATATATATATATATATATTATATATATATATTATATATATATATATATATTGATGAGTTTTTGCAGTGGCCAGAAAAAACTTCTGGGGAATGATATCGGGCACAACTTAGAGGTAATTAACTTATTGGTTAACCTAGTGATTACAAATTTGTAATAAATAAGTTAACCACGAAGGTGTTTTGTGTGTGTGTGTGTGAGATGAGAGTCTGTCAAAACGTTGAAACAACAGCAACAAGGTTTCGTTAGGTATACACCAGGGTATTACTAGCCTTCACTTGGGTGAGCTACGCAACTCATATTGGCATACAAGGCTAACCCCTACTGTATACGGAACAAATTTACGCATATGCTGCGGTTTCAGTTTGTATCCGACCTCTTTCTCGCTGTATTTGTACGCTGTTTGCGAGTTTTTCAGAGTGCACACACTCACACACCCACGCACACTCCCACACAGCACCCCCGCACGCCCACTTGAACGCTCACGCAAATACAAACGAGTTGAGTGAAGAAAAATCAAGGCCGATACAGAAGTACAGTGTAGCCCGGGCGACGTCAGCATTAAGCGTAGGCAAGCTTTTGTTTTATCTTGTGGAAATGATGAGGAACGGATGCAGCGTTTTCCCGTCCGTTTTTGCTTTTTGAAGGGAATAATCTAATACTAGCCCAATCAAATGACAGTGCAAGCATTCAAATGCGAACACGCACTATGTCATAAAATAATACAGGGGCATCTGCGTCTAGGCAAAACCGCAGACAGTGAAATGAACGCGAAGCTTTTTGCAGCATGCGATTGTGAACCACATCGCTCCGAAGCGGTATTGGCCGAAGGGAGTGGTTATCTCTCCCACGAGCGCCTGTACGGTTTTGTGGGCTTCAGGTTGATTGGGGTTGTGAATTGTTTAGGTAAGGGTGATTTTGGGTGCTTCAGTTCATCTTGGGCTGTCCTTAAGAGCCTCATAAGTAGCTCGGCCAAGGGCAGTGTGCGCTTGCTGTTGTTCGCACATGCTCATTTCCAAAGTACATGGCGTTCGGAGGCTATCCGTTTCAGAAGGACACCGTGATGTTGGCCCAGTAATTTGTCGCCATCACTTTCACTCAGAAGGCAATCTTTCGGCGGCCGGAACAGCTGTCAATCGTTTCTTTGTATGGCGTACTTTTTTCTGGCACCATGTGTACATCGCAGTGTGGTCGTCGCCGTGCGTCGGTCCCCGCTATGACAATTTTTCTTAGAGTTAGGATAATTTAGTTACTGTAATTACAGCTAAAACACCAACAAGCACTGAATACACGTTAAGTAAAAAGAAATGTAAAATGTTGCGGTGATTATTATTATTATTCCTCAAAGAGCCCTAAAATAACCTCTTCCCGGCAATGCGTTTGTGTGTAGTTGAGAAGCCTACTTTAGGCAGGTCTGTGTGCAGCAGTCGAGCCTACTACACCGTGACCCACCCTTCGGAAAATACGCTTGCCCATTTTCCTTCGAGGTGCCGCAGTAAAGAATCGCTCACAAAAATTCGTAACCTTGTGGCATAAACTTTCTTGCAGCACCGGAGCGTAGTGTCAAATAGCCGTCTTCACAGGGGGCCTGGTGTGCGGTTGTGAATACCACTGAAGCGAGTTTGGGTGCTGTCACGCCATTCTGTCATAATGCAGAAAAAAGAACTCAGAATGCTCTTGGGTAAGATGTACGCATAAGGGTGGCCAAAAGGGTACACATAAGGGCACGGCAAAACCCCCCCCAAAAAAAACCGCCGTAAAATGTTGTTTTCCCGTGCTGCGGCGAGCGACTCTAAACACAGGACAACACACCAAAACCAAATGCGTGCATCTTGTTTACGTGGTACACATCCAGCCGACTCCACCCAGTGGTGTGCAAATAAAGCACGATGAAGACGAATCAAAGGTGAAGAGCACGAATTACGAGATAATAACGCAGGGAGAAGTTTAGGCCATTACCCGCCGCCGTGGCGCAGTGGCTAGGACGTTGCGCTGCTGAGCACGAGGACGCGGGCTCGATTCCTGGCGGTGGCAGCCGCTTTTCTGATGGAGGCGAAAAGCAAAAACGCCCGTTTGTAAAAGATTTCGGAGCCCGTTGATGATCCCCAGGTAGTCAAAATTAATCCGGCGCCCTCCACTACGGCGCGCCTCACCACCTGCGTTACGTTGGCGCGTTATACCGTACATTCAATCAATAAGTTTCGGCCATTTCTTTCTTTCACATGATTACAAAATAGTTTGTGTGTCTCGGAACGTATAACGGGACAATAACACATTATCATCGTCAACAGTCGTATTTTACGCCTAAATACAGGAATCCAGTAGGATTATCACTTGAACATTCTAGTGGCAGATAACCGATATGCTAAACGCACTCAGTAATACATTGGAATTTCACACCACTTTACATTAGAAATGATAGAACTTCTCCAGTGCGCTAAAAAGTGCGTAAAATGTAAAAAATTGTATTCCCTGAGAAACGTTCAAACTTTGCTTCCGTACTCACTTCTGCACGCGTGTTCTTGGATGTTTTTTGACCAACTGCTTTCTTTTCTTATGCCTGCATTTACAGAAAGCTGCATTTTGCATATCCTTAATTTGAATACGTATTTCGCATGTCATGGTAATGAGCATACGTGTCCGAATTTCGCATAAGGTAAGCATACTTATTTTGCATTCGTGTAAATTATTCAGACCACAATTTTCTGAATGTATGAACTGCATGTGCGCGGGGCCGGCATTTTGCTCGTCGACTAGATAAGGCTCGCACCTCGTGTTTAACATATGCCTCAAACTGAATGAAAAAAAAAATTCAAACTATACATTTTCCTCGGGGAATCATCAGAATTGCATTTAGGGCAAACGCTGTGCCTGCAGGCCTCAGCACCTTGGTGTGATGGTGCGTAAAGTTTTTTGATGGGTCAGTATTGTCAGTAAACAGAAAAATCCACTCGCACCACTTTGTTTTTCTACGGTTTGTACATAAATGCCCTAATATAGATATTTGCACAGTATGAAATGTCTGAAGTTATTCTGTGACGCTTGCTCAAGGAATGTGGAAGACCATTTGGAAACACTGCTCCGACCTGTAAGAATATGTTGCAGCCTCGAAGCGGCTTCGAAACTTTCTTGAAGTTGTTCACAGCACTAAGTGAACCCGCGACCATGAGTGTGTGTTCTTGATAGCGTAATTTATGATCTGGAGCTCCTGTAATAGTGCGTCTGCGGTTCCGGTAGCACATGTGCATATATGGCTGAAAGTATGGCGCAGGTTGGCCTCGTGGAAGACATCCGTTTCTCCATAAAGGGGGCAGGCGGTGGTAGCCTCAACACCTTTAGGTCTCCTGGACTTCCCAATTTTGAGCCGATAGCGTCTGGTGGTCCGTGCGGCCCCCAGCGACAGATCCTGGAACCAATCCCAGGTCTCACCTAGTTACAGTCTCTGAGGTGGATCACAAGAACTTACTGTCTGTGTCCTCAAGGAAGACCGCTTCATACAGGGTGCTCAGCGATTGTGGCCTCACGTTTTCGAAAGGCGGCTGGGTGCAACTGCGTGGTGAGAGACATGCACTAGAAGACCCTGACTAAAACTTGTTCTTAAGACCGTACTGCATGCTTTTCTACATACCTGATCTTCTTTCTTTTCGCTTTTTTATTTTCCTCTCCTTTTCCTTTCCTTACTTTCCACCTTTTATCTTCACCCTTTTTGTTTCTCTGCGTACATCTTTTTTACACTTTGTAGCAGAATCTGCTAAGCAAAAAGAGAGTTCCACCGCAATACGTCGGCCCCAGTCTTCTCATTCAGCAGATGACTGGGATGGGTGAGCTTTTAAGGCCGAAGAAGACGTCCTACTCTCAATTCGTGAGAGTTCGAGCCAGGCTCCCATTTCAGAGGGCCCTGCAGAAAAATCGCTTTGGTGTAGGGAAGAGAATGCCGTTCTCCGGAAAGAACCACGGGCTGCTTTGCATGGTACTCAACCGAGATTGGGATCTCCCTTGTTCCGTTCAGTACATACAAACGGAAGTTGTACCACCCCAACGTCTGATCTGAGATGGAAACTTCACGCTTCGCCAGCAAGAATGATGTGAGGCGGTGGACCGCGCAAAAGAAAAAAAATCGTTGAACAGCTTTGTACAGGGGCTCAAATGCCCTTCGTGTTTACGGTTGTCACTTTAAATGCGACATCGCGTATCGGTATATCCATACGAAGTGTAATGTTCAACACGACACACCAAACTAGCACTGTTGAAGCTCCTAATCAGAGGGCATGTATGCATGCATGTATTGTGTATGTATGTATGTGTGTGTATGTATGTATGTATGTATGTATGTATGTATGTATGTATGTATGTATGTATGTATGTATGTATGCATGTATGCATGTATGCATGTATGCATGTATGCATGTATGCATGTATGTATGTATGTATGTATGTATGTATGTATGTATGTACGTACGTATGCATGCATGCATGTATTTATGATATATGTATGTATGTATGTGTGTATGTACAGTCAAACCCCGTTATATCGAACAGTGCGCGAACCGTGAAATAGTTCGATATAACCGAAATTCGATATATAAAATCTGATCAAAAACGCGTCAAAATGCAGCGCGATTCAATCACTAAAAAGCCAACAACAAGAATGACTACTCACATGAAGCGTTAAAGTGAACTATTTATTCTCAGGGGAAAAAAACTGCAGCAGCGTTGACTGTTTCTTCGAGTTGACTGCATGTCGTACCACAGCCTGCTTCATGGTTTCCAAAGAGTCCACGAACGCGAGACCACTACCTTTCATTCCACCGAAGTAGCGGCGTAAAAGTTCCACAGCGGCCACAGCTTCGGCCGCAGTTTGGAGCGGAGCGGGGTCCTCGGTGGTCGAATGGCCAGGTTCGCCATCCACCGCCTCTGAAGTCAGCTCGCAGGTGACCTCCGCGGCGATTTCCACGTCGGTTAGTTCAACCGTGGTCCCCGTTTCGTCATCGCCGACGAAATCGCTTGCAGCGCCTTGCAAACACAGTCACGTAACTGCGCGAACAGTGTCTGCTAGTTTAAACCAAGCACGACGCTGAAGAGTTTGTTAAGGCGTTAAGGCTTGAGCTTATCGACTGAAACAAGACAAGACGATGACTGAAGCTGATGAACAACGACTGAACCAACTGGTGAACCGGCTGAGCCTGAGTCAGCCAACTGCGTATGCCGCCTAGCCTGAATGGCGCTACCGGCGCCTCAGGCATGCGTTTGAGTCGCAAACACCTGCTGCGCCACCGCTATATTCCCCTACGTTGCGGGAAAGCCAGCCGCCTGTCTCCGGAGCGCGCGCTTTCGGCCGGCGCTGAGTTCGATATATCCATTTCTTAACCAACCGAGTTCGATACAGAAAATTAAAAATGCATGTAATTCTTTTAAAAAAGTGACAATGGTTCGATATAAGCCATAATTCGATATACCCGTGTTCGATATAACGAGGTTCGACTGTATGTATGCATGCATGTATGTACTTATGTAAGCATGCATGTATGTACTTATGTATGCATGCATGTATGTACTTATGTACGTATGTATGTATGTATGGTTGTATGGAGGGATGGATGGATGGATGGATGTATGTAGGTATGTATGAATCTTTGTAGCTCCTTTACTCGTAGGCTGAGGATGCAGGGAGCAAGATGCTGGCTGAGCATGATGGCTAAATATGGCCAGCCAAATAAGGGCTGCAAGTGGTGATGGTTGGTAGCCGTAATCATCATCATCAGCAGCAACAGTGTATTTTGGTTCACCGCAGGAGAAAGGCCTCTCCCGCTGACTTCCAACAGCTCCTGTCCTGCTCCGCTCGAGTCCAGTGTTGGCCACCGACTTTCCGTATTTCATCCCTCCATAGTGTTATTCACCTTCACCTTCTTCTAGCCCCATCTCTTGGTATCAATTGTGTTGTTCTAACCGTCCACCGATTGTCGGTTCGTCTCACCACATGGACAGCCCAAGTCCATTTCTTTTTCTTTACTTGAAGAATGGTGAAACGACGACAATTAGGCTCACAACATATATTAAAGAAAGGCAGCGTTCGAGAAGGTTCATGAGGGCGTAAGTGAAGTAAATGCATCCTAATTTTGTGGGGAAATTAATAAGTCGACGTTTGACAGAAAGCAAGGGAATATAGACATAATTCACGGGTGCGGCTTGAATCTACGACGTTGGGATTACAAGTTCGAAAGATTACTATCTCGCCTATCGGAGAGCGACATTCCGTGCCCAGACAGACACAAGCCTGTTACTTCCTCTCCGCACCCAGCGCGATCTTCTGGTTCGTTTGGAACACTCCTTCAATTATTTCTCTTTACCAACTGCTAAAAGAGCACCGCCGTTCGACCTCAGTAGCCTAAATGTAATATCGAAAGTTTTGCAGTGAACCACCTTGGTTCGAGCGTGAGCATTGCCGAAATTTATTTTGCGATTCCCTCAATTTTTACAGCGATACGTTCTCCTCAGATCAATTCTACGCACTTTTTTCTAAACAAGGGTGGTGTGGTATCTTTTATGTCGGTTTAGAGGCGGGGCGCCACATAGCCACATGTTTAGTTGGCATTCCCACCAAAAACACCGGCCTTGTACCTATTTTGTAGGAGAAAATCAATACCTGGAGGCTGTTTTCCTGCACTTTCTTGTGTGTCTATGTGAACGTAAGGGTACCCTACGCTTGGGTCGGAACTGCCTAGTGCTATTTCGACTCTCGAAGAAATAGACATTTCAATACTGAGAGCGATGCAAGGTCCGTGCAGAAAAGTTGGGTTTGAACGCAAGAAATTAATGCTGGGCCCACTTGAGATCGCCAACACCTACAAAGCGAAGCCCCCTAATGCTCGAAGGTACTCTATCGTTGTATATCGGATACCCCCCCCCCCCCCCCCCCCCCCCCCCCGCATATCTCCCATACCCCCGCACGCTGCGTCCATTGACAGACGCAGTGGTCCTCTCGTACGCCTAAAAATTTGAGCACCACAGTCGTTGACGTCATCCAAATGCACGTCCTCTGTTTGGACATATTATTTTCACTCCTGCGTGCTCACCTGCACACCACAGATACCCTTAGATGGCGCGGTAATTAATTTTCCAGAAACTTACGTGGTATTCAAATCTTTAGTAGTGTGCGAGGTGTATACTTTGTTGTCCTCTGCAGAACCGAAGCTTTCTATCATTCTGTCACCATTTACCTCTTCGCAGGCAGTGAAAGCGAACCAGCAGCGTTTAAAGCTTCGCAGCTCGGCCCAGCCTCAAATGTCCCCAACCTTGAAAGTTTTCCCTGGACAGACGCCAAAAAATAGCAGCTCACGGCGTCCACATTCAGTGACTCCTCTTTTCCGATCCCTGTTAGGGAAGAGGGAGGCGTGCTCCCGGCCTGCCTCATTCGTTTCGATCGCCGCGACACTGCTTCTCTCTCCTGTCTCGCCCAGGCTTCTGGGAGCACGGGCCACAACTCTTAGTTCAGAAAGCCTTGGGAGTCGTCAGATTACTACCATACGCAGATTTCTCCCTTTTCGCAATATTAAAACACCCAGAAGAGGTAAAACTCATTCACAAAACGATGTATGCGGGGCTTTGGGAGAAAACCGGGGCAAATGTGGCAGTGTCTTCACACCCTGCCTTATCTTGGAGGCGTCGGTCCAGGGCGACCTGATAGTAATGACACTGGAACAGATCACTCTAAAGCTGGGATTATGGTGCCCTCCCTGTACGCATACAGAGAGTGCGGTGAAAGACTGTGCACGGGAGCCGCTCTCTGTTTCCACGCTCGTGTGGGTTTGGAAGTCAGGCATGAAAAGAGCGAGCGTCGCATTGACTGGCAGCAGCTGTTCCTGATGACCCGTAACTTGTGCGCCATGGAATGCAGGAAAACGATGGCACCGGGCGCCACGCTGTCGTTTCTTTACCTGGCCCCACTCTCTTTCAACTGGCGGTGCGGCTGCTTTGAACTTCGTTTTACTGGATTCTTTTTCCAAGCAGGATTCGTTTTCTTTCTTGAGCATTTACTTTATATAGGATAAACAAACTTGAAGACGCTAAAAGGCAAGGACGCCGTAAAAGATTCGCTGGGATAAAACGTGTTTTGAGAATCAATGCAATATAGCATCGCTTTGTACGTTGTTCAAGCCATCCGTACTGTTAGTTCAAATTGACGTGTTCGGTACCAATGTAGTGGATTTCCCGAGGCCCCGTAGAGACTGACTAAGGGATCAGGGAAGAACTTCATCAAATGTGTTACATGACTCGCTTTAGGAGAACTTTTGAAATCTTGTATACACCATAGAGTTAAGACGGAGGTAGGCAGGGAGTTCACGATTTAGACTTCACTTGGTACAGTAAATGACTGTGTCATTGGAAACGTGATGTTATTTTCAGGATTGGCGAAATGTGAATGAAATCTCCGCAATATTGTCGGGGTATTTGCCACCGCTCACAAAGACTAATCAGACTACTGGCCGACCTCACCGGACATTATTAATCGCGCTCTTACCACACGTACAGGTGCCGTCATGAGTAACTGGAACAAGGACTTGTGAATGTCACAAAATACGTGTCTTACTGGATTTATGACAGCCATTACCGGTTCATAGAAAGCTTTTTCTATTAGGGCGGACTTCTTTAAACACACACCAATGCAGGCAGGCAGTTTAATTCCTGTCAGTTTACGAGACCTCGTTCCAGTTACTGTTGACGGCACCTGTACACAAAATAACACGTGCAACATGTTAGTGCATGCACTGTCATTCCTCAGTTGATACAAATGTTCAATTACGTTTCAGGGATGCTTTCTGACCTGTACACGCGCTATGCGTCTGCGACATTTTAACGAGTCTTTCGCTAGTTTGAAAGTGATAAGGCTTTTCTTTGATGTGCCTTACGCCAGATCCAATCAGCGGTCAGCGGCTTCAACGACTATTTTAGCAGAGCCGTAAAAGGACTCGTGAGAAGGGTCCAACGCCCAGTGCCTGTAAACGTACGCCTGATTAAATCGCCGCATCCGCTGCCTAAGAATGGCTGTAACAAGGGCACGTGGCGAACAGAGCACCCTGCGGCGTCATTTGCGGTTCCTGCCGTAATGAACGCTCCAAGGAATGCCACTGCGTTAGAAGTGTAAACGGTACAACCTGCCTTGTCGACCATCGTTATACAAGGGTAACTGTAAAAACAGAATTTGCCGTTGCTGATGTTTCAGCGCCTTGTGTCAGTGGTCGAAGACAAACACAAGCATGCTTCCGGCTACGGCGGTGACAAGGTGATTCTGCAGTTGTCCTTGAGCCGTGTTGGCGCTGCGGCGTTTATTTCTTCGCGGGCCGCTAGTGCGGATGTCGCTGCTTGCGGGCAGCACGATAGGCCCCACGTTGCGAGTGTACATCCAGTGGCCGTGGTATGTGCAACGAAGCCCTAACGGTCCACGAAAAGAAGATACAACTTCGTTAAGTCTCGCACAGTTAACTAGCCTTTGGTAACTCATTAAGCTTCATTCGAGCCACGAAGAACACTTTTTGAACAATAAAAAAAAACGCAAGAATTGTTTAACAAATTTCGCACCGCAGTGACCTACTATGAGGAGTGACTTAAAGGGACCCTGCAACTGTTTTCTGAACTCTATTCGAAATCTAAAATGCTTGCAGAACGCAGTCAACAACACATCCTGTACTTAGATTAGGGTGCCTAAAACTACCTAAGCCAGAAATTACTGCTCTGTTCCCATCAGATAACTTAGGAAACTAGCTCAAAAGATTTTTCTCTCTTTTCCATGTCCTGGCTTTCTTCGACCGTTGGAACTGCTTCATTACAGCGGTGTAGCTGCTGTTGGCCGGTTTTCCCTCAGTTGCAGCATTGAACGCATTCGGTAGCCACTAAAAAGAAAGCCACAAAAGCAGAGCAGAAACGGAAGGCGTATCTGGCTGCGACGAGCAAATCACGCAATGCCGCTCCGTGATGGCGATAACTATAGCTTTCACAGTGCTTCCAGATGCGAAGGACAGTGGATGCGTTTATCGAAAGTGTTGCAGGGTCCCTTTAATATGGGCCAGCGCTCTAAACGTTGCTATCAGTGCGTTAATTGCACATTGAAATTCACGTGATACGATCAAACCAAACTGTAGGCCACTTCAATTTTACCCAGTCATATTTGTTTTTGGCGGTGACTGAGGTACGGGGGCCAATCGCACAACCAAGATTTTTTGACGTCATAAGTACCCGGCCACAAATGGTCGTTGAGTCGCCGCTGTTTCACGAGTTTTCTTCATTAGAGAGCTCTAGCAGAGCGGCTAGCGTTCGCTACGCTACCGGTGGCGGATACCGGGTCGCCAATGCGCATGGCCGCGCGGACATTGCAAGGCGGGTATCGGGCGCACATGTCCAGTCGAGTCCCGGAACCGACGCCGGTAGCGTAGCTTACGCTAGCCACTATGCTAGAGCTCTCTCATATCTCGGTTACTGTTTCAAGTTCGCTATAAAGTTGGCATCACATGTGATCTGAAGAAAGCAGCTTATTTAAGGAACCAAACTTTTATTTTGTCACCATCGCCACTTTAAAAGCTGGGATTGCGGGCATAGTCGTTTGATGAAGCGCTCATGGTAGGAATGGGCTGTTGACACGCAGACGCCACGCTGTGGACATAAGGTGACGCTTCCAGGGAGACTATTTTCGTACGATGAACCCGAGTATTCGCTGAAGAACGTTGACGGTCAACTGAACTGCGAGAAATGTAAGGCTTTTCGTCATTACCCCTTAGGCCCTTGTGTCGTCATATGACGACACCGCACAATATATCTAAAAGCGCCTTGAGAACAAAACCAAAACTGCTCGATTTTCTGGGCGAGGGATGCCTCTTGGAATAGACATCACCATTGTTGAGGTTTCGCGGTGCCGGAGGCTATGAAAAAGAAGATGCTACAGCCGACACAATTTGTGACGAAGGGGAGGGTAAGGAAAGTAAAGTCAAGGTTTGTCAAAATGCTCAAAAATCTTCAAATACTTGCACTGCCACGTTCATTTTTTCTGATGGCTCAGGGCGTTGAAGCTTTTAGCTAAAGAAAATTTTTTTTCCTACTCGAAAGTAAATCTTGAGTTGCCTAATTACTGAAATAATTGTCAAGCCCCTAAATTATTAAATAATTTTACTATGAGCCCAGTGCATCGTTTCTACGCTTCTGAGGTCCGAAACTCCACAAAAACTAGCACGGAAATAATTTTAGCTAAAAACAAAAATTTCATGACCTAAAGAGCTGGTCGCGAAACGCGCTTTCGGCAGCGACTATTTATAACATGACACCGATAAAGCTCCCTTCTTCTTCCCTGCCAGAGGGAAAGTGCCCCTCAACTTAGAGAGCTCTTGGAGTGTCTAGAATTTCTCTTTTTTATCGCTCACGGCATGTCTTCGACGCACGGATCGTTTGACTGCTGAACGTGTCCCACGCATGAACGCCCTTTGTGAAGCCCCGGACGAGGAAATGACAATCCAGGCGGCTAAGCTAATGGAAGAGGCAGCATCGCAGTCTGAGCGCGTCGCTCCTTGCATCGATATAGTGCAAGCGCTTCCCCGTGGCTGCGCTTGACTCGTTAGTTTTATCCAAGCTCATTCTCGAACACCGTGCACTGTTAGGCGCATTTGTGTGAAACGAGGCTTGTCGTTTAGCCCAAACAAGAGCTTCCGCTTCCCTTCCCAAATCTTCCGTGTTTTGTGCGCGCAAATGAGGCAAGTATGGAACGCCAGATCAGCCCAAACTGCGAAATTGACATTCGCAAGCATATTTCAGGCCCGACCCGCAAGTATGCCCTTGTACTTTGTCGTTATATCCACACAAATGCTGCGAAGTGTTCGTAAGAGTTTATTATCTGGCACTTCTTAAAAGATTTTGCAATTATTATTTCACAATTCTTCAAAGCTTTTGCAAAAAAACTAAGATGAATGTATAAGTTTCCGTTCATTCCAATGCTGCAAATTTCCTGCTGAAGTTCATTCATTGGCACTTCTTCAATGTTTTGCAAAACCTCTCAAATAAGTAGATAAGTTTTCAATGAATTTAAATGCTGTAAATTTCTTTAGAAGTTTATTGATCAGCAATTTTTTCCCGGTCTTGCCAAAGCGCCGAAATACCGCATCTACTGGACCTCTGGTTTTAATGAGCATTGTTGTTGACACAAATAACACAATATGTTCAAGTCGTTAACGTCTACTTCATTCACAAATCCACAACAGTGATTAAACTATTCCCCGAACTATGCCGAACTATGTCTTGGAACTCTGTTTAGAAAGAATAAAAGCTCTTAGTAAAGAGAGAAAAAGCATAGTCTCGGGGCAAGAGGTATCCGAATCGTTGGCAATCTCGGTTCCGCGCGAGCACTGTACTTGACCGTTATAGGTTCTGACATCCCGGCCATTCCCAGGCGGCGCAGCGAGCTCGAAACTCGAATTCCGATTTTACCAACTTCTTGATTTTTGCCAATCTCCCACTGTGGGTACGAGCCAAATGTCTGGGGTTCCCTCACTTTTCCTATTTTACGAAGTTGTATATTGTGGCCAATGCCCTCCTGTGGGTACGGCGTCGTCATTGTTTTGGTTTTACGAAATTCAGTATTTTATGAAGTTCGAGATTGTGTCCGATCCCCCCATGAGGTACGATCCAAATACCTGGGGCATCATCATTTTCTCTATTTTACGAAGTTCTAGATATTGGCCAGTGTCCTATTGTGGGCACAAGCCACACGTGGACGGCCTCATTGTTTTACGATATTAAGTACTTTACTAAGTTCAAGTATTTTACAAATTCACTAAGCTCGACTTTCGCTCCGAAAGACGTTTTCAGCCCAAAGAAAGGTAGGAAATGCCGGAAAGCGAAGACAAAACACGGATTTGTTTAATTTAAAACAAGTGGCCTTTGATAGCTTCTTTAGCTCATCTTCGGCTCTTTAAGACGTTTTTTAGCCGAAAAAAGACAATGATAGGAAGTGCTTAAAAACTTTCACACTTCTAGCTATATGACTTCAACATTACGTGATAGGGAGAACACTTAAAAAAAGAGTTGTCAAGGTGTTAACTGCACCTTGAAAACCAAGTAAAACGACCAAACAAAATTAGGCAGCACTAGAACACGACAGTCATTTTTCTTGGCCGTGGGTCAACGGCCACGAATTGCACAGACAAGTCGGTGTGACGTCACAAGAGCCCAGTGAGAATGTGGCTGATGGGTCGCCACTTACTTATCACCCTTCCCTCAAATATAGATTAGTTGTTTGAAGCCAGCATGAAGATTAGTCATTGTTGTAGACTTTTGACTGACTGACCAAACCTGTATTTTGTTTTCAATACCCCCTTAGGACTATTACTGAACCTACCAAAACTGCTAGAAATGGAGAACGCAGTTAGAGATCTGACCAAAGGAAAGGTAAAATTTTCTTCATATAATTCAGATTGAATGGTATGACCCGCTTCTCTAGGCGGGATAGAAACATTATGTTCAGGAGGCGCCTTCCAGGGGGAACTGTTCTTCTCTTTTTCTGTTGTCATTCGTCTAAGCCATTTCTTTTCATCCTTTTCCCCCGCCCAATGACGTTCCGGTCTCGTGGGTGGCGGCGAAACATTCAGTCGCATAGTAGGAGCGCGGCGACAGTCTACAAAAGCACTTGGAGAATTGCACCAACAGTAGAAAAAACCAGCGTTGACGGTTTTTTCCCGAAAAATCTTTCCTGAGTGGTGCTAAAATGCATGCCGGCGTGTTCGGATTGCTCGCCAAGTTGGTATTTCATTGGTCGTGTGCCGTGTCTTCTGGATTTGAAGTTTCTAGAGCGCAGCCAGATCGTACTTCAACGAAGAGAGAAGATGCACCTTCTTTGAGGACTGTAGATGACTAGAACATATGTTATTCTTTTCTCCCCAGAGGAAAAATAATGATCTTCGCTCTGCTTTCCGTGGATGTTTGGTGAAGCACACGAGCTCTAGTTAGGGCGAACTGAAGTCGACTAATCAAGAATTTCGATGGGCGAAATACTGGGACTATGGTTTTTTCTACGGTGAGCTTTGTCGCCTACAAGAGGGTATAAAAACCTGTGTAGAAAGTTTACACTCTTAACAAGAAGGCTAGTAGAAAAGGTAGCAATAATTGTATTTCCTAACTCCTTACAAACTTTATTACCCCCAGTAGGGCACGTAGCTGCCTGTCAGTAAGCATGGAATTTAAAGTTATCGTTACTAGTCTAGACTGTGCGCTTAGTAAACTGCTGCTTCTTTGGTACTAACATTCACTGATACTAACAAAATTCGAATATTTATTGAACATAACTACAAGCGCTTTTCCCACTCCAAATCACGATTAAAACGTTTTTTTTTTGGAAATCCACATGCTGACTTGTATATGCTCGCATTAATAATGTATAATTCTAAAATTATCGCTAAAATATTTGATTTTTGCGACAAGCCCACTGACTCTATCAGAGGACTTCCCGCTGCTTGCTATAAAAGCAAGAAGACCAAATGTATTTATAAGGTAACTATGTTATACTCGCTGTCGTTGTGCGTTGGTCGACTCGTTTCATCAAGGTTGCCAATAACACCGTGAAATGATGTATCGTGCCTTATTAAGGTGTAACTCTTGCGTGCTGAAGGGAGTTGTATGTTAGAGACCAAGGCGCAGTTTAGGCAGCCTGGCTGAGCATGCCTCTCTGTACGGTCATAAACATGAGCACTGAGTAGAACATATGTGTGTGAACTGTTGTGGTTTTTATGTTGACACCCACACGTTAACTATGCTGTCTGAACCTTGGGCACGGGCATTATTGTAAAGAACCTTCGGTGCGGTGGACCTAGTTTTTCGGGAACTTGTGTGATGTTCAGTTCCTTTTCTCTGTGGCACATTGCGTATATCTTGTGCCCTGTCGACCCGTGTAGTAGCTAACTACAGCGGGTCCTAGCTGTAACCATTTTTTAATAAATTCTGTTTGTGCACCCTTTGGTTTTATTGATCAACTTATTTGTTGTCTAAGTACACTATGTGCGTGTTGAATAAGTCTCTATATCGGGCTGTCACGCGTAGCCTTTTACCGGGTCATGAATGGCCAGTTAGTAAAAGCACTAAGCACCTAGTGGCTACTGTGAAAAGTAACTGGTTTGTCGCAACCTAGAGCCGAGAATCCAGAGAGGAGTCACCAGGAAATGTAAGCAGGGCTTTAACGGCTAGGCTTTGTTTCCTGTTGTCAGCCCACGTGCCCAAAATCTTTTGTTCGGACAGAGGGCGAGTGTCTGAGAAATAATGAAATAATGTCGGAGTAGTTTTTTTTTTCATGGACGATAGTGATGTGCTGAAAAGTGAAGTGTAGTCATCTGATACAGCGCCCCGTTGTATGTGAGACGTTTATTGGTTTCACTGCTCGTACATCGTTCATGTGTCGCTTTCATTGTCATTTCCCATACCTCCCGTATTCATTCCTTTCTCTTTCTGCCCCCAGTACCCTCCCCCCAGAGAGAAGTAGCAGGCCCAAGATCAATTTCTCAGGCCGACCTCTTCTCTTTCATATACTTTACCCAAAGTTACTCTCTCTCTCTCTGTCTGTCTGTCTGTCTCTTCCCTCTCTCTTATCTCGTCTCATCCTCCTCTCTCTCTCTCTCTCTCTCTCTTCTCTCTCGCTCGCTCTCTCCTCTCTCTCTCTCTCTCTGTCTCTCTCTCTCTCTCTCGTCTAACTGGTTAGTGTTCGGTTAGTAAGAGCCAAGACCTTTTTTAATTAAGAGTGTAGGGTTAGCTCAATGCGCAAAAATCTACTAACACCAACATAGCGCTCATGCAGAGAGAACTGCACGATATTTTCCCGAATGGCCAAAACAAACTGCCGTTAGAGGAGTAAAGAAACGTTTAAAAGAAAGAATACTTTTTTGTTGAAAGCTGTACGGGTAACCACCTATATCTGGCGTCGTGAGCAATCTTCAGGAATTTAGTGTAAGGGTTTATTAGGCCGATAAACGGCATATGGCAAGCTTGTATGTTGAATATTGGGTTAGTAGGGTAACTGTGGGTACGTTTACACGCTTTTCGTATTATCGGCTTTCAAAAGTTTGTGTGTTGAACCTTCTCTGTGAAACCTGACGTAGGACACCCTCCAAAATCTGATACTGAACTCAGAAGCCTGCCAGCACGCCAAATGCTAACTACGCGAAATAACCTTTCGGAACGCTGCAAAATGTTCACGCAGTTGATCATAAAAGTAGTGCTGTGTTTGGAAGGGCTGGGCATAAAAAAGGACCGAGCGGCAAGCCCTCGGCTTTAACCACGCCGATTATGACAGCTTGAATGACATGGCCTCAGGACTTTTACTTGGAGGTTCGCGCACGTGTGGCTTGAGTCTCGTAACAAGGAGCAAAATATTCAATATGATCATCCCTGCCTCCATGGCGGCGTCAGAGCATGCCCGTATTTTGGTTCCTTCGTAGCGCTACGCCCCGTTCCGCAACGTCGAAGGCTGCGAGGCGCGAGGGCCTGCCTTTCGTCCGCTTGCCAGCCATTGCATTTGCATGCTAGAACCTGAGTTTGCACTCAGCCCTGATCGCGTACGCGCGCGCTTTGTTTACGCGCGTCTCCGATACGTCAGGAGCGCTCCGATCGTATCGGGCTAATCCCTGAGTGTTCCTAGCAGCCGTGACGCGTTTGCACTTTTTTCATGCGTGATCGCACGTCTAGCCACATGTTTACATTTTGTCAGTCATAGAGGGGCAACGCCTTCGCCCGTCTAGTAGCATGCCTTCGAATTTTTGCGGAATTTATGCGGAATTTATGCGGCAGCGGGGTCTGGTCAGAGTTACATGCTAATAACCTGGGTTCGATTCGAGCGAGTTTAAGGGCTTGTCTTTTCTGACAGCCGTGAACAATTTATAGGGGGTGATTGCCCTGGCCAATGGGTCCGGAAGCCTGCATTGTTGTTCGTCGTTGTCCAACGTTTCATCGTTGTTCACCAGTATCACGGCGGCAGTCCTAGGTATCACACGGTGGAGCCGGCATAACTGCGCCTTACGGTTCCGCGTCTTAGGTCCCTTTTCTCCGATCCAATCCACTCGTCTTACCGTCACCTGAAACGAAAAAAAAAAGCCACCCCTCTCCCAACCCCCCCCCCCCCCCTTTTTTTTTTTTGTGGCAGCGAAAATTTCCGCAAAACCCGGTTACCCGATATGGCTTTATCCTCATCCGGTGCGAAGGAACTAAAAATGTGTCGTGAACACATTTTTAACCATTATAATCTTCATTGAGCTCCTTAAATGCAAAACGTTTGGTCTGTCTGTCTGCCTGCCTGCCTCTCGATTCATCCACCCGGCCAATAGTTAACAGAATTATTGAAGGAGGCGCTTATAAAGGCGAACCCTTTCCAAACCACTAAATATGGAAACACAATTCATACTTGTGGGCATTGTTCAGCAAAAAGAAAACATCAGGCATATTTGAAGGAAGACATAAATGTACATAGCCGAAACGTCTCTTTTAGCCTTTTTAACTAAGCCTTTGGTCGGCGATAACCGCTTTCTTCAACTATGTATCTTTCACCCGACCAGACGAGTTTTCGTCAGACCTTAGATTTCACATAAATGTATATTTAATACTGCCACTGTTCTCTTAACCTAAAGATGTGGGTGAAATTATTGCCGATAACGAACAATAAATTACGCGGTAAAATATTTCAACAATAAAATACAAAAAAGGCTCGGCGCTGAGCCTCGTGCGCGTGGCTCTAGCTGAAAAGCCCAACAGCAACAAAATCTGCGAACAGATGGCGCTCCAGCAGCAAAACACGGGAAAATCGAATTAAATTCAGCAAATCTCCATGGCGTTTATAATGGCAGGGCCGGGACACGAGGGAAAAAGCATGAGATGTGGGCGGGCGAGAGAGCAGTGGCAGATACGCGGCAGTGGCGGCAGAATGCTATCGTCTAGTAATCACTAGACTAAGATAGAGTACCGTCACTGAGGCATGCAATTGAGTAACGGCGACCATCTGGCTGCTTATCAGTGTTGTCAGATTGCCGCGTCTGCGGCCTCAACGCTAACTTTGACGAGGTCATTTGTAAACAACACTGCCGAAGACGCAGCAACGCAGCATCTTCGGGACACACTTCTGCAGCTGAAATGCACCGAAGCGCGTTATCTTTGATTCGCGTTAGGAACGACGCCAGTCGCCCGCCAGCCGCAGAGTAGGGAGGACAAGATGAGACTACCAAAGTTGGCCGAGAGAAAACGCATAAACAGCAAAGGGCGCTGTCCATGCACTGTCGCAGTGTAAACAAATGTCACGTGATGCAAACTGACCAATGATCATGGCGGCGGCACGGAACAATAGGAGAGAAGAGGGCCGATACTCTGTAACCCTATCTAATGACACTACAATCGGCTTGCGACGGCGTATTCACTCACTCACTCACTCACTCACTCACTCACTCACTCACTCACTCACTCACTCACTCACTCACTCACTCACTCAACTCACTCAACTCACTCAACTCACTCACTCACTCACTCACTCACTCACTCACTCACTCACTCACTCACTCACTCACTCACTCAACTCACTCACTCACTCACTCAACTCACTCACTCACTCACTCACTCACTCACTCACTCACTCACTCACTCACTCGTGCAGACTCAGTGGAATACGGGCGGCGCAAATCATTATTGCCCTGCTTACTTTGCAAAGCGTGTTGCACAAAATCTTGCGGTTCGTTTTTCTCTTATCCCTGGAAGGCCTCACTTCGAGTGGGATATAAAGTCGTTTAAAAACTTTTCTTCACTCAGACGCCGCGAGTGAAAACAAAATGATTAGAAAATGCAGAATCTAATGAATCGAAGAGCGTGCAAAAAATCTAAACAATCAACAAAAGACGGTCACATCAGCCGCGCTTTGTTGTGCGGAAAGGCGTGCCCTGCGCCAGCAAATACGTAGAAGGAGCAGCGGCTCCTAGAACTATTGCAGGAATCTCAGCAGACCTGCAGCAAAAAAGATGCAAATCGCTGGGAATACTCCGAGAACAAAATATACAAAGAAGAGATAAAGACAGAGATTTGTGGATGCACAAAAAATAGATGTGAGTTTTCGAGGGGCAACGAATACGCAGAGACGACAATCTCGCGGACAAAACGGCGCTGAAGGGCAGAATTTGTCGTCGCTGCGCGCGGGCCTATTTCTTGCGTTTCCTATCAACAGGCAGCTGCGCGTTAGATGCCGGAGATCTACTCCCAGAGGCTTCTGCGTCATTTCGTTGTTTCCTTGCTCTCTTTTGGGCCGGTTCGTATTTCCCGCCCTTTTCGCGTTTTTCCTTTTTTCTAGTACGCAGAATGAGCACCCAAGGGACGTGACTACGGAACTAAGGAGGGCGAGAAGTTCGCGCAGTAAAAAGGGGGATGGAGTCTAAGGGTGCCGATGTGAATCTGAAATGAACGCAAATCCATGGAATTGAAAATGCTCGAGGCTCCGCCGTTCAATCAGGTAGAAATGGGCCGCAATCAGGCAGAAATGAGCGCGTATTTTGCTACGTGAAACGACTGGCGTGATCGTGACGAAGAACATCGTCACGGGGACATCGTCATGACACAACTTTCCGCCACCTCGTGCAACACTACCGCCTTTCAGCCGCAGAACACTACCCCCGCCCAGCGCCAAATTACCTCATCGCACGCAACCCTCCCACGCACACCTCTTCTCCGTAAAGAGTCCAAGATGCCACCACCTCGACACGCTTTGCCACTCTTTAGCGAGTGTACTGGAAACGAAAAATGTCCGTCGTACGCGATTTATCTCACGGACAGGATACATGAAAACCGAGACACTAACAGCTTCGCTGTGAATCGCGGTTGCGCCGAGGTGCTGCGGGAGCACATATAAAGATCATCCGGGCCAAAAGGTTCATCATTATCATCATGATCATCATCAGCCTGTTGGTGTCCACTACAAGAGGAGCGCCTCTAACACATTCCTCCAGCTGTTCCTGTCTCTCGATTCGCTAGCAGATTCCTTACACTATATTTTTTTTTTTTAAAAAAACTTGTACCCTCCATCAAGTTAATGGTCTTCCTCCACTTCTGCTACCCTGGTCGTACCAACGGTTGCTTTCCGGATTACAGAGCGACGACTTCGCCTTGATACCTCAGGATGAGGAGCAAGTTGAGCATTTTAGTCAGCGCTCATTCGAAGAAGATGAAGGAATACTGTACCTTCACCTCATTTCCTTTCAGCTGTAGAGGCTACTCCGCACGAGGGTAGGGTGTAATACACGTGCACGATAAGCAGTCCAGATTGTTGAACATAACCGTCCAAACACCCAGCTTCGAATTTCTACAAGCGTCCTTCTCATCACTACTCTTGATAAGCCACCAGCCAATGTGCTCCTGCCTGTATTTCTTGGGTTTTCATACGGGGAGCGGAATGTCTCGTTCACGAAGCAAGGAAAGGGAGGCCACCGTTCCTGCCTATCTAGGCCTCCTGGGATGCGCACGCTGTCACGCGTCGGAGGCAATGGATGTTGGTAACCATCGATTCACCCAAGTAATGGTCGCACAGACGGCCTCTCTCAGCGGGTCTTCTTGTGAGCATTGATTCTCGATTCAATACCTGAAGAAGTGTGCGGTCGATGCGGTTCCCCCGCATGAAGATTTGCAGATAAAGCAATCACCGTCACTCTCTTCTTCTTTTGACACTTGTTAGTTCTTGTTTCTTAGATCTACATTTAGAGCGATGTTGCCGTTTGTAAAAGACATCAACTGTGTTGTCTCCTTTTCAATTTTTGTTTAGATGAACTATAAAGACCAGAAGAGCCGATTTGAACTCGGAAAAAAAGGGAAAAACAACAATGCAGAAGCACAGAAAGAAGGTGGGAGACGTTAAGCCGATGACCAAAAGCGACTATACCTGGGCAGCTCTGTCGGTACACCGTACAAGGAACTACAATGGCAAGGGAACTCATTGATTGAGGACTACCGAAAGACAGCTCTTCTGTGCGCAATGTGGATATGCTCATTCGTCTGGACGTTTTCTGTCTTTCTGTTCACGTCTTCGTTTTTCTTATGGCGAAAAGAAAGCAAAGTGCACAGGAAAAAAATCGATTGGTTTTCTGATGATACGGTGGGCCATGGGAGCCATCCCTTAATGGAAAAATCAATCGCTCAGTTCCACAGTTTCGCCCGGCTATCATTGTGGCGCCGCTTTAAGCCGGGTGGCACCGGTCCCCAAAGTATTTTGTCATAAGACTCATAACTGGTGTAAGTGAAGAAAACGGTAGCATACGAACGTGTGCTACAGGCTCGCTGATAGCGTGGACGATAGTGGAAATTTATTCGCCTTTTTTGCATAGCTGGACCAGCATGGGCCATCACAAGGCGGAAGCTCAACGCTCAGATTTTTCCTGGAATAAGTGGTGACGACGTAGAAGGCTGGTTGGATAGCTACAACCACGTCAGCTATTTTAAACGATGGGACGACTACGTAAACTACTAAAAATTACTAAAAATGGAATTCTACCTTACTGACGTCGCCAAGAGATGGTTTCTAGACCACGAAAATGACCTTGTGGCTTAGACCCGATCCGCCACACAGCTATGTCCAATCGTTGGCGCGTCGTCTGCACTGTCAGAGATTGCTAGAGGCCTGTTACATTTCTCCCGACCTGCCTGTTAGAAAAAGCTTTTCAGTTTTCTTGGGTTTTCCTCTTACTGTCTTCGTTTCATAAAGAACTTTTCTACCATTCCTTAACGCTTGTACAAATTCCTGGCTTCTAGTGCAGTATTTGCCTCCTCCGAAGAATGCGAAGCGGTGTTTCTGAAATTCGAGCAGGGTCTCCCTTCTACCCTTGTACTGAACCATTTAGATAACACCGCTCTGACAATACTCCACACCGACGCCAGTGGACGTGATATTAATGATGTGGTCTTGGAACGCAACGCGCCTTCTTTTGAACAAGCGGTTGCGCACACCAGGCGAAAAATCTACCTTATAAGTGAGCAGGAATGCCTCGCGGTTATTCGGTCCGTTTAAAGGTTCCAGTTATACTTGTACGCCCACTTATCAGCTCAATCTCACTGTTAAAAAGTTTTTTCCTCCTCACCCTCCTGCTGTACGGACGTTACTGTTGTCAGCGACCATGTTTCCCTTAGCTGGCTGTCTTCTATCAAAAACCAAACTGCATGCCTTGGCCACAGGATACTTCAGTTGTAAGAATACAACGTCAAAGTTGGCAAGCGGCACCTGGATGCCGATAGACTGACTGACTGACTGACTGACTGACTGACTGACTGACTGACTGACTGACTGACTGACTGACTGACCGACTGACTGACCGACTGACTGACCGACTGACCGACTGACTGACTGACTGACTGACTGACTGACTGAACGATATTTATTTAGAAAAAAGAGGCGGGGGGAAGGGATAGGGGATCGAATAGAGTGGAACTGATGGGAGGAACCCAAAGTCCAGGGCCCCAGTGGCTAGTGCGCCTGTCTTCGCTCTCTCCAGCAGGTTGAGTTGGTCTTGTAGAGATGTGCTTGCCAGTGCCGGATCCCATGTATCCAGTGTGGTAGGCTGAGTTGAGGTGTTGCTGGTTCCTGTTCCCCGTGTGATTGGGGAGGACCACGTGGCGTGGAACAGCGTGGCTGTCTCGCCGCATTTCTTACAGTTTTCGCCAAGGTCTCGATGTTGGTGTCGCAGCATCTTGGACCATCTGGATTTGTGTACGTAGGTAATCGTCAGGATTTTTCGCATGATTTACGCTTCCGAGGCCGTGAGATTTTGTGTTGAGGTTGGAAGTGGGCCCTCAGCTGCCAGGCTATGTGTAGTTATTTCACCATTGATTAGCGCTCTGTAAGGACGCGTGATGGTCCCGTCCGCTGCGTGCTGTTCAAGGCACGCAGCGCATTTGGCCCCTGATTCCCTTCCAGTCCTTCATGCACCGGTTTCCATGTGATGTTGTAGAGCGTTCCTATTTCTTGGGACGGCATGGATCGGAGCTGTTTGGCTATTGTGCCAGCGGTGATTAGTCGTGCCGGCTCTTGGAACTCCGTTACAATGTTCAGGCCTCTGTCGGGTTTTTCTACCAGCCGAATGACCAAAAAAGTTTCACCATCTTCCCGTACGGGAACCCTGAGTAATATGCGAAGCAGCCATGGGGTTGACTCAAGTTCCCATTAGTTTTGAGTTCGTCGTTTCCGTTAAGTTGAGGTTCGTAGCTACCGTTATATTTACCGTTGGTTTCCATGGTAAGCCGCGTCGTCGGGGACGTTTCTGGAGAGGCATTGCACGAGTGCCTGCACTTCGATGGACACATTCACAGCTTGGCCCTTGATACCGTATTGGCCGTTGCCGTGAGTAAGGCGTCGAATGCTTATGAACGGCAGACGCGGCGCGATGAGCCGTTCTTCAACCGGATTCAGCTGGGGCAGGTGGTCGGGTTTCGGCGGGTAGCGGTAGCCGTTGGTCTCGCTCATCACGGGCACCCTGCCCGACGTTAACGCGTCCTTGCAAGTGGCGCACACCGTGTACTCGGCGTAGTTGCTGTTGACGTTGCTGTTGTTGACGCCATCCGCTTCAGTGATGTTGTTGGCGCCATCCGCTTCAGTGATGTTACCGAACTCTTGTTGCAGCACGCCGATGGCGGCGTTCCGGTACTCTTCGTTCTGGATGCTTCCGACTTTGGTCAAGTTGTTATCGAACCAAGGCCGGTCGCACACACCGCAGCTGTGCCCGAAGCTCCGGTCGAGGAAATCGCGCTTGAACCGCGCGTCGGCTCCGTTGTTTCTAGGTCACTGTAGTTGCTTTATAAGTTAAGCGGCTGGCTTACTTCGCGGCCGACTCGCGTTGCCGCGCCGCTTCGGGATCCGCTGCTCGGCGTTGACGTTTAGATTCGGCTTCGCGAGCCTTCGTTGCATCCGTAGCTTGTTGACCGTGTTTATGGCGCCCTTCAGCTTCTCAACCCCGGAGCTCAGGATCGTCGTTGCGACGTTGACGTGCCGCTTCAGCTTCCCGAGCCCGAAGTTCAGGATCTGCTTGCCGGCGTTGACGTGCGGCTTCAGCTGCGCGAGCCCTCGTTGCGTCAGTAGCAGCTTCTTGGCGGCGTTGACGTTTCCTTTCGTCTTCGCGAGCCCGAAGTTCGGGATCGGCCTGTCGCCACTGCCGTTTCGTGGCAGCGGCTCCAGCCCTCTTCTCCGCGGTGCTGTCCACGGCGCTGACACTGGTGTTGACGCTGGCGTTGCAGGTGGCGTTACCGGCGGCGTTGCCCGTGGCACTCATCGCGGCGTTGTGGGAGGAGGTTCCTCTACGGGAAGATGACGGCGGTGGTTGAACGATAAGCTATCTCGTGATGGATTCTTTGGTTGGCCAATCCCTAGGGGCGTCTTGCCACAATCATTATCAGTGGTGCCTGGCCAGGCATTCGCACTGGGGGTGTGGACGCCGCACAATGGCGCCCACACAACGGCGGTGGGAACAGGCGCCACCATAAACTGCTTCGAATCTAAAAGCATTGCGCCCACTCCTTCTTGTTTGACTGCGGCGTCTCTCTGGAAGAGGCCGTTTCAAATTTCTTCTTTGGTGTTTACCCCTGAGAGCGTCGTGGTGGCATTGCAGGTTTCCGCGTCGACATGCACCGTATTGCCGTGATTGTTAAATTTCTCCCGGATGAAATCCGTCCTAGCCTTCCTCCTTTCTTTGTGGATCTCTGGATGCATATAATATAGTGCATACATACAGTGCATATAATACAGTGCAGTGTGGATATCTGGGTGCATATATACAGTAGGCGTAGACAGGCTGACGACGATGATGATGATGAAGGTCTTTATGAGTTCCCGTTGCTCTGGCCTTAGATCGTGCTTCTATATGGTTCCCCTTACCGGTGGATCTCCTTCCACCCTCCGCGGTGGATCAGTGTCTAGCGATTGTGCTTCTGAGCCCAGGATCCCGGGTTCGACTCCCGGCCGCTGCGGCCGCTTTTCTGATGAAGGCCAAAAGCCAAAGCGCCCGTGTGCTCGAGATTTCGGCACACGTTAAGGATCACCAGGTGGACAAATTATTCCGGAGCCGTTCACTACAGCGCGCCTCATCGCCTGCGTTGGGTGGGAGTGTCAATCCTCATAATCAATCGGGTCTCCTACCATCCGCAGTATGGCTCGTCCTGTAGTCGTTTTTCCCAGACGTTGTTATTGTGCTGAGAGGGTGGCTTCTCTTACTTCTGCTATGGTATTGTAAAGGCCCAGTTTGTTCACTTTCTCGGTTGTGGTGAAACAGGGAAGGTTCAGAGCCGACGCCCACTTTCACGCTGCGCGCTGTCGTCAACAGAGGGAAGTTTCCGAGCGTCCGTTCAGCCAGTGGCAGCTCTACAATTTGAAATATCGCGTCTTTTAGACTAGGATCTCCTCTTCCTCTAAGGATGCGGCTCCAACATCGGGTACCCATTTCCCTCCTGTATGGTTCCGTCTACCCATTCAAGAGTAGTTCCAGCCGCCAACTTGAAAATTTGGACTGATGAATGGTGGCGGCCTTTACCAATACAGCTCTGTGTTCATGATGTGCAGTAATAGGGGATGTACACCACAATGTAATGGGTTGCCCAGAGCCCTATGTCGAGTGGACTGCAATGCTCTCAGTGATTCGAACGTTGGCAGTCCCACACAACACCCTTGGCCACATTGTCTTCCCAAGGGGTCATTGGATGCTGCGCAGAGGCGTGTCGCGCCTTATACTAAGCTTTCTTCAGGAGACGGAACTGCCAAACTCGTGGGGAAAGGATCGCAACATAAATTAATTAGGAGGAGCTCGGGCGGAGCAATTACCGGCATATCCAGCCATGCTAACCCCGCCTGATCCCACAAACCAACCATTCCCACCACCACCACTACAGATACCACACTACCGGCGACAAGTGGGTTCCCGTCGTTCCCGTTGTCGACGGCACTGCATTTTACGAACTTCCCACGAATACGCCACCACTGGTCACCTTGCCAACATAAAGACGCATGATCGCATGAAAGACGCTTCTTTCTGCCCGGCCTCTCAACAGGCATCGCCAAATACGTGGCTTCCTTTGTATCACGTCACCGCCGTAAACAACCGACTGCGACTCCAGTTGGGACAATACAACGTTTTTAGATGCAACGCATCTCATTCACCCGCCTTGTCCCTGCATCCGGCGTTGTCGTCGTCGGCGTCCGCCCCTCCCCCATTCTCCTCGCCGTGCCAGCTGCGCTCTCCGCCGCTCACCCCCTCTCCTCTCCGAAAGCGAACACTCTCTCGCGAGGGGCATTGGATTGGATTCGATTGGATTGGCTTGGCTTGGCTTGGATTGGATTTGGATTAGATTGGATTAAAGTGGATTGTGTTGGATCGTGTTGCGTCATAGCCGCGGCAGACGCACTGGCGCCGGCGCGTCCCCTCACCGTTATGCGCGCTGCAAAACGCGGTGCCTGCGCCGCTCTGCTCCATCGTTCCAGCGCTGTTCCTCCGATGTCCAACGCTGCAACGTGAACCCCCTACGCGTGGCATCTACACAGGGGTTCTCGCGAGGGGAGGTGGGAGTTTTTCAACTCCGTTTGAAGTCGCCGGCATCGATTTATACGGGCCCCTGCCTGTCACTTCAGCCGGAAACGGGTGGGTTGTCGCAGCTGTGGATCGCTTGACCCGCGATGCCAAAACTGCTTCTATCTATGCGGGTTGCGCCACAAAAATAGCTGAATTCTTTTTGCAAGCCACCTTCTTGGGCAGTCGCCCTCATCGCTTTCTTCGTAGTGACCGCGGACGAACGTTCCTTTGAACAATCCTTTCCGGAATGGTCTGTGCCGCTGCAACCGTTCACAAGACTACGTCGAGGTACCATCCTCAAACAAACGGCCTGACTGAACGCTTCCCTCGTAGACTTTTGGATATGGTTTCCTTTAACATCCACACTGATCTCACAAAGTAGAACACCATCATTCCGTCTGTTAGATGCGCCTCTAACACCTCATTTTTTCTTGTCTGCCGCCGTTCCTTTTCTTCGGTTCTTCACGCGAGTCTCCTTTCGGGACCTGTTACTTCCACACGAAGCTTTCCCAACTAGCTAGTTTCTCGGGTTGCGCAGTGCCGCAATCTTACCTGTTCGAGCATGCGGGAACGCCAAGGAAACTGTAAATCCTCCACGGCAATAAGCATCTTTTCTTGTCCTTCCAACATAGAGATGTGGTTCTACGTCACACTTTTTCTGCGCTCCCGCGTTATGCGAGAAACTCTTTCCCCACTTCATCGAACCCTACACTACGCTCGAGCAGACTGAACCTCTCAGTTACCGTTAGCACCTACTTTTGATGTTACTGGCCGCCGGGGCCGTGGAAATTGAGACGGTTCATGTTTCTAGGCTTGAGCCTTTTAGTGTGAGCGTGAACCTTGATGTCTGATCGTAACTGGACCACTCTCAGTTTGGGAAGTGGTTATTTTTATTGTTTTTATTTATGTATTTATTTATTTATTTAATTATTTATTAGGACATACGGCATAAATGCACACTATACAAAATGTACGCAAACAGTACATCAATACCGTCAAACCGACCATGCATGACGAAAACACACTGAGTAATTATAACCACAGTGCACCCACAACAGCAATATGTAGTAGCAATAAACATAATATCCCCGTAGCGGTGACTCAGTGGCTAAGGCATTTCACTGCTGATCCCAAGGACGCTGGTTCGGTCCCGGCCGTGGTGGGTGCTTTTCTGATGGTGGCGAAAATCAAAACTCCCGCGTGTCGCGATTTCGGCGCGCGTTAACGATTCCCAGGTGGTCAAACCTAATCTGGATCCGTCCTCCGCGGCGTCCCTCAATGCACTGATGTAGCTTTGACGCGTTAAATCAATCAATCAATCAATCCGCTGGCCGAACATTAATTAATCAATCAACTCATTAATTATTTAATTAATTCAGCCAGTCAATCAATCCTGATTTCTATCTTCTATATATACCGCACAAAATTTTGTTTACGACATGACTGGCTCGAGCTTGTCATCAAATGGTGTGAGAGTACCACTCCGAATAACGGTTGTTGGTAGTGTGTTTAGTTCCTTTATTGTTATGGGAAGAAAGAATTGGCCTGTGCATTAATTAATGTATAGTTGGGTGGCAGTGGTGAAAAAGTTTTATTGAGCTGGAACGAAGTTAGTTGAGCCGTTCCTGGAGATTTTGAAATTATGTTCGTGTAAACCTCTGACGGTTCCGCCTTCTTGTTGTGTTAAATACTAAGTGGTGTTTATGTTCAAATGTCGTTTGCAAAGCAACTTTAAAAGAAACCTTAGTCGGGCTATTTGCCGATTCCCGGAACGCTGAGACGTCAAATAGCCCGACTAAAAACTCGCAGTGATTCGTGAGGCTCTTCATCACGTTATAAGAACTATTCCTCAAAACAGGGCTATTTTCTCGGACTCTAAGGCTGCTTTACAAAGCTTACGCGCAGCCCTGCGCTACCGCTCCCTCCACCAATTGGTGACAGAGATTAGAGAAAACTACCATCAAGCCGTCATAAACGGCCATGACATAATATCCCAGTGACTTCCAGGCCACTGCGGAATCATCGGCAACGTCTTGGCAGATGAAGCTGCTCGAACAGCTCACGACAGCGAACGCACCATCCTGCTTCCGCTTTCAAGGACCGATGCCGCGATGTCGCTTCGCTCCTTTGCTCGCAGAATCACCATGAAGCAATGGAACACAGCGGACTTTTCGAATGACCGTCTCTATGTTGAAGACCCCCTTCTTCAGCGCCGTGTTCCGTATGGGTTGTCTCGAGCCCAGTCGACTTTACTTTGTAGACTGTGGTTGGGAGTGACCTTCACGAAAGCCTACTCCTTCCTTATCGGGATGGCCACCTCCGCCCAATGTGACGCCTGTGGGGCGGAAGAGAGGATAGAGCATGTGCTGTGTCGCTGCCCCGAATACTCTTCGGAGAGGAGCGGGCTTTCCACCGCGCTCAGAAGATTGGACAATCGACCACTTACAGTAGAGACTATCCTAGGTCATCGGTCTCCGCCATCGAGTTCACAGAAGGCGGCGAAAGCCCTTCTACGTTTCCTGAGCGAAACAAATTTGGAGGAAAGACTGTAGTGCCCGAAACGGGACTGGAGTGCGCCTCTTCCTACTCCTACCTCTTACTTTTCTCACGCCCCCTATTTTATACCCTGATCCCCATTCCCCCAGTGCAGGGTAGCAAACCGGGCTCTACACCTGGTTAACCTCCCGGCCTTTCCGTCGTTCCTTTCTCTCTCTCTCTCTCTTAGTCGGGCTAAACGTCGCCATGCGGCTAACGGGGGTAATTTAAGGAATTGCAACATTATTTGGAACAGAATCAGTTCGAGAGTAACGAGACAAAATAAATGCACCTGCTCTTCGTTGGACTATTATATTCATATTAATCTATATTGTTTCAAAAGGGTCCCATATAATAGTTGCGTATTCTAATGTCGGTCTTACCAGATAAAAATGGGCAGTTAATGTAGCATTTTCATGCTTCGTCTTCACGCCTTCGTCATGTTCGGCCATCAGTATCTCGGCTTTCAGTTTCTCTTCTAACTCGCTGTCATCAACATCGGTTTTCGGGGAACGGTTGTCGCTTTCCGGTCTGCCCGGCTATCGCGAATCAAGCGCCCTCTCAAGCCGATCTATCAGCCAATCTGATTGATTTGATTGATTGATTGTAGGGTTTAACGCGCCGACGCAACGCAGGCGATGAGGCGCGCCGTAGTGGAGGGCTCCGGGTTAATTTTGACCACCTGGGGATCTTTAACGTGCGCCGAAATCTCGAACACACGGGCGTTTTTGCTTTTCGCCTCCATCAGAAAAGCGGCCGCCGCGGCTGGGAATCGAACCCGCGACCTCGTGCTCAGCAGCGCAACGCCTTAGCCACTGAGCCACCGCGGCGGGTCCTATCAGCCAATCTATCGGTTCTCAGCCGATCTATCGGTATGTATACAGAAAGGAAAGCCAGCCGTCAGCAGCCAATGATGGCACAGGTAAATGAGTTTTTTCGCGTTGAAGTACGTTCATTTTTGAAATAGAAGTTTGAAATTGAAGAAAAAGGAGAGAGACATGCCCCCACTGTTGCTCCCACTGTAGGCGCCTAACCCACCACACTTGCCATACGTGCCAGATGCCATGTCAACTGTGCTAACGGGGGGTGGTGCTCCCCTCCACTTTCTCGGGTATTCATGTGAATGTAATCGTACTCGGCGCGCGTATTTCCGAACACTTCGCCGTACAAGCACCCCACGCGACATGAGCCTTCGCGCGATGCAGAGCCTTAAATTACCGTGGTCATAGGCGGCGCTTCGAACCTAAAGCGACCAAAAACATACCAAATCACCATTACTATTAAAAAGAACGAGTAAAATTGAGTTTATCAGAAAAAAAGTTTAAATACAAAATTAAAAGGTAGACCCGCCCGGGCTTGCACCCAGGTCGTCAGCGGCAGCACCCAGAACTCTACGTCGAGGCCGCAGAGTCCTAGCGACAAGCTCTCTTCAGCAGAAGTTAAATTGAATAGCGCGCGCAGTGAGATCTGACATGTTGCGTGAGGGTGCACCTATTTTTCACATACTCCTGCACATCACTAATCGTGTCTTTAAACTTTGATTTCGAGCTTACGTTTTCTCGTGCCGACTATCCCGACGGCGAATGTACGTGCTTTTCGTTGCCGTTCTACAATAGAACGAATACCCAACTAGGCGAGCAGAAAGTGTGAGGATGCACGCTGGGAATATACTGGGACATTCTGGGATGATCTAAACCAATCGGGATTTTATAGCAAGAACAATGTAAAATTTACGTGGACAGTATGGCATTCGTTTCCACCAAGAACACTATCAGAGCAAAAATGAGTCCTTTTCATGTGCGCACAGACATGCTGCTAAAGCGCCCGTACGCAACGTGTGTGTACGCACGCAAGTGTTGGAGCTCGTGTGTGCTGTAAGTGAAAGTGGGCTGTAAGTGAAACTTCGCTGTTTATTTACAAAAATGAACACCAACCGTAGAAACGAAATATATTTTTTTTGTTCGAGAACGCTGATAAGCGCACTCCATCTGCTCGGGCAGCACACTAAAGATGCCTGTCAAACGTTCCATGGTTTCGCTTTAGGAAATTGATCGGAAAATCTATTCGTAAATGTACCTGTAAATGGTGGCGTTTCGTAGTAGGGTATGGTCATTATCGGAAACGTGTACGCTGTTGCTTTTCATCACAATAGCCGTCCTGGTTGAATACTTGTATCTGGTGCGACGGTGAGCGCTTGGTGACGACGATATCATCCTATTGGCCAACCACCGCCACTACGTTCTGGGACGATATGCGCAGGCTGCACTTATCAAAGTTCTCAAACTGGCCCTTGAACCGCAATTGCTGGTGAAAATTTTGGATGCGCTGGTTGGATGAGTCAGTCATGATTATCTCGTACTGGGTTATACCAGGGACGCGTGACGATTCAGTAAACTTGTCCTTCATAGACTTATACCCTTCAAGCCTACCGTAGGTTGCACATCTGCTTCCTCTCGAAGCGGGCCTTGAGGAAGAACTGCCTTATTTTAAGGCGAGCTTGATACGTGGACGGATTTTCAGCTTGTGTGTTTTGTGGCGGAGTGGCTGGAGTGTGCTGAGTAGCAAGGCCCGCACTGTCTCCGCGCGCTGTCAACAATTTCTTTTGGGGATTATATACACGAGACTGGTCAAAAACGGTTCGTGCGGTTTAGTAGCGCTCGAGCACCTGGAGAGGAAGTCTGATCCGCAAGAAGATGGGGCAGGGCGTGTCAGATGGTGCACACAATCGAACGGTGGTGACTTGCGTGTCTCAGGATCGAGAACCATGGCATCTGGCAGATTGGACAGGATACCCGCCTGGTGTGAGATAGACGGGGACAGGGTCACCAGGCTATCATCGCCCTCGGGTGTTCGAGCAACGCGCATGACTCGCAGACTAGCCAGTCGCAGGAATGGCCGAGATACCGCCGCGTCCCCAAACGGTGACGTAAAATGGCCGTGGGCTTGTCTTGAAGAGTCCCCACGTCATCTCGGCCGGGCGTTCTGCAGCTCTCTCGGCATAAGCACTGGGTGGCCGTGGAAATAGCGCGTGGAATGATGGGACATGGCACTACTGCGGCGCAGGGAATGGGCACAGTCGAGGCGCCGTGACACCGACTAGAACTCCTTTACATTCCAAGCCATGCAGCGAGGGGTGCCTACGACGTTGGAAGGGACGTTGTTCGCGGCATTTCCAGGAGCAACGGTCATGTCCCTCCTGAGCTTGGGGTAGAACGCCTTACCCGTTGGACATTGCTCTTTGTGGCATCGCTGGCATGTGGGCGGGATGTTCAACACCTCCTGTGGGATCGGCGTGTAATAGATGCGGCACAGGTTTTTTGGGAGGGAAAAGCTGCCGAGAAGGCGCTGGAATCATCCGATGGGCTCGTTCTATCGTCTCCTGCCATACCGGAGGGCAGCACCTTGAAAACTCGGAGAAAAGAGGTGGATGAGCAAAGCTGAGGACCTGTCGGGTACCGGACCCACCCTGTGGTGTTGGCAGCGGGGCATACAGTCCTGAGCGAGCGGACGGCTCTGCTGTAGTCAGTCGACGCGTCTGCGTCGGTACCCGTATGAGTCTGCGTAGGGGGCGTATTATCGTCGGCCAGCCGCACTCTCCCGCACGATAAAAGGCGCCAAGAAAAAATTGGGCCCATCTCCCCGCGAGGGGGACTCGAGTAAATGCGTCGCATAGGGGGTGGGTGTATTGCGTTAACGTTTAGTGTTTGGGGAGTTGGGCGTAGTGAATGCGTTGTATCAGCAGCTTCTTGACGTAGTTTGAATGAGTCAAGGATATAAGGCGCGTTCGTAGCCTCCCATTCTGTGTCGGTTTTGTGGTGCAGTGGGTAGAGCACCATGTACATTGCGTTCCGCCCGCAGGGTCGAGGGATCGAAACCAGGCGCCGGTTAGTATTTTTTTTTTATATATTGTAGGGGGAGGGGTGCGGACTACGACTACGGACGTCAGCGCGGGTGACATCGTGAGTTACTGAAATGCTCTGCATTTAATATTCTTCAGATTACTTGGAAAGGCAAAAACAGCGGGCGCTTTTGGACGGGCGTTCTTTGACTGACTACTATGATGATGATAGTATTTTTAGTGATTCGGCTGACCAGATGATGGTGGTGGTGCTGACGATGATAATGATGACTTGGATTATGACATTCCTTGGTGCATAGAAGCCAATTCCAGTTTCTTCTATTTTTTCTTGCGTGCTCACGCGTCAAAGGGCGCTCATGAGCAGATTCATGTCGCACGTGGCGTTGTATTTTTACGCGGCGTTTTCGAAATGGTGTTCTCGTTTTCTAAAAAAGGAGGAGCAACATAACCTGAGCAAATGCTAGCCGCACCTCACTTGTGGGTTAAATTTAGAGGGCGTAGGCTACCAACCGGTCTTATCGCGTGAAGCATAGAACAGCCGCAACAGTATGGCGACGACCGGGAATATGAAGCGCGCTCATCCCAAGTCTAACTTGAACCTCAGATCAAAATTCAGAAGCTAACTCAACCTAAAATTCGTGGGCTGAAATAGAGCTCAAAACCTCCGACCTCACTCAATGGACAAGTACGCAGTCTCTCCACTTCAACTTCTCCTAACGTGTTCCAAACATCATGAGGTTGGAGAGTAGTTCCTTTTCTCAATAAAAATGCGTTTGATGTTCCTGCAACGCCGACGACTAAGCAACACAGCTGGCAACTCGAATAAAGTTTACTCTCTCTCTCTCTCTCTTGATGTTCCTGTTGTGGCCGGACAGGCATTTACATTCATGAAAACCACTTTTCATATGTATTGCCTACAATCTTGCGCACTCGGGTGGCTCGTTTCCTCGCCCATTTATTTTGGACATGAGCACACGTCAATAAGGCACCTATGTAGCCCAAGACCACATTTTAATTTGCCGTAGGAATGCCAATAAGATCCTTCGTCGGGTGCCTAATCTAGCCGGAACTAGCGTAGCTAGCCAATCTAAGCACCCGACAAGCGTTGGACTGGCTGGTAATCCGCCGGATGCTCATTTTCGAGTCCCCGTTCGCAAATTGGTAGGCGTGCCCCGCTAATGAGTTGGTCAGGCACGGTCTTGACACTATTGTTTTCCTGTAGTAAACATCCGTCAGCCTATGCACACATTTCACTTTGACTTTTCCACGGAGAACGGAATGCGAACGGGCGAATGGGACAATGCCGGAATGTCGGCTCGGAGTACCAATCTTTCAAATCAAGCAATGCGAATAGGCGTCGGTTTGTTGAGTACGCGGGGTGCCTTTCAGACGTTCTGTGTGATGTCCATTTGGCGGGAAGGGGTTTCGGGCAATTAGGAGGGCTGAATGAAAACGGTGGTGATTAACCAGGGGGACAGTTGCGGAGGCCTGATGCACAAAAGGTGCCACATGCAATCTCAGGGGCGGCAAATTACAAAATTTTACTCTTAAGTGATATGGTGTGTCTTGAGAACGCGTATTAGAATGAAAGCGCTAAATGACCCATCTACGGCGTTAAGTAACCGCGGCAGTCACCGTCGTCGTTGGCGTCAATACAAATGGTTCCAAAAGCAACGTGTCCTCAGGGATGAGTAGTAGGCAATGTATGCCTGCTTTAGTAAAGGTTAATGCCGATGACAATGACGTCATAACACTTAGTGGCAAGTAATGACCATTACTCACAAGGGATTGCGGGTAATGTCCATTGGCAAATATGTGTCAAGACTGGAACCTGCGACCTTCCAAGTATGTATCAAGACTGAAACCAACCAATCTTTATGTATGGGTTAATATACAAGGCCGGTAAAATAGCGGCATGGCTGTCGTTCCAGCGGGTGGACGTGCATATAAAGGTACTTGCCGCAATGGCACGCCAGGCGTTCCCTTTGAAAGCAAATAAGCAAGTTTAAGTGCCCCGAAACAGTTGTTTGGCGTTTGGAAGGCTTTGATTTTCAGAACTACCTAATTACAGTTGCCTGTTTGGTAATTAATTACGAAAGACAGCCTATAATAGTGGCGCAAGCTGTGGGCTACGAGATGAACCTTTTATGCCGCTGTACGTAGGTTAGTGTAAAGCTTTACTGCGCACCTTCGGCTTAATTGGATACTGAAGGGTGCAAGAAAGTTGGCCTATATCGGGAGATTGGAGCGGTGTGAATAGGTATATACCTCCCTCAGCCACAGTTTTTCCCTATCAACACATAAAATGTCAAAAGCGTGAGAACAGGTATCGAGGCCCAACAGTCTTTCCCTTACTTGAATTAGACCCATCAGGAATCGCGGATACATGCTGAAACGAGATTGGTGGAGCTTGTCGAAACAAGTACTGAGGCAGGGACATGTGAACGTAGAATAATGGTACGCGGATTTTTGCGTTGCACTTTCTAGAAGAGAGAAACCTTACGTTGCCAAAAATATGTAATAGGGTGCCTCACCGTAGAGGGGAGGATTTTCTTTCAGTCTTGACTTCATTCAAATGTTTCGCCTTGCGGTACAAGTGGAGCCAAAAGGTACATGCTCGTGAACGCCTGCAAGCAGTGCATATAGTGTATGTGCAATCAACAGCCAGCGGCAAAACTCGGAGATTGGGTAGCTACAGCAGAACGGATAACCGGCCCCGGTACGCTACCCGGTAGGTGACCGGCGCTACTGCGCATGAGCAGAGGCAGAAAAACTGGTTGTGCGCAGGTCTGCCGAGTATTGTACCGGGACCGTTGCTCCGCTCTGCTATAACCAAAATCGGACCGAGACTAGTAACTTCAGTGCCAGCCCATCGCGCGTGTATTTTCAACACTCTTCCCCAGATGGCAGCACTTCACCGGGAAGCTTCTCGAGGGACGGCATATAAGGGCGGGGCTTGACGGCCGACTTTGAATACACACCGCGGCACAAAGGTGGCGTTAAAAAGACACTTCGTAATGGGCTTCCAATCTTTGCGACGTAAGCGAAAGCCACTGCGAAGAGTCTTTCAGGAAGGTGGCAACGATGGAGTAAGGTCGGGTCCCGGCTCGCTTTGGGCGCTTTGTGATGTGCTAATACAAGTCACAAAAAATGGAAAGGTAACGACACCAATGATTAATGATTTATTTATCAGCAAACAAGACATCGCTGGCCGTCGAACAAAAGGCGAGAGAGCTACGAAATGCGTCATCTTTCAGATCAAAGAAAAAGTTATTACGCCTTTGCGTTCCTTTAAATTACGGGGGAGTAAAGCTCCAAGGGGACGTGATGGTTTGTTTCATACGAACGATGCACGTTCGCATTCAGATAAAACCCCCAACTTCTTCGCGTGCTTTTTGCACCCTGTCATCCTAAATGCAAAATGGTTTATCGGCTTTTCCAACACCATTTCTTTGTGTCTCCTCCGTCTTTACAGCGGCGAAAAAACATAATTGATTTCCCTTTCAAATTACCCGCCTGCAGCCTTCCAGCGGGTACGAAAAGATACCGCGCCAGAAAGACTTTCCCAGATATATACACAATGCTCTAGGGAAAAGAGAGGAGATATGGCTGGGGAAAAAGGTTGCCTCCCCCGAGAAGAACAGCATTTTTCCCGACCTGGAAGAGCACGCGGCTCTTCCATTCTTACCAAAAAAAAAAAAGGAGAAATCGACCAGCCATTTTGGATGGGGCCACACCATTCCGGCTAGAGCGACGGTTTCAACAACGACCACGGAGGGTAACTTCCAACGCGAAAAAAAGAATGCGGGACGCTGGCTGACTTGTTCAGACGGCCGATGCGGTTGGTTATAAAGACCGACGAGGACCAAAGAGCTATTCCGTCTCGCTTGTGCGCTTTCGCAACAGGCATGATCAAAGAAAGCGTGGGAAATACAGACGCCTCTTGTGAGCACGTCACGAACAAAGAAGGAATACTAAAACAGAAGAAAGAGAGAGGACAAAAGCAGGCGAGCAGAAGAGAGGGAAACGTGGGTTCATTCTGGGATTTGGGGAATAGCCGGGCTGATTGGCGACGTCGATAGGTAGCCGACAAAACGATGCGGGTGGGGAAACCGTACACACGCCACGGTCGCCGTATACGTGCTGCGAATTTCGGCGAGGCGCGGCTGGCTGGTTTCTTTGTGAAAGGAAGCGATCTGTCACCTTATTTGGAGACCGAGTCCCAAGATTGGCTGCCATCTGAAAATGAGAGGAGTAGGAGACGGAGTAAGCGACGTGCTTTGCTCGCGTGAAACGTATGCTGATCAAGTACAAGACATTTAGACAGTGTGTAACGTCTTACTGTTGACATAAAAAAATAAGCGATTCTTGAAGTCGCCGGGCAATGTTGATATAATAGTGAGAAATAAGTGACAACTGGTTAAGGGTGGAAAAACCTCTTTTGCGGTCTTTTAAGTCGGTGTTTAGACGTAGTCGCGGAGAATCACCGAGAATAATAAACCCGAATAAGCGGGAGACGCTCAGGGGCGGTGTTGTGGTTCGTGAACTCTGGGTGCTCGCATGAAGTGGTGCCGGCCTGTTAGTCGAAGAGAGACCTGCACATTGACTTCCAAAAGCGCGATGGCATCTTACGCGACCACCGCGTATACCTAGATGTTGAAGATCTTCGTGAGTAAAAAGCTATTCCGAGAAAAACAACGATAGACCCGGGACACGCTGTTGTTGTTTCATATCCCGCTGGGGGACGAGGGTTTAGAGGGACACTATGTGCTCGACTGGCACTCTGTAGTTTCCGGATTTGAATGCCAGGACCAAACTCGCATTCTTTTTTTACTTTCATTCTCTATGCGCCATCAGTAATTTTTCGAATCATTGAACGGTAACCTCGACGCTGGACATCGAATTTTCGCGTAGCCGGACTGTAATTAAAACAGGTTGTCATAAAAAATGCACAGGAATATTTAGAATTTCCCACAAACACATAGGCATTTTTAGAGCACTTCTTTCTTTTACTGAATGCGGAGTCCTTGTGGGCACAGAAGCAAGACGCCTCACCGCGTCCGACCGTTTCAAAGCGATCCTACCATAAGCCGGAGCCTCGTCCGACCGCTGCTTTGGGTTTATCCGAGACGCAACTGGTTTCTAAAACGCAGCTGCTTTTTAACGCAATAAAGTTACTAAGCTCTCTACGAATAAGCGTGAAAAAAATTACACGTAGACGACACTTTTATTCTTAGAATGTATCAGCAGCTCGCCCAACTTTCAATTGTGCTACTAAGGTTATTGAGCCGTTTTCTCTGGTCCGGAGCAGCCGTCCGGAGCAGTCCGGAGCAGCTGTGGTTATCATCCATGCTCATCAAGCGTCCGCGGAATGACGTCATCACCATCAAAATGTAACAACGACGCGACCGGCACAAGTGACCGACTGCTTTAAACTGGAATCGGGTGCAGCGGTTACGAAAGTGGGGAAAGTAGATGCGAGCCTGAGGCCTCACCGGCAATAAAACTGCGACGAATGATACTTGACCTCAGCAATTATTTTGTCTGCGCAGTGAAAATGATTAGCTAGGAGCCTGTGGTAGCGCCGATGAGTGCTTGTTTTCAGTCGTCGCTGATGACGGATGCAGTGGGGATGCCAGGCCCAACTGCAAAAAATTGGCTCCAATCCACGCTGTGGAGGTGGTTGGAAAGCAAAGCTGTGAACGACCCCTACAGCAATCTCACATGCGACGTCACTTGAATTCACATACGTGGCTCTACAAAGAGTGAAACGAGAAATTCTGCCAGCCGTCACCTGGAATTCCCGGGGCGCCGTCCCGAACGCAGCAGCCTCGGCCCCGGCCGGGCTCGAGCGGCGGACGTCGCCGCTGCAGCCCGGCCGTGCGTCGAAAGAAAGAAAACGGAGAGGAGTGGGTTTCGAAGGGTGATACAGCGGAACCTGGCCATCCTGATGTGCTAGCTCGGGGCTACACCCCCGCGCGACACAAGCGCAGACAGCGAAACAATCCGGCATGTGAGCTTAGTAATTCCCAATTATACAGGTTTAAACTAGTTATTTTTTAGTAAGTTTGAGAATTGGGAGAAAGCCGAGGGAACTTTTATAATCGCAATTTGTTAGAACCAGTCGCTCCTTTCGCCTTTGGTAATACCTGTTAAAATACAACAGAATTGGTATTCAGCAATTTAAAAAACGCAGTCCCATTCCTGACAAGCAGAGCGCAAAAGGTGGCGTTTATCTAGCGGCGAGAGGTGTCTGTGACAAGGTCTCTACATTTTGTTTTTACGCCCTGCAAACCAATTCTTAACGTATCTTTGCCGTACGACTACTTAATTCTGTCGGGTCCGGGTTACCTAGGAGGTGCTTTCGAACAAGTTAATCAAGCCGTGCGAAGGCAGCGCGCAATGGACGCGAAGCTGCGCCAGAACAGGCCCAACACCATCGCTAAAGCAGACGACAAAGCCGAGGGAAGGGTCCCGCCGACGCGCCCCCCGGGATGAACACGGGGAACGCTGGGTAATAGCTCCCTATCACCGTGCCATCTACACTGTGCTTCGTGAGTGAAAAGCGCCATCCGCCTCCCCAGCCGCGTTGGCAGTTTGTTGTACCGCACGCCAAGAAAGACCCGTTGGCAGGTAGAGGTAGAAAGCTTTGCTTTAAAATGGCTGCCATTGGCTGGTCGCTGGTAAAGCCCTCAGTCGTCGGACGGCCAATCCCAGGCATTCCGAAATTTATTGCAGAATCAAAAATTTCTCTGTGTAAGTTGAACTTTTCACGGTTGAGCAGCATGAATGCGTAGTGCGCCACCTCCGTTGCAAAACTCTCCTTCGATGACCAACGCTGTCGCTTCTCACATCTCAAGACATAAACGCAGATGTCCTTTCTTTGCAACATGTCTTTTTTCTTGAACGTTGACGCGAGACACCGACGTCACAAATTGTTTTGACGCCGTTATGTGAATAGTAATATCACGCTATCATCACACCTACCAGCTATTCACTCTTTTACCCTCAGCCGTCCGAAATAAGGCTTCTCTGTCCGCAGGCCAGTAGGCTTGCAAGACGACCTGAAGAGTCGGTTTTCCTTTATCTTGTCAATTTCTTTGTTGCAGTTGCTTCGTCTTCATAGTAAAGCTATACTAATCATGTGCCTGCATTATTGTATAAGATTAACTGTCTAAGTTTGCAATTACGCGTTTTTGCGCAGATAGAAGGCGTCAGACGCGTCGACGTTTGGACAGATTTGGATGGGTACTCGACAATGACTTATTCCGCATTAAAAATGATTCACGTATGTTTGCATCCCTCTGCAGGAACGGACTGTGATATGAAGACAGCACTCATTTGAATTACCACAAAAATGGGCTCTGTTTTTCGACTTCAGGCCAGCTCTCCAGTGTCTGCAGTCTGCTCTTCGCCGCGGCCCGTACGAACAGCTTGTGGCCGGGATTCGTCGAGAGTATGACTGCTTAGTAAGCAATGGGCACAATATTATTTTTCAATGGCTCCAAAGCCACTGCAGCATTTCTGGGAATAATGTGCAGACAAAGCAGCTCATAATGCCTATGCCCAACTGGCAGACATGCCCAACTGGCAGACATCGCATTATCGCGGCATGATGTGGCAAGATAACTGCGCTCCATCGCCCGCAAAATCACGCCTACTCGTTTGACTACGCCGGAGTTTTCAAACACTCGCCTGTACTTGCTCGACCCCGACTAACAGCGCCACTTGACCACTAACATGCCTCGCTCAGATGCCACCCTACTCTGCCGCCTGTGGATAGAAGTTGCTTTCACCAAGGCTTGCTCATTCACTATCGGCATGGCTGACAGCCCTGCTTGTGATGTGTGCGCCACGGACGAGAGAATATAACACCTCTTGTGCCACTGCGCGCGGTTTGCAACGCAGAGACTACACCTGTCAACCGCACTCCGGAAACTCGAAAACCAGCCACTAACTGCGCAGACTGTTTTGTGTCACAGGCGTTGCCCATCGCAGTCCCAAAAGGCCACAAAAGAATTACTTCGTTTTTTAAAGGACAGAGGCTTGTCTGAGTGATTGTAGACACAACGGGTATCTCTTTTTATTCGTCATTTGGTTTGTTTATCTCTTCAGTTTAGGCTTTATTATCGCCCGTTGTTTTGTTTTTGCAATTACCTTTATTTTTCTTTTCTTGCTTCTCAACTCTACTCCCTCTCTTCAATACCCTTTCTTTCTCTTTAAATCCCTCCTTCCCCACTTCCTATGCGTAGGGTAGACAACCGGACTGTAACCTGGTTAACCTCCTCGCGTTTCATGTATTGTATTATCCTTTCTTCCTTCCTTGAGAAAAAAGGAAAAAAAGGAACGGAAATCACGCTGCAACTGTCCTTCATTTCTCCAGAATCTCGCCTCTTCCCGTTTAGAAGTCATCGTTAATTCATCAACCCGCCGAAGTCACCATGCATCCAAATTCATTCTGAACACGTATGCTCGCGCTATAAACGGTGCACGCGTCACGTAAGAATGGCGTCATTTTGTGTGGAGCGGGCACCTTGCTATGCTCGTTTGTGGTACGAATGAAGTGATTCCAATTTTGTCGAACGTCGTATGCGTCCAACCTACGGCCCCTTTCATGCAAAACATTACAAAACAGGTACAAACAAATCAAAATTGGCGCAGCTTGCGCTAGTGGCGCAAGGATGGAAAAATAGCCGAGCTGGCGGCCCTGCTCCCTTCGTCGGAGACCCGGATGTGGCACCTCACATGGCGCTGAAAGTTCTCCAAGACTGGCAGTTCCGGATCGTTTTGTCCGCAGCCTTACACATTTATCCCAAAGTGGACCGGGTTATAGCACGCGCTAGAGCCTGCGAAACCGGCTTCGCGATCGGGGCGTCTGTAGCGCAAGCTGTCCTGTGCTCCCCACTTGAGGCGCGGATGCGCGTGAAGTATTTTCTTGGTATTTTAGCGAGCTCCTCACGTGGCGCAAGCCCAATCGCAAGCCAGGCGCACCTCACAAGGTGAACGCTAACATGCGCTCAGTATTTTTTTTTTGCGAACAAATTTTGCGAACGCCACCGGAACAAGCTTAATCTTAAATAGTTGTACTGTTAAGAGAAAAGAAAATTGCGTTTTTACGTAGCCTTCGAACCTCACAGGTGATATTGGTAAACGCGTAAGGATTTCTATGTGGACTCAGTGAGGAAACCCGCCTGTCTGTCTGTCTGTCTGTCTGTCTGTCTGTCTGTCTGTCTGTCTGTCTGTCTGTAGCGTTTGGTGAGTCCCTTGTACGCATGACATATATGCAGGGTCGCTCGTTTTTCGGGTACAACCAGATTTCACTTACTTTTTGCACCCCGAACATGTGTCAGGGGAATAGGGTTAAACACGATTTCTCCCCGAATGGGTCTTTTCAATGCGGCGAACTGCACAATCCTGGGATGACGGTCCGCCGTTCTCAACCAGAACTTGCTGGAAGCAAGCCCCGCAAACACAGCTTACGAACTCGTTGAGTATTGGCATGACTCTACCGCTCACTACCCCAGGCTAGCAAATGCAGCACTGACATTTTTGTGCCTAGCTAACCGAGACTGTGGTGCGAGATGACTTTCTCCCAGCTGAGATACGTTCAACGATCGGACAAGTCTCCAATGGAGACCGACATGTTGCGCGTGCAGATGATAATGTATCTAATAAAAGATGTGTAAAAAAATCGATGACCAGCTTTGTGTGAATAAAATGTTTCATTTCTTAGAAGTTATCAATGCTCTTTACTGTCATCATTATTGATTCATTTAAAAAAAGAAGACAGCATTTCGGAGAGTATTTGCTAGAAAACCCTCATTTCCCCCGATCACCGGCTTGAAACAAGCACAAATTTTCACGCGTTAGAGTTAAGAAGCTCGTGTATACGTATACGAATAAACTAAACTGAGTGTATTACTTTGTAAATCTCTAGATTTAACCTGAAAGCCCCCCCCCCCCCCCCGAATTTCCGATTTGTTTTACAAAAAAAAAAACACGTTTTCTCCCCGATTATCAGGTTGAGAAATACCACCCAATTTTTTCCCCTCCCCCTCGATTGAAAAAAATATAAAACCCGAAAACGAACAACCCTACATATAAGGCCCAAATTGGCGCTAGCGCTTTGATATTTTAATGTATCATAGTCCATACTGCCACTCATCTTCTTCAGTAGAATGCATTTCTGATTGATAATGAAGCCGACTTTAAAGAGTTATGTGTAACTAGCGCGTTATAAGAATATATGCCGTTTATGGCCATATTAAAAAAGGGGAGCCAAAGCGCACTAAAAATGATCTCCCATCAATGCATCTCTGTATAGCAGCGAAGCCTACTTTGGAAGCGCTCGGTGTATAGCGCTGGTTTCGGACACCGGGGGTCTTGGGCATGTAACTGTACTACACTTGTTTTGCAATTCTTCTCGTCATCATTGATGTGCAGCTCTGTAACTGCCGGGCGGTCGCCACGAGGCCTGCGCACACCTGCGCGTGCTCGGCAATTTCTTCGTATCTTTAACTGCGGACACGAAACAACGAAACATTATGATTTGCTAAAAATATTCGCTCTTAAAATATTACACTGTCCTGCCAAAACTGCATTTCACTGGAGGATTTCTTGGGCGCTAATGATTTATTCCGAAATGTGCGAGTAACGCCTATGCTTTTGCTTGACGCGTTTTGTTGTTTCAGCTTTGGCTCTCGGTACCGGTGAATGCGGCATTCGCAAGTGATAACTCGTAATGCTCGTAGTTTTTCGACGCGAAGCTCTCCATTTTGCAAAAAAAAAAGAGAAGAAACTTTATCCCGTTAGTGATCCCACGAAAGGTTTGTAAACTGCGTAAATTTGAGATTGGAAGGGTAACAGAGTGGCTAGGCGCAGACGGGAGTAGAAGTAAGAGAATATTGTTAACTCGGTGAACCGACGAAAATAGGAAATTCGGAGGCAATGAGGGGACTCATTTCAGTTAACCTAAGGAACAAGCAGCGTTTCGTAAAGGCTATTCAACAATGGACCATATTCACACTACCAATTAGGTGATAGAGAAGTGCGCGGAGTATACTCAACCCCTATATATACCCTTCATCGGTTATGAGAAAGCATTTGACTCAGTCAAAACCTCAGCAGTCATTCAGGCATTGCGGAATCATGCTGTAGACTAGCATTAAGTGAGAATACTAGAGGATATCTACAGTTGGTCCACATCTACCACCGTCCTGCATAAAGAGAGTAAAAAAATACCTATAAGGAACGGCGTCAGACAAGGAGACACAATCTCTCCAACGCTATTCACAGCATGTTTACAAGAGGTATTCAGAACACTGGATTGGGAACAGGTGGGCGTGAGGATGATGATTATGATGATGAGTGGACTGCGTCAGCGCAGGCCAAAAGTGATTGGACATCGAGAGTCATTCGTCTTGCAGTGAACTATAATAGATGGCTTATTAAAAGAGAAGGACGGTGTTCTAAACTTTACGAGGAGTGACACTTTTACGAGGAGTGGCCCTCCCTGTGCGGCCATGCGTAAAGCGTCAGTGCGGCGCTTACAAAATCGGGCCATGAAAACACCTCTTTTCCCCAGTTTTATTTTCAAGGGCGATCGATACGGGGTCATAGTTTCCACTGGTCGCACTTTACAGCTGGTGGCAAAGGCAGGATGCCACGATTGACACTTGCCAAAGTTTAGAACGAAACACTCAACATGTTTCATACAAACGCATCAAGAGAAAAAAATAAATGGCCGGGGGCATGAGAGGAGACAACGAAGACGGAAATTGGGCGGCTTGGGGTCTCAGGAGAAGAAGTGCTTGAGGTTTCTCATTCATGATTTAGTATGCTTAGTCGTGTGGTTCACGTATCGCTACCCTTTATCCTGACTGAACGGTTCTACTAGATTATGGATGCCAGAGAGAGACAGGCAGCTGAACGCTACACTCAAAAATGCACTCACGAAAGAATTCCACAAAAAAAATTAACTTGAAAGATTTGACAAAAAAAAAAACTCTAGCAGCAAACCACTACATGACAGCGTGCATTTCTGCAACCACGGTAAAAAGAAATTTTCTTTCGGTGATGTACATGGCGTTAGGCGTTGTGCACTTACCAACCGTCCAGAGAAGCTGCTTCTTTCGCCGGTCCGGTTAAAGGAACGAAGGTGTGACAACCGAAAAAAAGAAGGCTTTATTCGAAAGTGATGTCGGTTTTCATGCTCTCGGTTAAAAAAGTTCAGAAGATCGACCGACAAGCTTTTAAGGAACCTTTAGACCGGAACGTATCCTTCCATGATGAGAATCCTAACACAACGTGCGAGAAAGAGGCCGAAAAATCTAAAGTAAAAAAACCACACCGCCTGAAGATCATCTGGTCAAGGGTTAGAGGCGGCGTAGATTTTGAAATCTCCTACCTCCTAAAAATGCGCTTTCTAGCACTGAAAACAGAAAAATGGGTGGTCTACACACAAAAAAAGAAACGCAGCGATTCCCCTATAAGAAACGGGTGGAAACGACTATGTGCTTCAATGCTGCAAGCACCGCTCAAGTACAGATGGGAACTGCAGAAAGGACTGCCTGAAGTGAACAGGCATCGCTTTCACTCTTCAGTTTCACAAAGTCGACGCAGTCGTCTGCAAAGAGGTGCAAGTAGAAGTTATAATGGCTTGACTTCGTTAACCGAAATGTGAAGAAAGAGGGGACCAAGGATACATCCTTTCGGAACACCGGAGTCAAATATACAAAGCGGGAAATCGCGGCAATTGGCTTAAACAAATTGGGCTCGACCAGTTTCTGAGATTGGTTACATGATTTCGTTTGCTGGGTAGGTATTACTCAAAGACGAGCCATCGTTGCCTGCAATTTTCTTGTTGAGCAGCCACTCCCCTTTCAGCCCTGAATGAGTTATTTCTAGTAAAAAAGATTTTGTGTGCGTGTTTTTCTTATTCTTGTGATCCTCTAAGCTTACAAACACAAAATTGAGCATCTGGTGCAAGTAATTAGGGATTTAGAGGCAGTACATCTGATTCGTTCATCAGACAATTAGAATTTTAAAACCCAAGGGAAATGTTCTCTGCTTGTTTGCCTAAGTTTTAAAAATCAGTAAGTCCACACGCAAAAAATAAAGCCGGTATTGAAAGTATTTTTTGAGTTACAGCCATGTAATCAAACTAGGACATCGGTCCTTGGGGTCACCCGATGTCAGTTTGGTCTTCACTGCAATGCCTTCCTGTCTCCAGCGTTACGCTGTAGCAAAAAGCGATTAATGGTGACAAGTATCGAAAAAGGAATCCTTGAATAACTATTTCCCAGAAAACAAGCTGTTTTGGTTTCGTTCTGAAATTTGTAGAATTTCGGGTAATCTCCTAAATATAGGACACCAGAGCAGAAACGGTTGTCATTGGGAAATTCTATGTTCGGTGTGGTCGCACTTGGAATTGTTAGCTGGAATCGTTACTTGGGCTCGCTACTTCGAACTATTACTGATATTTTCAACTAATCGGAGCTTATCCACTTAAGAGCTCTTTCTTACAGTTCTGGACAACCACGATTGAAATAAAGTACAGGCTAGGCTGGCTGAAACTGAGGGCAAATTTGCGTCTGGCGTGAGCGCTCCAGTCTTAACAAACTAGAATACCTGTAACGAAAACTAGAGTTTGACAACATTATTTACTAATCGTTTGCTGTTGGCAGAATGATGAGAATGGAATAAGATGAGAATGAAAGGAGACAAAATACAGTGAGTGATAGGGTTAAAAACATATCCAATGAATGCATCCTGTGCAGTGTTGTACGTAACAGCGTTCCAAGGAACGGCGTTCCTGGAACTAGTTCCTTTTTGGAGGAAGGAAGGAACGCCACCGTTCCATTAAGGATCGATGGAACTGTAACGGTAACTCGTTAGATTTTTGAAGGAACGGCAGGAACGGCGTTCCTGCCGTTACATCGCCAGGATTTGGCTGTGTTTGATGCCAAAGCTCGAGTACAAAAATCACAAGTCGTCGTGTTTCTCTTCCTATAAGCTGCCCAATCTGCCCGCCCTTCAGCGGATTGTGCTTCCTCGAAGGCTAAAGGCAGAAAAATAACCACGCAGTGGTTCGCAGCTTAGGCTTGCTTTCATGCCGGTTGAGTTACGCGGCGTTCGACGGGTGAACAGCGCTGCCGCAAGAATGCTTTTCACCTTTCATCATTTGTCTGGGGTGGCCAAAATGCACGTCTGGCCGATAGAATTGTTGGCGCCGCAGGTTCCTTGTGAAACCACCCCTTCTGTATATTGTCAGGGGTAATTACAGCATTAGTGCTCGCGAGGCGCGGGTGCGTTGTTGTCGGGGCAGTTGCGCTCGCTGTGAGGTCATTCAAAGGGTCGCCAGCTCTCAAAAGAGCTGGGCGCACCGCAGTGTCTCGGGATGTTGTCTTGCTCGAAGTTACAGAGTACGCGCGCAGTTCGTCACGGTGCGGTCTGTCGCCGATCTGGCGGGAATGGGCCGACGGGAGTGCAGGGTGCTTTTGTATTGCATGCGTCGTGTTGACAAAGGGCAGTAATTCTGTCACTGTTGGGCATATTTTCGTCGCGCGCCGTATGGACAATACCTGAGAGAGGGCGCCCGAAGGTCAACTTTCAGCGCTCAGAGTTGCTGTAGTTGGTCGGTTTCAAATTAAACCTGTGTTATACTTGTGCCTTGATGAATACCTGGAAGTTTGAGTGAGAGTGTTAGTGTGGATCACGTGATTGTTTGTGCACAAATATTTGGGTTTTGTTGACCTGGCCAATCAGCGGCCCACTATGTGTTAGTTAGAACTTAGTAGGTCCTCGAGGCTTGGTTTTAGTTTAATAAAACCGAAGTGCTTGGTGCTCTTGGACAGTCAGAGCGAGAACTATGAAGTCCATTTACAGAAGCTTGAGTCCGGTCGGTTGACAGAACCCGAGCTAACGCGGAGCCCCTCGTGAGTTAGCTAGGTTTAGCCAGAGAAGACCGTCTGGTTTAGCTGAGATAATTTAAGCATTTCTCTGTTTTTTTTATGTGAACTTCGTTTATCGGGGGCGCAGGAATCGCGCGGCGCCGAGACTGACCATAAGAGAGAGAGATAGCTGGTTTTTTTTTTAGTTTTGTTTGAGCAAGTAGCAAGTTGGGTCTTCGTGGGTCTACCGGACATTTGAGAATCATCGAACGCCATCTTGCCTGCTCCGGCACCAACCGGGATTCTGTCGCCTGCTGCAATGTGTTTTCTTAATCGCAAATTTGTGCTGTACGATCCGCAACGCTTCACTTTTGTAACCCCCTAAACCAAATCCTGCAAAGGGTCCTGTAAAGTATTTTAAATAAACTAATATTGAATCTAATGCGAGAAATTTAATTATCTTCCTTCACGTGAGTAACTTTGTATTTGCACATCTGACGCGCAGGAACCTTACTGCGTCTATTATATGTGTTGCACCTATAATAGACGAGCACCAAAAACGCAGTTAGACATGTCTGGGGTTTGTGCGGTGCTTCCTGAAAAAAAGTTGTCAGGGAGCGTTCCTTTGGGTTCTTTTTATTTCTAGATAATCTGCTGCCGGCGGTGTTCATATTCGTATAATATACGTAGTTCGATTATAGTTTTAAAATTCTAACTCTATTTTACCTATCAGACCCTATATTTTAATTTAAAAAATCGAATGTAACGTTAAAGCAGAGTCATTCAATAAAGCATAGAAGGACTCTGGTTAAAGTAACGAAACGTTCCAATTTTTGAACTGGAACTGGAACGCGTTCCTTTCGAAATAAAGGAACTTGTAACGGTAACTCGTTTCAAAATTGGGAAGGAACGAGGAACGAGGTTTCGTTCCTATTTTAGAGGAACGTGTACAACACTGATCCTGTGTTATTGTGTCTATTGTGGGGCGAACTCAAGCCATAGACGGAAAAATGGTAATAAAGAGAGACCCATTGCAATGAAGCTTCATGACTATAAGAAAAAGTTGCAATATTTAAGCTGCGAAAACAGTTAAGGGGAACGAAAAACAAAGACTATCACAGGAAACTCCTGAAAAACGAATGTTATCGTGACAATCAAAGGTCCAGCTTGTTCACGACATGTCAGTGATACGATATATACGTGTGGAATTGCGTATGGACAGCTACCATTAGCTACTGCCGCGTTAAAATGGAAAGCTTCGAGCTATGGAACGCCTCGTGTTTCAAAGATACCTGGAGCCTGAGAAGTATTGTGTGAGGACGCGAAAAGTCTCCGGTATCCATGCGTATACAGTACCGCTGCAAAACCAGCCGTCCGGTGTCTGTAGTAGGAAGACGGCTCCTAAACCTACCATTGGCGGCGATGCGTTCCATAGCACGCTCAGCGCAGGCCGCTCAGCGTGGCAGCATGTACCGCACCGCTATGGAGCGGGCGACCGCAACCTCAGAAGTTTTGGAATTTCGTCGTCCACAATACCTCGTCGGTACCCCGCACCAAAAATCGTAAAAATTATTCGCAACGCAAAACTTGAAGGAGCAGTCGGCTGCGTTCAATTTTACACTAATGTGTTCGCATTGAAATCTCATATGAAGTACTTCGGTGTTCTGGGAATTCTTTTTAATGACAGACTTTTAGGGGCCAAGCAGCTTAAGGCCGAGGCTTGTCCGTCGTCCGGCGTCCGTGCTCACGGCAAAGCACCGTGTAAATCGAAACATCTGTGAACGAAAGGTTCACAAAGGGTTAACAAGAACAAAATAAAAGGTTCACAAAAGGTGAGAGAGACAGGCAGAAAGAGAGGGAGGGAGGGAAGGAGGGAGACGCACAGCACCATGTAAATCGAAACATCTGTGAACCAAAGGTTCACAAAAGGTTAGAGAGAGAGAGAGAGAGGGAGAGAGAGAGAGCTCCTGGAGAGCCGTGCTGCGCGTGCGTGAGGAGCATTGGATTGGATCACATTGAATTGAATTTGGAGCGAATTGTATCGTATTGGATTGGATTATATTGAATTGGATTGGATTGGATTGGATTGGATTGTAAATCGTTTGAGCAGCAGTAAGCACTCTCACGGGTGATTTACGGTAAGAACGATCCCCAGTGCTTCGCTCACTCGTCATGATTCACTTCGTGGAGATGCGGGAATTTTTTAATGTAACCCTGGCTTCAGCGAAAAACTTGGCGCCGTGCAACTGAGTTTTCAATTAGGTGCGCAAAAAACAAAGCTTAGAAATTCAACAGTGCTTTTTTTGGAGTCATACGTCGACTGTTTAAAGCTTCTTCGCTGTAGAAGTTCTGGCATTTCTTAAATTCAAACCTACCTAGTTAATTCCAGTTAAATTTGGGTTTAGATGATCCCGCTGTCACTAGGTTAAACTGGCGGTCTTTAGGAAAGAAAAGAAAGAAGAAAGCAAGGAAGAAAGAAAATGAAAGGAAATAAGGACAAGAGAAACACTCGGGCTATAAAGAACAAAGCCCGACGTCATCCAGTTTCCTTAGCTTTTCAGGCTTCTTTCCAAATCCCCACGCTTTTATTCAGAGCCTCGCCAAGACTTCTACTCAAACACCGATCTAGTACAAAATAGAGCAATATCTGCGTGCCAGCATCACTAAGTCGCCTCACGACAGAAACAGAAAGAAAATAAAGGTGAATTTGAATAAAGCTGGTCTTTCTCGCGAAATGCGCTATCCAAATAAATCCCCCTTTCATCGCCCATGTTTATTCATTAACTGCTCTCTGCAGTTTATGACGGTCGTTAAGAGCCCCCATAGCACGAACTCCCGAAAGACGAAGACAAAAAAAGAAGGACACTTCGGCGAGATTTGTAGTTCATTGCCAAGTTCTTACCGGGTGCACTTAGGATATTGCATTGCGCCCTCTCCTCTTTCCGCCAGAAAAAAGCGCTGAGACCGCTTCCTACGAGGCGGAAGCCGAGCCGGTGTTTGTGGCGAAGCTCAGTTTGTCTTGAGGGCACTGCTATCAGTGTGTGCGGTGAAGTTCGTACTGTTGAACCCTCCCGGCAATGGTTAGCTCAACAGCCGCAAATGCGAGCGAATCTGGTGGTGGTGGTGGTTCCAGGGAAATAGCGCGTACCCACTCAGGGGGATTGGGCAGGAAATGGGCGCCTTACCGAAAGAAATTAGGTAATTTTTTTAGGGACTGAAAAATATTTAAATATTAGGATGGATTAGCAGTAGATGAGTAGAGAAATAAGAGTAAGGAGATTAGAGAAGCAAAGAAAAAAAGGTAAAAACGAACACCGTTTAATGAAAATTGGAAGTAAGAAACACGAAAAAAGTGGTACAGACGAAGCAGTGAGCGGGGCGCGCATATTCTTGACAAGGGAATCCAGTCGGGGTAAATGCTGTCTAGCACGGCAGACGGCCTGATTCCAGGATGAATGAGTGCAACGCAGTGCAAAGATCCCCGTGGCAGAACCCCAGTTCCTTCGCCGCCCGTCAGATTTGTAATAATGGTATTAGGTGACCCAGCGAACACGTTTTTTTAGAACCACGCTATAATTAACCCGGTCGTTTCAAAGCTCTTGTCGCGTTTACGGTACAGGCTAGGAAAATTTAGATAATGGCTTTTGAAAGCGCTACCGCTTCTGATTGTTCCAGAGAAATATTGTAGCTACAATGAATTTGTTGTGTTGCTACGAGAACTTTTGGTAGTGAGGCTTCACATGTTCCGTTTTACACTTAATCTACGCAAAGCGCGGTCACGAGATCGGGACACTAATGTTTAGGTTTGTTTGAGGTAAAGATAAATCCTCCAATAGAGGAAAGCGACGCGTAGTAGCTCGAGTTTGTTGCATGCTGCATCCATGAGGCCAGGCACTATTTCCCTGCCTGCAGTTAAAGGAGCCATGAAGACAAAATACAACTTTGTTTAATTTGAAAGAAATAGGATTCAGTATCTTATTCAGCCCAATTACAACCACAAAAGATGTTTTTTAACGAAAAAAAGCAAGAAGTATTTAAAAACTTTCAACTTTTGCGCCACAGTGTCGTGTAATGAGCAAGAATGACGTCATACGGGCCAACAATAAAACATAAGTTTCAGTGCGTTAACTGCCCGTTAGCATTCAATTGATGCGGTCAAATGGAACTAGAGGCCCCATTACAGACGTCCACTCATGTGTCGTCGCGACAGGTCTGTTAAGCGGCCGCCAATCGCACAAATAAGGTTCCGTGACGTCATAGAAAAGTTGCGGGAAATTGGCTAGGGGGTCGCGACTGCTTCAAACGTTTTCTTTAATACCTCCGTTATTTGTTCTAAGATTGCGATGATATTGGTATCATTGTTATCGGGACTAAGCAGTCTTTCTAATACACTCAACTTGTATTTTGTCTTCACGGCTCCTTTAAATTGCGAGTAGAATGACTGCCTTCTCAGTCTAAGTGAAATGTAGTGTGAGTTGAACGACGCCTTCCGGGCCAACGCTGCCTGCAAGAGTTTTCACTGACCGTAAGGTGTAGGCAGCTACTCACTTAATAGGCCTGAGCAGGTTCTGAGCAAACTGAAGAAAATGATCACACTCAGCAATTCAAGGGACGAACATGCAATTAAAGGCTGGGAAGCAGAAGGGTCTCACAGAAGGCGTGCCTTCCACGCAACAGAAGGGAGCTGATGAAAGAGAGAGGAGGAGGGATATTTACTAGCCAACGATGTATAACGGTATAGCTTGCAGGAAGCCGAGACTTCGGTCACGTAAAAGGAGTCCACACAGGCGGCGACGAATAATGACATGTTGCTGTGCCACGTGGAACGGCCGGAACGGCGACACCCTGGCGGCGATGATGGAAAGCCCACTCAAAGGGTTAGCAAAACGGACGGCAACCTCCCAGGAGGATTGCGCGCCCCGATAAGTTCAATTCCAGAGCGAAAGAACTGAAACCGAGTCTGAGAAGTAGGTTAGCGTTCTTAGAGCCTTCTCGCTCTGCGAAGCGCAATATCTCGCGAAGTTTGAAAGAGGGGAGTTGAAGGGTTGCTACGCGTCTGGCCCACTGGTGGCGAGATTTTCCGGCCGCAACGGGTAAAAAAAAAAAAAAAAACGAAACACGAATAGGAACACGAATTCGCAACTCGACAACTGAGTTGAGTTTCTATCTAAAATAGCTTTATTTCCCTCAAATTCTCACGCGTCTCTCTTTCTTACGGCTTGCTTGACTCCTCCAGTTCACCCGTCTCTCTTATTATCTTCTTTTTCTGCTCATTCCGAGGCCCTATACTCTTCAGGAACGTTTTCGTGGCCCGGCTGAGACAGGGTAGTATCGGCAAAATGGGCGGCTGGGAAGCTACGCAATAATGCAGCCGCAAAAACGAGTTTTGTTTCCTCTTTTTTTCCAGAAGTCCCATTGGGCTGCCTCTTCCATCACGCGCGATTTCTTCTGTTCGTCTGCGAGGCCGAAAGTGTGCTGTAGGAAAACAAAGAACTTGAACCCAATAGGGAGGATTTTTTTCTTTTTTGTTTTTTTTTGTTTTGGTAGTGAAGGTGGGCTGCAGCTTTTGGAAAGATTGACCGGAGATGAAGGCGGTCCCTGTGCAAATGTGAATAGCTGTCGCGTCGCTGTCACTAAAAAGTGTCATGACTTGAACTGCTACACTTTCGGCCCTACCACTAGTATTGGATAGAAGTTCTTGGCCTCGCTCCACGATTAAGTTTTCGCTGCGCCACTCAGCCGAATCAGGGGTAATTGTTTTGATATTTGTTAAGGTTCACGGTAACGTCGCCGCTTTTTGAAAACTCGGACTTCCTTGCGTTCAGGAAAATATCCCTATATGTGCGGGTCGTTGCATCGGCGGGGCGTAAGAAACGTTCCTTGTCTAGTGAAGTTTTTATATTTTGGCGAGTTTAGCGAGTAAAAAAAATGCATTAATGGTGTTTACCAAATTCGAATCCCCACTTTTTGGGATTTTCGTGGGTCCGGCTTCAGCATTCCTTTTAGGAATTTTCTGATTGAGTCACATGTTTAGTAACGAATACGTCGTATTTGCATCAATAGTATTGTGAGACCATTGTTTCACAATTTGTAGAATATAAAAGCACTCAGTTTAATTAATAGTAGAATTCAATGAATCATCACCGAGTTTTCTTGGTCCGTCGGGTTTTTAATAACGTCTTTAAAACTCTGGTGTTTACCCTCCGCAGTGGCTGAGGCGAGAAAGCGTTGTGTTGCTAAGCCTTAGGGGCGAGGGTTCGATACTGGCAACGAGATCGTTTTTCGATGAAGACGAAAAACAAAAATTACGGCCGTGTGCAGAGGCTTCGGCGCAGGTTAAAGAGAGTCGGGTGGTTTAAATTAGTCCGTAGCACTTCACTACGGTGCGTCTCATATCCAAGGATAAGCTTGATTACGTGAAAACACCAAATTTTCTTGATATTTGCATTTGATCTACGCGATAAATATATTTTTATTAAATGGATGCTGAAGGTATTTGTCAAACTCCTGGTTGCGTTTGCATTGCTCGGACGGGATCAAATAAACGTACTTTCCGTCGTTCATCCGGTCGCTAAAGAAGTTTATTTGATTTCTGAAGCCTGAAAGAAAAAAATACGATGCGACGTCTGCGGCGGCCGCAACAACTTTTTCTTCTTTCTTCCTTCTTTCCTTCTTCTTTCTTTCCTTCTCTCTTTCTTTCCTCTCTCTTCTCTTCTCTTCTTCTTCCTCCTTTCCTTCTTCTTCTCTTCCTTCCTTCTTCCTTCTCTTCCTTTCCTTTTCTTCTTCCTTTTTTTCTTTCTTTCTCTCTTTCTTCCTTTCTTTCTTCTTCTTTCTTTCTTCCTTTCTTTCTTCTCCTTTCTTCTTTCTTTCTTCTTCTTCTTCCTTTTCTCTTCTTTCTTCTTTCTCTTCTTTTCTTTCTTCTTCTTTCTTTCTTCTCTTTCTTCTTCCTTCCTTCTTTCTTTCTTTCTTCTCTCTTCTTTCTCTTCTTCTCCTTCCTTTCTTTTCCGTCTTCCTTTTTCTTCGTTCTTACCCTTGACGCTTGCGTGCTCTTTCATTTCTGGACTTACAGTTCTATTCATTCACGCCTTCTTCTATCTTTATTCTTTCTTTAGCGCAAAGTTTAGTAGCTATGCAGCATGACGCAAAATCGTGCCGTGACTGTGCTTTTGCGGCATGTTATTGGACGAGCTGTACAGATTTAATACGTTCTTTACAGCACTGCGTGGCACCGATGTCTATTTCGCTTAGGAAGCTATTAGTAGTATCTGGACAAGACATTTGTGCGTGCTGCCATGGCTGTCGGCTTCATTTCTTGGCAGAGCTGACAGACACTTGAAATTACGGTTCCCTACAGCAGCATGCGTGGCACCCGACGTTGTCGTTGTAGCCTATTGCCGATATCTGAGAAATCGACATACCGTACTGCTGCCATGCTGTCCGCTGCAGACTGGGCCAGATAAGCCTACCAGCACCGCTTAGTATCGTACCGTTCACTAGCCGAGGCGTACGCAAGGAATGAACGCCTTTGCAGCGTCGGAGACGCTCGAATGCTAATCTTTTGGCCTCCACCTTCAGAGCTTTACCTGCTCGTCATGTGTGTCGTAATGGCAGGAAAAGCGATTGCGCATGCGTGGTCGTGCTGCTGACCGCCCTGTTAGTTTACCTGCGCAAGCAAAATAAACAGAGTTTATTTTTACGCTGTACGTTTTCTGAAGAGCGCTTGTCGTGCGTTAGTTTCGCCCTTTACAATTAAAACTTCGGGTGATTTCAATTCCTCATTACCTATTTTGTGTCCGGTAACACTTATCTTTCCCTTGATTGACCCTTAGATTTTCTACGAGTGTATCAGTCGCACGCACACGTACCTTACAGCTCCACTGAAGGGAAAATCGGAGGAGCGTCGTAGTAGGGTGGAGTTTATTCCCTTCATGGACCTAATAAACTTAATACGCTGTGCGAACAAGCATAATGGAGCCACATTCTTCAAGACGCAAATTTCGCCAGGAACTTCAGTTTTTACTCTGCGATCGACTTTCCACGATTAGTCGCCGGTTCGGCGACTAATCTGCAGTCAAGCCAATCGAAAATTGTATGTGTCATAAGAAACGTCATAGAAAATTGGCAAGGAGTATGCCAAGGAAAGGAAAGTGCTTTTGAAAAGGTTTTTCAACTAAATATATTCGCGTAAAAGGCTCCCAGAGTGGTCGAAGCATGGCTATCGATTCCAGACTTTAACCAGCACAACTAATCCTGCAATGTTTGCAGATCACTTCGGTGTCCCTTAAGCAGTGTTTATTCATTTTGAGTCAGAAAATGTTCGATGCTAGTGACGCACAAAAAAGGAACTTGTAATAGCTGGCAAAACAGGCGGTCAGTCACAATCTCTGCTGGCATTCTGGGCAATAGTGACTCTTGTCGTGTTAAGCCAAAGAGATAATTTGTAATCCACAAGGGCGTCAGCGAGTAAGATGCGGTTAGCTGGGAATAGTGAGTTTACGCTTTTCCGCTGCTGTTTGCCCTTGCGTTTTGACAATTTTCTCAAAATTTTGTCCGTTTTCGCTTACAATGTTGTTAGGAGTGCATTTTTGTATTTATTAATGACACAAAAAATGTATTAAGTCCAAGACATTAGTACTATTTGATTCCTGATTCTTTTTTAGCGATCACTGCTGCTTGATGCATTGGCAGATTAGTTCCAAGACATTAGTACTATTTGATTCCTGGTTTTTACTTAGCAATCACTGCTGCTTTATGCATTGTCAGATTAATGTTGATTCAAGTAACAGTTTCATGTTGCGGCCACAAATATCCTCGCACAGAGCAAGCGGTCGGGGAGAAATAAGGTTTAAAGCAATCTTACGAGCGTCATTCGCGGAGAGAGAGAGAGAGAGAGAGAGAGAGAGAGAGAGAGAGAGAGAGAGAGCAGATAGAGAGAGAGAGAGAGAGAGAGAGAGAGAGAGAGAGAGAGAGAGAGAGAGAGAGAGAATCTTTAACGAAAACTGGAGAGGTCAGCACCTCTAACGGTAGGGCTTGCTAACCCAGATGGGGGTGAATACAGTGAGACGAAAGAGAGAAAGGGAAAGGAAAGGGGGAGGCCAGAGTAATACATCGCTATGTACATCGAGGTATGGATTCCGATATACACGACTATAAGCCACCCTTAAATATCGCTGCACAAAACATGCAACTGTTCATTAAACCATGCAGAGATGTACACATATTGAAAATGTATATGTTCCGGGGGTTCAGACGACCTCTTTCAGTAATGGGTACGCAAAAAGATCAAGGAGGGAATATCAGGCCATACTGGTTTTCCCAGCATCCTTCAGCACGCCTCAGTGTCGGACGAACTCGTAGGATCGTTAGATTTTTGCCCTCAGATAGTGTGCTCGTGTGCCCTGAAATATGCTTTCAACTAGACTACAGAAAAACAAAGCAACAACAAAAAAATTTCCCCACCTTTCCGTAGGAACCCTGAGTAGTATGCGAAGCAGCCGTGGGGTGCGCGAGCCCTCGTTGCATCAGTAGCAGCTTCTTGTCAGCGTTGACGTTTCCTTTCGGCTTCGTGAGCCCGAGCTTCTTGACGGTGTTTACGGCGCCCTTCATCTTCCCGAGCCGGAGCTCAGGATCGTCTTTGCGACGTTGACGTGCCGTTCAGCTTCCCGAGCCCGAGGTTCAGGATCTGCTTGCCGGCGTTGACGTGCGGCTTCAGCTGCGCGAGCCCTCGCTCCATCAGTAGCCGCTTCTTGGCGGCGTTGACGTTTCCTTCGGCTTCGGCGAGCCCGAAGTTCGGGATCGGCCTGTCGCCGCAGCCGTTTCGTGGCAGCGCCTCGAGCCCTCTTCTCCGCGGCGCTGTCCGCGGCGCCAACACTGGTGTTGACGCTGGCGTTGCAGGTGGCGTTACCGGCGGCGTTTCCCGTGGCACTCATCGCGGCGTTATGGGAGGAGGTTCCCCTACGGGAAGATGACGGCGGTGGTTGAACGCGAAGCTATCTCGTGATGGATTCTTTTGGTTGGCAATCCCTAGGGGCATCCTGCCACAATCATCATCAGTGTGCCTGGCCAGGCATGCGCAGTGGGCGGTGTGGACGCCGCACAACGGCGCCCACACAACGCGGATGGAACAGGCGCCACCAGAAGCTGCTTCGCATCTAAAACAAACAAGAAGGCCAAACAGAGAGGCGACGCCAATAAACCTGCCACGGTTGCACAAGCTAAGATTAATATACCAAAAAACGCGACCTAGTGGAATTCTGAAGGGCCTGAGGTACTGCATAGGGTCCTCAGGCGCGGAAAATGTGCTTGGGCCGGTCTTAAGGCAGCATTTCTTCACTTTCACTTTCGTGGCAAAGAAGTACGCAAGGAGGCTGCTTCCATTTGATATACTGTAACTTGTGCACGTTTTAGCGCACTTTTAACGATGCGGAAACTTCGGAACTTTTATTCCCCTTTTGAGGCCCCGCTCGGAGCCCTTCCATTCGCTTCGTTAACGTGGGCGCTGCACTGAGTGGGAAAACGCTGCACCCGCTCCGTCCGCCACCAGTGTCAATTGACTCAATCCACTCGGCAATCTGTCTGGGAGAGAAAAAAAATTAATGGCAAAACATACCGGGTAATTTTGAAAGCCTCAGGGTGTTAGATGCACATGTAACAACTGGAGGTCTCGGTATTTGCGGTTGAATAAGCAAAAAAACTGTGCATGATTCCTCTGTCATAAGGATCGGTAAAGCACAAAAGTGAAATGGGCAGCGAAATGTGCAGCTCAGCATGGTTTGCAGGTCGGCGACTGTCTTGTGAGTGTGCTTGGCGAGTGACGTCCTGCGTGCGGGTCACTTCCACAAAGGTGTACTTGCGTCCTTCCCGTGACGGATATGACGTCAGTGAAATCTTGGTGTATCCCGGCATAAAACACTTTCGTGTTACAATATAAAAACCGAAAACGAACAACGTCAAGTATAACGTACTGATGGTGATGATGATTGCTATTGGTTTTACCTTTGTAGCGGGGTGATGACACGTCATCTTACCAAAAAGGACTAATATACCTATGTTTTATACTCTTGGTTTAATACTAGCGCTTCTTAAAGCAGGCCCAAAAATATATTTTTTCTCTTACAGGTGGTAACTGTCCTAGGCAATATTCCCCTCTCTGCTTTTTCTCCACCAGCATTCTAATCTTTTTTTCGTCGCTTCGACAGCCTTGAAGTTAACGTCCTCTGTGCTACCCTTAAATCCTAGGACTTGTGGAATCCGAATATTTCCCTCGTGTAGATTTGGATGGATACCCGCACATTCTAACACTATGTGCCGCATAGTTTCTGTTTCTTTTCCGCAGACCACGCATACCCCATCATTTTGTGAATACTTCCCAGAAACTCTAAGTTCGCAAGAAACTTGATCTACCCTCAAAAAGCTAAAGCACTGCCCTGGGAATTATCGTAGAAATTCTACTTTCTGATGTTCAATTTCTCAGCCCTGTACATCTGTAACGACATTTTAACTGCCATTTTTTCTCTCCATTTATTCGTTTCTATCTGCCTTGCATCTTTTTTTGGTTACCTTGGCTGTTTTGGATTCTCCACTGTTCTTTCCGTATTTCATCGTTAGCCCTCTAGTCTTCGTTAACCACTGCGTGTCCACGCTTTTCAATTATAGGTACCTAAAAACCTTAGCTGCCCACCTTCGGTGATCCATTGCTCTCAACCTCATCTCAAAATATATTTTACTGTGAGCTTCTCTAACTTCAAATGACGCCCAGCCCATATCTGCGTGCACTGCTTCGTTAGTTGATTAGGAATTGCGAATGTTGTATCTGCTAATAAGCACAAAATGAATATTAATACATCTTAATTTTACGCCACGATCTAATATACCTTGATGCCACCGTGCTAATCGTCACTATCAACAAACAAATATTATTGTATACTAATTCAATTTAATCCACGCTATTCCAGCCAAATTCAACTTAACAATCCATAATCCACCTTAATCGCACCTTACTAGTCATTACTCCGAATCAGTCCATAATTTTATTCTTTAACTTTGGTAATCATGCTTTGGCTCGCTTCTGGACTTCCTTGCTTCATTAAGGTTTTTGTTTCATTCGTTTCGACACCAGGGACGTTCGAGGTCAACTATATATAACGCTTTCGTCTTAATAAATCAATGTTACATGTTCACCGTTCAGAGACCTGGCAAAGTTCCGAATTACGGCAAGTACAGCGCCGTATATCGCCCCCTAAGCCCAACATTGGAAACTAAGCATCGTCAGTTTCTTAACGCCCGAGTTTGTGTTTGAACATTGTTTGCTTCAGGGGGGACCTACTGGGACGGGAACTGGTTCAGAGTGTTCTGCTCTTTTTTTTTTGTTTCCTTGTTCTGTCTTTTTTTGCGGATTTTCTTTAATAGAGCAGAAACCTTCCTCTCCGTACGACCAGTTTGTGGCTGCTAGCACGTACTTTCGATCACCTTTGATCGGCGTCGTACCCTAGCACTTCTTTGCAAAAAAAAGGAATTAAGAAGGGCAAGTCAACGAACAAAGCGGCATCTCTTTACTTGACACGCCTCAGTGCGTCTTGAGCACTGATGGCTTGGGCTCCTAACCGGGGCTAAGCTCTCGTAATCGGCTTGCGCAGAAAACACTGACACCCCCAGCAGCCGTAATCTCTCTAATGTCGGCGCCTGCAAACGGCTGAGCGAGTCACACTAATCGTAGCGCTGGCTCGGTTGCCTTCGCTAACGCCGTGGTCAACCGAGTAAAGATCGAAGTTCAGAGAAAATAACTGGAGGGCTTTTGATACAGTGCCGCATGTAGCCTTCTCTAGCGGGTTCCTTATTTGCAGCGATATTGTAGCGTAAGCTACACTGACCGAGGTTGAGCAGTTTCGCGTGGGCCGTGAAGGGCCGATCTGCGCAAGCGCGAGGAGCATTGGATTGGTTTGGATGGGATCGGATCGGATCGTATTAGGTTAAATTGGATTGTGTTGGATTGAAATCCAATCCAATCGGAGTACGAGTGTGTAGAGAATTGTGGCTGCACATTCGCCGGTCTGCGCATTCCAGAGGAGTGACGTCATAGCCGCAGCAGCTGTGCATCTCGGTTGCGCAGTAGCCAAGTCTGACGCTGCGTTGTAGCCGCTTGATAGCCGTTTGGCGTGGCTCCTGGACAGCCGCGCTGCGCAGGCGCGAGGAGCAGTGACTGGGCTGGACTGGATTGGATTGGATTGGATTGGATTGGATTGAAAATCGTTTTAGCAGCAGTAAGGATAATAATCACCTAATCCTAGACAACCAGAAAACCTAAGAATAACCACCTGAACCTCAGCTCACGCTACGTATATCCTGGCATAGCCGAGCTAAGCCACTGCTAATTTTTTCCTCGCCTTGCAGTCAGAGCCGCTGTTAGGTCGTGTTTTCTTTTAAACCTGAACGGGCTGCCGTCAACATAACTCAGCTTCTTTCAACGCAGGGGGAGTGAAGTGCAGCTACGGCCAAAGGGGCACGCGAGGTTACAAAGAATATATGGAAGACAGCCGGCCACCGCAAGGGTGGGCCGACGTCAAACCTGTTGACGCAAGCGTATAACTTTCATGGTAGTTGCGCACATGACGAACATACGACATCTTCCCTGAAGTAACCAACGCTCCTAAAGAATTAAAGGAGAGTACCACCAAAAGGGGCGTCAGCTCTTAGATATATTTTACGTAGGCGAAGCTTAAAGAAATTGGGTACGCTTACCTCTTAAAGGGAGCCATAAAGGCAAAGCACAAGTTTGGTTCATTCAAAAGATTGCCGTTAGAATCATAATGACACCACTTTTAACGCACACTTCTCTCAAATAAGCTATATAATTAGGAAAAAGGGAATAGCCATGCGACCCACTTAGCTCATTTCCCGCAACCGAACCTATGAGTCATACCAGCCTGCTCTGCGATTGGCGGAGGCCAGCAAAAGCAAACGCAAATTAGGCAGAGCTTATAAGCTTGCCGAACGAGCTATTGACGCGTAAATGTAATGCATATCCATTTTAAAGCAGTAAGACGGTGCAGGTAGAAACCAACAAAGTTCCGAAAATAACACGTAAACATAGAAGTACCGATGCGCACTGCTGTTGGTACTGGGCGCACTATGCTTGTTTTAGCTGCACAGCAGTCCGACGCTTTGAAGTTGTCTTATACGACGCTGGCCGATTGGCGTAAGTGACGTTGCCTAACGTAAGTTTGTTTGTCAAGCATACCCTTTCACCAAGCGATTACCTTCTACCGCATCAAAAACAAGACAGGTGTAAATACGGTCAAAAACAAAGCAACGGCCGAGTGCTGAGTAGGCCAGTGCCATCTGGGAGCTTTGACGGCAAGCAAGGCTGAAGAACCGAATGTCGCAGTGGAAGTTCGTTTGTATACGCGCCGTTATGACTTCATTGCCGACGTCACCAAAATACGCGATTTGGCGGGGAGAATTAAACTTTTAACCTAAATTGAATAATTTTTCAGGGAACACGGCATCGTTTGCTGCCGTGCAAGTGCTGGGGACACTATAAAGGACGAAATCTATCGAATAAAATAAACTTGTATTTTTTCTTCATGGCTCCTTTAAGTTGAAGTAACGAGGGCGACTTTTGCCCAGCCGAACCAAAGAACTTTTGGAACAATAATAGAACACTTACTGGCGTGGATGCGTTTTAATGAGTTAGCATCGCATTCCCCTGCCACGCGACCTTGAGAATGGGCTTGACGACAACGCGTCGATCCTCTGTCCTATATCGCCTCGCACGCCATGCCCATCCTTCTCCAGACCCGCGCCTCACTCGGCTCAAAACCGTTCTTCTCCGGCCAGGCTCATACCCACTCCCCTCCCGTCTCATCACATTCTACATGGCATACGTAAGTGCTCAGGTCCCCCAACCTGCCCTTCTTGCGGCGCGTACCCCTCTATTCCCACTCCTACTGGGACTGCCACCCCCCGAAGCTTCCCACCTCCCTCTCCCGCGTCACCTCATGGGACACTTGGCTGGCTCCCCACCCGGAACAGACGTTAAGGCCGCCAAGGAGGCTCTTGCCTTCATATCCAGAAGATCTCCAAGGACATTCTGTACTACTATGAATACAGTGACGCCTCAGGGTCCATCGTTTAGCTGACCTGGGCATAGGTCGGTGACTGGGCGATAAAGTTCTCTCTTCTCTCTTCTCTCTCTCTCTCTCTCTCTCTTCTCTCTCTCTCTCTCTCTCTCTCTCTCTCTCTCTCTCTCTCTCTCTCTCTCTCTCTCTCTCTCTCCTCGGAAACCCCACACTCAGCGTTTCTCGCACGTGGCTTCCGAGCCCTACTTGGGCACCGCGCCGTGCGAGCTTTATGCTCTTCCAGGTTTGGTGTACAACGTGTCGCGCGGACAAGACTCTGTTCAGGAGTGTTACAACTACAACCACCACCACCACCAGATGCTATATACCGAAGAAGGCAACGTGCACCCACTCAACTGGCCCACACAAGCACGGAAACTGTGCAGCAACATATTTTTTTCTCTAAGGAATGCGATGTTTTGTTGAGGATCAAGGCATGGGGAAACTCGTGGATCTTAGGCACTTAGTGAAGTTTAGTCAGGAAGTTCATTAAAAATGTGAGTGAATTACTGTCAGTGAAACGCCAGAATGCGAAAAAAAAATCAAATGAGACGGGAAATCAATGGTGTGGTTTTGGAAACGGCAAGATGACAATGATATTACTGGATTCATGTACTCGAATTGACTGAAAGAAATACAAATACCTGAATTAAAGTTAATTTTTAGTACCGCAGAATAATTCACCTAAAAGTTTTCTAAGAAGCAAGTCTCTGAGTAGATTCGAAAAAGAAAATTCATTTAACAGCGCTAATACAGGAACAGAATACAGAATACAGAATTCACAGACATAGATAATTGTATTCCTCTTAAAAACGAAGTCATATCGAACACATTTACTCCTTAAGTAGCAGTGACTGTACATTGAATTGAACTAACTAAGTTCCCTCAGGTAACAAAAATTTCTCCCACCTCCCCTCGCGGGAACCCTGTGTAGATGCGACGCATAGGGGGTTCCGTTGTTGTTTCCGTTAGGTTGATTCTCCCATCGCATGAAACGTGCCGTGAACCCCCTGACGCGGCTATGACGCAACGCGGCTATGACGCAACACAATCCACTTTAATCCAATCCGATCCAAATCCAATCCAATCTAATCTAATCAAATCTAATCCAATCCAATCACAATCCAATCCAATCCAATCCAAGCCACCAATCGCAACCAGAGCCAATCCAGTCCCTCGCAGAATGTCGCATCGGAGAGAGAGGGGTGAGCGGCGGAGAGCGCAGCTCGCGCGGCGAGGAGAATGGGGGAGGGGTGTGGACGGGCAACAACAACGCCGTATGGAGGGGACAAGGCGAGTGAATGAGATGCAGTCGCATAAAAAGCAATATATTTTACAATAAACCAAAGTGGGGAACCAGAAACATGTCATCAACATCTGTGCATCACCAGGAGAAGGTGCTGCCACCATAATGTCAAAATAGAAATAAAAAACTTCTGCAAATGGTAAAACCCAAAAATATTATCGTACTAAGACACTATGTTGCTAACAGCGAACTCTGGACGGGTGTACTTTCATCAGAAGAGGAGATAAGGTCATGTGTCTAGACAGAGCAATTAATATAAATATTTTAAGGTCTGCTGCATACCAGTCTACATTTTGAAATGCGAAAGGTAAAATGAGGGTCGATTTACCATAAGGATTCTGAGAGTTACCAAGCTTCTGAAACTAGCAGGTACTATACGAGCAGAACTGTGACCACAATTATATTCAAACTTGCGCTTTTTCAAACTCAGACACGAAATTGAAAGTAACCAAGAACTAAAAGGAACCTGCAAGTGAGTTACTGAAGAATACCGGGTTGAAAGAGATAAGGCAGAGGGAATCAGTGCAGGATATAAAAGCAAAAAAAGATAAATCTTGTGCGTAGCTGGATGTAATATTTACAATGCACTCTAAGAGAATAGGTCACGTAATGGAACCAAAAACGAGGATGACAAAAATCGAGATAGGTGGATGACGTAAACCGAAAGAATATAAAACGAAAAGCCAAACTAAACAGTTGTAACAAGTTAAGTGACAATACGCCAGACAATTTATTTAGATTTCTATATAAAATACTTCTGGGAGAAATAAAAAAGAAATCAATTTTTCTCACGTATGAGGAAAGGTCATAATAACACACTCAGAGAAAGTAACAGTAAAAAATTAATTCAGTATTTTTATAATTAAATTTAAATATACTTATCCGAAAAATTGACCACAATATGTACAAAGCAAGCAATAAGGAGGAAGGTATCATAACAGAAGCAGAACGTACGTATAAAGTCTGCGATACAATGTGTCCGGCAATGTCTGTGTAGCTGACCGTGGGGCAGAACAACGAGGGGAGGTACTAAAATGCAATATCTGTGCAAATATCATTCTCCTTGGAAAGTTACGTTTGGAAGGGCAAGTGCTAGCAAACAGCAGATTGACTTATACACGAGGCAAACGGTATCTAAGAGCAGCTGGGGTGCTTATCTCTAAAATTCATGTGAAAACAAGAACTCATTGACAAGATGTAAAGACGTAAAGATGTAATGATGTAACGCTAAGGAAGTATAATACAGAGGATTTAAATCATGTATTCGATTGCCCACCTGATGGGCAGGAGGGAAAAATAGGGATGCATAAAATTCGTTTAAAATAATAAAAAATAACTTTCTCAGAGACCTCTTCTCTCTCTTATGGAATTGTTTCTGTTCAGGAGAATATGATCAAAAATAGATTCTCTAGAGAAAAAAAATTATATAACCTTGCTGACCAGTTGTAATGTGCTGGAATCGGGTGTCTTGACTTTGATTTTAAATAAGAGCTGGTGATATGACTTACTCTCTTCCGCTGTGATTTCGGTGCTCCTGTGATTTGTTTCTAGTTTTTGTCTACGGAACTGAAAAAATTTCAAAATTCTTAAATGACTGTCGTCCTAGTCACCTGTATAAATTACGGTTTACAGGTGTCACCTGTAATACGAATGTGGTACTGGTGGGCCTTTCATTTTACTCTGTCGCCTATTTTTTGTTTTGTTTCAGTGCTCACCTTTGCTGGCTTAGCGATGACTTGAATGCATGTGGCTTTTCTAGGTGCTAAACTGTCTCGCCATTCTGCCACCGTTTTTCCTATTCCATCTTCTTTTGCCGCCTACAAGGTCTTGCACTCGTTTCACACTCCACTTTATACTACACATCAACACGTACAAGTGGCGACGCCCCGCTTTGAAACGCACCAAAACAACTAGACCTGCGGCGATGGCGCTATGGCAGCGCCACCACCACCGCCGCTTCGGCTTGACGTCACACCTTTCCGCACGGCTTTCGTTGTGTGGTGTCACTCGCCTCTGCATCAGTCGCGCTCCGCTTCCCTCCTCCCCTCTCCCACTTAGTACAAAAACCACGGCAGTCACTTTTTGCAGACGTTACCCTCTTCTTCTTCACGCAGGAATGAAAGAGGAATACTTCTCAAGCAAAAAAAAAAATGACACACACATAGGCGTTGCCACAATGGTACGTCAGGACGCTCAAGATGTGCTATTAGATGAGCTCTCATGCGGTAGATGCCATACTGAAAGCTTAACCAGCGTTTCAAGGACAGGAGAGGGCTTTAATTAGTTTAATCGCGGTTATATGCGGTGGTAGAGAGTGCACCGAGAAAAGAAATGAGTTTCGGTCTGAGTTCAAGATCCGTAAAAAGACAGCAGAGAATGTGGATGAATTCTTCAGCAATAACGAGAATGTCGCTTCTTCTACGGGAAAGTAAACGGAACTTCCAATGTAAAGATAGTGCAAGTGTATGCACCAATGTCTAGCTACGAGGATGAGCCTGGTGGCAGTTTCTACGAGGATGTCTTTTCTGCAGCAAATAGGCGGGAAATAGGGAACAAACCCCATTTCAAGTTTCGAAGAGGTTTTGCTTCCATTTTTATAAAACTGGGCATCGCGAAAGTGCCTATTCAACCATATCTTGTATCCCGAAAAGGCTTACGTATTCTTCTGAAGTTTAGGTATTATTCCATGCATCATTTCCCAGGTGTAGCTTCGGCACAATAAATCAATTTTTCCGAGTACCGATATGCGTTTAAAAGGACTAGAAGCCTCTTTAATCCATCCAAGCAACTCATCGAACTCAGACTTGGACGTTCAGCTCATTATAACTTTAATCGTCTCTTCGAAAATTCCGAAGCGTAGCACTCAGAATACTTGTGCACGAAGAGAACAGCGTTTTCTGGGCTCGGATATCTTTGTCTGTTGTCGGCCGAAATTAGCAGACTTAAAACGCACTAACTCGCCTTTCTTTCTGTTATATTTTGAAATATACCTTCGAACTGTCGAGGAATAACTGCATTCAATTTTGGATGTAAAGCAACGTCTTTTTATTTTCGAAGAACTCCTGCGCTGGGCGTTAAACCGAGGCGTAAAACTTCTTCCCCGTCTTGACAGCATTAATTTTAAGTCAGCCGAGCGAGTAATCGAAGCTGGGTGCTTTTACCTGCTTGATGAAGAAATTTCGCGTCAAGCTCGTTAAGCATCGGCGCCAAGCAGGTTTAAACCGAGGTCTCTGAAAAATTGTATTTTCTTATTCTGGTATCCTGGCGGTTTCTCTCAGCCTTGAAAGGCAAAACTTTCCAGTAATCAAATTACTCGAAGCACAAAGAAGTTAACGAAGCGGGAGTGACAACTTGTCACACCGAAATTTGCGGAACGTCGCAAAGTGACCTTGGTATTTTCCGCGCCGGATAGCCTGTCATAAATGCCCAGTCTCGCGTCATACAGCAAAGCAAAAACAACGAAGACAATGCCACAGAAAAAGCAAGCAACGGAGCTTAACTTCGTGTGCTGATGTTTTGGTTGCGGTAGTTCCGTGTATATAATTTCGAACATGTGTAAGTTTGTTTGACGAGCTTCAATAAAAAGGCAAGTGGGAATGACCTTACTTTTCGTCAGAAGAATGGAGCACGTCGAGATGACCACTGCACAGATCGTACGTGCATGCTGCAGTTAGGTAAGCGAAACTAAACACCACTGCTTAAAATTAGGGAAATCCTAGAGCGCATGCGCAAGAACACGAAGGAAATCGCATGTAAAAAACTTAGCACGCTAAACAGACGAGAACAAAATAAAACACTACGTCAAATGTAAGTCCCACTTACAACTATTTAATCATAATAAATCACACTATCTCACTAAAATCAAGTCAAAGTACAAACTAAGAAGTGCAGGGGGTGTTAACAATCGCTCGTAAGCGCAGGCACAACAATGTAGCTAACACGACAAAATAACAAAATAACAGAACTATTGAGGCAGGTTAAACAAGCACGCTTACACAACAGGTGCAGCCTGAGGTGCAAACAGCTGTAGACGTTACTTGGGATGCAATTACATTAAAATACGCGCAAGAACTTTCTTTGTCACGTAATTCTATTGACGGTTTGTTTACGGATGTAACAGCGTGTAGTCACCCCTTTGGCCTCTGACACTGTTTTAAGTCACTGTTTTGTGTTTGCTGTCACAAAAAAAAAATTTACACCATCTTCCCGTAGGGGAACGTATGCGAAGCAGCCATGGTGTCGCCTGAAGTTCCCATTAGTTTTCAGTTAGTCGTTTTCGTTCACGTTCAGCTTCGTGTGCCTTCGTTGTATCAGTAGCTTCTTGACGTAGTTTGAATGAGTGAGGGACATGAGGCGCGTTCGTAGCACTTGCTCCCGTCTCGGTTTGTAGCGCAGTGGGAAGAGCGCCACGTAACCTCCCGTTGTGGCCAGAGAGTCGTGGGATTGAAACCGGGCGCCGCCTAACTATTTCTTTTTATAGTGGACTGCGCCTGACGTCAGCCCAAACGCTGACGGGGCTGAAGAGACGCGCATGCGCAGTAGAGTGCGGACGGCGGACGACAAGGGAGGGAGGGACACAGCCCCGAGCATGAGATGTTCCGCATCTAAAAATCTAATTACCCTTTTTAAGATAGATATGGTTAAAAGGGAAAGCTTTTTCCTATGAAACCTAAGTCAAAGTCGAAGTCCAAACTGCTTCGACCGTGTCGAAATGGTGCAATCTATAGATGTTGGCTTCATTTGAACCACTGGTGGCGTTCTTTTAGTGGGGGCCGCTTGTGTAAGCTGCCTTTCCTGCAGGGAGTTTTGGCGCAACGATGGACGGCACAAAGGAGGCATAGAAATCTCCGTTTTAAACAAAACAATCCACGTATATTCTTGTTTGAAAGTGCGCTGTCTCTACTGGGCATGGACTCATATTTGTCTCAAATATGCTTGTTTTCTTTCTACTGAATCATGTGGACATCTAGGAGCCGTGGTCAGCAGTTTTATTAGTCTGTATTAGTTTTGCCCATATATATACCCCGCGGTCAAACTTCTCTCAGCAGTTCTTTCGCCGGGTGGCTGATTGAAGACAGGACAGACAGACAGACAGCAGAAGAAATATTTCCCCGTTTAGGTTGTTTAAAAGACATAGTGTCTTTAACAAATTGCATTTAAACAGCCGAACTGTTTAAACGTTTAGTTGCGCCGAACAGCATCACCAAAAAAAAAAAAAAAACGAAAATGCCAAGCTGACGTAAGCGCGCGACTCGTGAGGAGCTCCCGGCGACGTCCAGCTCGACCTTCGAGAACACTCTGCCCAGCGTTCGTGGCGTGCTCTCTTGCGTGCTCTTGCCCCTCGCCAGTTACGTGCGTCCGCGCCTCAAGTGGGGAGCACAGACGCCGAGTTCGCGAAGACCGGCTCCACTTGGGAGAGACGTGAAAGGCCGAGGACAAAATGATCCGGGCCTGCCAGTCATGGAGGAACTTTCAGCGGCAAGTTGGGAAAACCATGTTTAGGTGCATACATCCGGGTTCTCTCGACGAAGGGAAAGGGGCCGCCAGCTCTGCTGTTTCTCCAGCCTTGCACCCCTGGTGCAAGCTGCACAGTTTATTTTTGATCCACCATGCTTATAGGATACAAGTGGCTTGGATTTGCCTCCTTGCTTTTTGTTTATTTGTTGCAGAATGTGATTGGTGTTGGTCGTAAGTCTAGCGATATTTGTCATATTAGTCAGACGGTAGTCAGCACGTCTTGAAGCTACCGGAATCGGTATCCTTGTTCCAATCGAAGATCAACCAATTAACCAGCACAAGACCATTTAATTTTGTCATTAGAACACTATCAGTCTAATTATCCGCACTGCAGTGCTCAAGTTCTTTCCCCGCAACAAACCACAGAACTTTCTCGAGCTTGAGAGGGAACGATCATTAATGGGAGTGAGTCGCCGGAGGGTCTCGCAGAGCCCGCTTATTGGGGAAGAATGGCTTGGAATGACCGTTTCCATTAGTTGCTGGGGAAACGAGGAGGCCCGCTTTCGACAGAACTTCGCTGCCCCCGGGTATCGGCGCACACGATTGCATTCCTTCGAAGAGGAAACGGGGAAGGGACAGCGTCCGTTGGGTGTGATTGCGCGGCCATCGGAACTCACTGAAACTCGCAATCAATTTATTCAGACCGATACTTTAGGAGATAAGGCTGGCTCTGACGGCGGTTAATTAGAAAACTAAGTTAAAAGGCGTTCGAGTTAATTAAGGAATTGTCGCCTTTCAAAGCACTACTTGCAGTGGTTTGGTTCATTTATGATAGCTGCTTTCTTTGTCTCGCTGTTCTTTGTTTGTTGCTTTCAACGAGCAACTCCGATGGTTTTCTAATCGGCGGTTACCCTGTGTTGCTGTTGGTTTGAATATCATCCCACAACCAGCCTATCTACCCCCACTGCAGGGCTAAGGCCTTTCCCATATGTCTCCAATTATCCCGGTCCTGTGCTAACTGCGACCAATTTATCCCCGCAAACTTCTTGATCGCAACTGCCCATCTAACTTTCTGCCGCCCCCTGCCCGCTTTCCTTGCTCTAGGGATCCACTCTGTTACCCTTAATGACCAACGGTTATCCTTGCCTTCGCATTACATGCCCTGCCCCCGTCCATTTCTTACTGCTTAATGTCTACTAATATGTCCTTAACACGCGTTTGTTCCCTGACTCACTCCGCTCTCTTCTTGTCCCTTAATGTTACACCTATCATCTTCCGTTCGATTGCTCGCTGAAGTCCGTCCTCAATTTAAGTTGAACCCTCTTAGTGAGCCCTCCAAGTTTATGCCCCGTTAGTGAGTACCGGTAAGGATGCAGCTGTCATACACTTTCTTCTGTTCAGTGACCATGATAAGGCTGCCATTCATTATCTGAGAAGTGCCTGCCGAATGCCAGCTACCCCCATTCTTATCCTAATTATCTTCTGCCTCATGGTTGGTTTGCATACGCTAAGGCATCAATGTGGGAGCATCGCGAATGCGCCTCGCGTAATGAGATGAAGAGTGCACCATGGCTCAGGATGCTGGTCGGAAGCCCCAGCGGGGGTGTATGGCGAAGCGTGTGTTAGGCGCGTGGGCAGGGGGTGGACGAAACAGATGCAGGCTACGAAACCATACGAAAGCCATAGTTGAGACTGTTTTTTATGATTCGAATGTTTCTGGGAAAGTAGCATAGGACGTATCGGCAAAGGTGCAATTAGGACACCTTAGGGAACAGTGCATAGCGAAATAGGGTTGAACACTAAGGCAAGCCCTTTAATAGTTGCACATTGGCAGTGCCTTCGTCCGGAAGGCAACAACACAGAGTGGTGTTACGGCCCCATTGATGAGTACTACCGACTAGAAATGCCTCTTCACTGAGCTTATGTATCGCTGCTGCGCGTATGAGGAAGAAAGGGAGTTTTCTACAGCCACAGGGTTATGTGCAAACGCAACAAAGGCGGTTCTAAGCGCTGATGATAATATTCAGCTTTTAGATGCGACGCTGAGAGAAGCATCTCTTGCCGGCGGCCCTGTCCTGCGTCCGTCGTCGTGGTCGTCGTCGTCCGCGTCCGCACAGCTGCGTCTCTCCCCCGCTCACCACCTCTCCTCTCGCCGTGATAGCGCGCCCTCTTCCCCAACATCTGTGGCGCGCGCAGTGCGGCGCGCTCTCTCACTCCGCCGGTGGGCGGCGCTGCGCGCGGCGGAAGCGCGCTATGCGAATGTGCAGCACCCTCTCTCTCCGCGGTCTCCTCTCCTTCGGGCGCGCTGCGCATTAAGCGGAGTTCCGCGCTCCGGCTGGTCTCTCAGTCGACGGTCGTCCGCGCTACGTTTGCTCTCTCTCTCTCGCGCGCGCGCATTATCCGACGATTGCTCACGCAATTCGAGTAATCGACCCAACGAAAACGCACAATGGAACCCCCTTCAGCGTCGCATCAAACCAGGATTCCCGCGAGGGGAGGTGGGCGTAATTTTTTATTTTTGCCCCTGTCTTTAAATCCGGAATATGTAAATTTTTTTACGGATTTTCGAACGAACGCTTCGCGTTAGATTTTTCTGAATTTTAAGAACGCGTACTGCGAGCACTCACAACGTCAGGAAACCTCTTTAAAATGTTAAATTATTTATACACCCCACCTGCACATGCATTCTGGCCCCTACGAAGTGTTCCGGCACCAATTATCCGCTAAATAAATTTTAGTTTCTAAATACCTTTTTAACACCACCCACCGCCGTGGCTCAGTGGCTAAGGCGGTACGCTGTTGAGCACGAGGACGCGGGTTCGATTCTCGGCCGCGGCAGCCGCTTTCCTGATGGAGGCGAAAAGCAAAAAAGCCCGTGTGTACGAGATTTCGGCGCACGTTAAGAAGATCCCCAGGTGGTCAGAATTAATCCGGAGCCTTCCACCACGGCGTGCCTCATCGCCTGCGTTGCGTCGGCGCGTTAAAATCAACGATCAATTACCGTTTTAACACCGGGTTTATCGTTCGCGATTGCGTTCGGCTAATTTTTCGGAAACTGTTTTACGGATTTTGTTATCTTTCTTTTAAAGCCACCGGCATTTATTCTTACTGCTCGCATGAAACTGCGAGTGCCTAACGGGACACCAGGAGCAGCGGAAACGCCTGGCTTCAGATGCCTCGACAGTGAAGAATTAGCGGAGAGTTGGCCGTGATGAATTTCCTACGCCGCTTCCCGACACCGGTGGGCTGTGATAGCAGGAATGATTCATCTGTTGTACGCTGTTCTTCGGGTTCATTTTTCACTGCCCAGCGGTGATAAGGAATGCGAAGAGAGCCGGATAATAGCGGGCAAAAGGGTGAGACACTGAGTGAGATAAAAGAGTGCCGGGTCTGTGCTCGCGAAGATCGGACATGAGATCATGTTGGGCTCCCCTTAGAGCCTCCCCGTGACACAGACACCGAATCAAGGGGACGAGCTCGCGTTTTCGTCTTGCTGCAGCGTGCAGTGGTAGACGCAGCGAGACTGTGTTGGCCCACTATAACAACCTCTGACGGCAAGTCATCGTCGTCCCCGGATGCTTTCTGAACTGTAGTCTGACTAGGTAACTGACATCCCCCCACTATATGGCGTACCCAAAGGCGCATTATTAACTGAACCTGTGTAATGGACGGGAAATTTCTGAGCGAGGAAGGAAATACGTGTAGGAGATGACGTTGATGTGATATCAAATTTTCTAGATCTTTCAGTTCTGCGCCAAGAGTACTTCGAGTCAGTATTAGCTAATCAAATTGCGAAGCAACAAAAGCGTAATTCCGTAAAGAACCCTGCAAGACTTTTTCCAACATTTTTTTTGAAATCTCAAATTCTTGCAGAACTTAGTCGCCCAACATATATATACCCAGTACTTAGATTAGGGGATCGCGAAGTACCTCAGCCAAAATTACTGCACTACGCCCATGAGACAACTTGGACAGTCACTCAAAATATTTTTCTCTCTTTCCCTGTCTTGAAGTTCTTCGACGAAGGGAATTACGTCACCAAGGCCGTGTAGCGGCTGTTGGCCGGTTTTGCTTCAGTCGCAGCAATGAACGCTTTTCGAAAGCAACCTTAAAAAGAAAAGCCACAAAATCAAAGCAGAAACGGAAGGCGTATCTGGTGCGACGAGCAAATCACGCAGTGCCGCTCCGTGCTGGCGAGAACTATAGCTTTCGCAGTGGTTCCAGACGCGAAGGAAAGAGTGAAAGCGCTTATCGAAAGTGTTGCAGGGTCCCTTTAAAAGACGTTTTACAGCAGCATCACATAATTTAACGGGACTGCTTCTATTCCCACATTCCAAAGAAATCTGATACCACTGTCATGGTGTTTATATCCAGCGGAGTACACCGTAAAGTAAAAAGTAGCCTCATCTAACGTGAGGGTTGGAGCAGGCGCGTCCCCACCTAGCAGTCCCCGCATGGTAGAAGAAAGAAATGAAGACCTCTGACCCTACAACCACTTTCTTCTTCCGCCTCTTGCATTTCATACACCCGTGAAATGCAAACTAATTCCGCTCCGTGCCGCCCTATCCAACATAGCATCCTCATCTGCCCGGCCTTCCATGCCATCACGACTGTTACAACTACTGCCAACACGCACGAATAGGACCTGCTTATGAGTTACTCTTTCGCCGCGCTACCTTTCTTCAGACACTCTCTCCCTCAAGGTCTCCTATCCACCGCCTCCCACCCACCGCCTGCGGTAGCACTCAACGCGATAATAATAATAAAAAAAAACGTTTTCCAGACCACTCCACACCAAACACCATTCTTTCGCTCCATTAACCACCATGTTTCCGCCAAATCTTGCCGTGCTTTAAACGGCGTGGTTGTGTTTTAACAGAAGTAATTCAACCTCGTAGGAAACAACTGCGATGAAAGAAGGCAGAATTTCAGCGTTTTTCTGAGCGGATTGAAGAAAAGTGTCGTAAGTTAGAAACATGTTTCGCAGTTGTATACATAAACAATGCCGCGACTACCGAATAGTTGAGCCGTTTTCGCAGGCGCTTCCCCGCATTCGAAACACATGGTGATTTACGTTCACCTTACACCAACATAGCCAGCACATAATGATAACATTAGCAGGAAACATGCTTAGGGTGTCATTGAAACAGAAGTGGTTTGACGTTTGGAGGCGCAGAGTGGCAAATACAGTTTTAACCCATTCTGGCATGCTCCGCGTAAACCGCTATCGGTTTCCTAACAGAATTGCGCATGGACTTGAGGGAGATAGCTTCGCATTCGCAAGAAGTTGAGCACAGATGAGGTGGCGCGTTGGAATGTGTAGTGTTTTTTGGCCATTAACCTCATGTTTTGGCGCGTTCTGATCAATTTTTGTGCTGGACGCTGTTTTTTTTTTCTGTTTGTAACAACAACCAGCGCTATCTACATGCCTTGTATATTTGGGAGCTTCAATACTAAGTTTATATATCGAATTCGAAAGCTGGCGCACGAAAGGGCGGGAACGGGAATAGATCTTCTGCCTTTGAAGAGTTTTATGAAGCTTAGCCTTGCGATTGGGGAACGCAAGGCAGCTTTGCTGCTAATATCAGCATTCGCGACGTTTAGTAAGTAAAGCTGGGCTATTAATTTAAATTAATAAAGACGATGGTGTTCCTTCGGCTATTTAAAACCGTAAGTTTCGGTCTGTCTGTCTGTCTGTCTGTGACTCAATTCAGCCACCCGGACAAAACGAAACAAAACCTGCGCAATAGTCTCGTATACTCACAGCCAAATGTAAAGGTCTAAGTCATGTGTCAGTGTTCATACTTGTCAACATTGCTGGACAACAACAAGACATTACGCAAACATAGGGCATAACATCAATACATACGTGATATCTGCAGTGTTCCTTTATTAAAAAAATCACGGATGCTTGTTTTTTGCGATACAAATGAAATAGTCATTAACTGCAGTAAACCGTCGCCTGCTGTCGCCCGCGCTCCTAGCGGCAATTAAGGAATCAAACGGCAACAGCAACGAAAGGTTCCACTAGATCCACGTTCCGCTTGGAACGCTCGTGGGACGCAACGTGGCTGTATATAAACGTTATAGCAGGGTGCCTCGAGTCACGCGCGTCTCCGCCGTACGGCAGCGCTGGTATCGAGTAACCCGACCTGTAGCAGTAGAACGCGGTAAATTTAAATTGACTTGCGCAAGCCTTCAGTGTTTTTACCTTGGGAGAAGCGCGACGGAAGAGGAACAGCCCGAGAGGTGAACGGGAAAACAAAGGGAGGCGTTTATTTAACAAATGTCGACAAAGGCTATCAATTTTCACAGCACCTGCATATTTATTTACCGTAAGAAGTATTCTTTCGTATGTAATCGGTACCCTGATACAGGACGCACCGACAAAGGGGATCCAACCTTCATACTTTTGTAGCGCAAGCTACACATACGCTACCTCGGGTAGTCTTTGCGGGGTGACCAGTTTTGACCTTGAGCGCTAGAGGTCACACCACAACCCCTTCCGCAAGCGCCTGGCACGGGGCAAGGCAACGGCCCGACAACGGCGACAGGGGACAGGTAGGCGAGGTGGGAAAGGAGGCGTGCGCGGGACCATGCGTGGGAGGTGGCGGAGGAAGGCGAGGAGGCCGCTGCCACAGCGATAAGCGGGCGCCACGAAGGCAGGCCACGAGGCCACGTGCGGCGCATAACTGTGTGCGATGGAGGAAGACGAACATCCAGAGGTGGTCCCTCATACAGCGGTGAGGCTTAAACAACGGCGTGAGGTAGAAAAGAGAAAAAACGCTACTGTGGCATCAAGCTTCGCTACCTCCAAATCTTACAAATTAGTGTGAGCTTCCTTTATTTTTTACCAGCGACAATACACCCATAAGCGTGCACGTAACGTACAACACTGAGAATCGCTCGTTTAATGTCGACACCCCGAGATGCGAGATGATTCAGGATAAGAAAGCTGGAGTGAGTGTTTTTTTGCTATTTGCATTCTCGTTCGGATGGCAAGAAAGTAGTAGACAGCAGATAAAACCACCGCGAACTATGCAACGACCAAAAGTAGATGACAAGACCCATCATTGCACCTGTTTTCTCTTTCGTATTTGTGTAGATTGTGGCGGCTCCCCTTTAAGTGTGTCCGAGCTTCACGGCGATATCACTATCGTTGAACAGTTAACAGAGTCGATAACAAAGACCAGCAAAAAATACAAACTGATGTGAAGTGTGTGAATTTTATTTTTCGGCAGATTTTAAGTATCGCAACGAGAGTGGATATATTGCCGCATGACGGTGATTTAGCAGCGAGGAGTATTTTGCCGCCACTGCCTTCTGATTGGCTGTTCAGGCTTAATTTATTATGACTGGTATGTACGCCTGTGCAGGTAGCCCAGTCAGCCGTGCTGAGCATGGCGCAGTGGCTGCCCTTCTGGTTTGTGTTCGCGAAGTCGCTCGTTTGATCCCACTTTCTTTTTAATATTTTTAACCTTGTTCCTTGGGATTTTCTTCGCCTCATTCATGAGATTACTTTATCTGAAAACTCGGCACTAGGTAATACCGATTCGGTGTATTGCCTTGCGGCACTCTGTATTTATTGTTTATTGGAGACCTGCCCTCATGGGTTGGGTTAGGCTGGTTTGGGTTTGTTTCGGCTAGGGTACGTTAGGTAAGGACCTGCCGTTATGGGTTAGGTTAGGTTAGAATTGGTTAGGATAGATGGTGCCCTATAATAAACACGCATAAAGTATGCACGAAAAACATGAAGCTGTTTCGGAGATAGTAAATATCTTCTGCCGGCAAAAAAAGAAACAGAAAAACCACACGAATGCCGGCAGGATGGTCACATGGTCGAGACAAGCCAACAGTGGCGGAGTGCCGCTCGCGCAGCCCATTTTACCGGCTGCCGGCACAATAGCACAATAAACAGTTCCTGTCGCAAACAGCAGTGTCGCATTCGAAAATTCTGGAGGCTCGGTTGCTATATTGAATGCGCCGAAAAACACCCTGAACAGTTACAACGACGAGCATCCCGAAAGACAAAGTCATCACGAGGCGTCTGCATTGCTAATGGTAAAGACTCGTACACTATGTGGAACTACTTTTTTACAAAGCCTCCAGCGGCTTCTGGAGGGGTGCCAACTCTAACGAGAGTGCCCAAAGGGCCTACGCTTGGCCGCACTACATTCATCACGGGGATACGGAACGGAACGAGGTGGCCTGTCGCTGAGCTGGAAAGACTCCCAGTAACCGTTTATTAGAGCTCCTTTTTAAAGGCGCACTCTGTTCTAGCACGTCAGAGAACTCGGAACAATCCCGGTCAGGACCTTGAGCCAAAGCACTGCAAATTTTAAACGTAACGCCTTCTATTCCATTCTGTCTCTACGCGGCGTGCCCTTAACGACCCTTGAGCGAAAATGGCAGAGTCGTTAATCACCGTGGATTGGGTTCATTCTTGAATTTTCCTCGGGGCCTTTGGTGAGCGCTCAAAGGCTGTACTTTTGCTTTTTGGGTGCTTGGGGCTCTAGGGTGGCGCTACTACTGCCATTCATTACCATTCGTTATCTAAGAATTGGCTTGAGATCGCTCAAAAGCCTTTTGCGCCAAAATTCACTGCAGGGCGTTCCTGAAGTCATCGTAAAGTTAGATGGCTGGGGAATACTTAGCAACACCTTAATAGAAAAATAAAAAAAACGTCGGTAGCAGTCTATATTGCTTTTTTTTTTGTTATGTGGCTTCCAAGTTTTATGGCCGGTCTTCCTTCCTTTAAATGCTTGGTGAGTTTTATGAACATTTACTTTATATAGTGATGGCTTTTTTATGTCCCAAATATCTCCTGGACCCTCAACAAGAATAAAATGATAAAAATGGCGCGCTAAGGGGAAGAGCTACTTATTCGTGCTTTTAAAAAAAGCACTTTTTTCCGCAGCTCCTCACTCCGGCTCGTGAATATTTGTTCGGCTGTTTGATTGCTTTTAGTATTTAGAACAGCTCAACTGGTAGCACTTTATTGTTATCCGTAATTGGCCCTGGAGGGAGTAGTGGCTGATTCTAGCGGTCATCTCCGGAACTTACCACTTTTGGTAAGGGTAACGTCATCCATAACATACCCATCACTACCGATGGTAATCGCATTAACGTAGACATCACCAAAAGATAAGCTAGTATTCCTCAATTTTTTACTGCGCTTAGGAGCAGGAAACAAATCTAAAAACCCGGTCACTTTTGTGGTTATGATTGGTATCGGGATCCGGTATAGTATATGCGATTTGTGTCTGCGCAAACGTGACTGGTATGCTGTTGTTGAAGTTTGCGTTTTGTACCACAATTAATACGAGTTGAAGCGGTTGGGTTCTTGGTTGGCCCAAAATAACATGACACGTACCCACTCTGTGGGATTTGTCAAGTCAGATGATAATCTTATTGGGGAAGATGGTTCAGAATTAAAACAAAGGAAAAATTGAAGCGAGAAAATTGTGAGGAAAGGAGAGTTTGCATTTGGAGAAAAAAAATTTAGTTGAAGACCATTTGTTGTAGCTTTGGTGTCAACGAAAATTGTGTCTTCTATAATTCATGGTTCCAGAATGCATGCATGACGAGGAAGAGCGAAAGGACATTCATTGCGTTCAAATCTCGCTGTCACAGCTCCCATTCAATTCGGAATTCCTAATCTGGTTCTATTTGCATCTCCAAGATTAAGACGATATTGGCATTTAGACGCTACTCGTTCAGACTCACTTTTATCATTTGACGAGTACCGAACATTTAAAGTTCGGGTGGAATGTTTATTTTTGTGGTTCTCGGCAATGCGCGGTGACCTTCACCGAGCTGCGCTGCAGGATTCCAAGGCTTAATTTCTATCTGTGCAGATCCGGACTTTCACCTACGGAACTATGTGTGCGGTGCCAGGTCCCTGAAACAATCGAACATTTTTTTCAACTAGCTTTTGAAGGGCCCAATTGAGCGTTTGGGGTTAACGTTTTCGATTCCACTTATATTATCTATTGGCGCATCAAATTTGGGTTTGCAAAAAGGGGTATATATATATATAATTGCATTCAAAATTTTCTTTCTGCTTCAGGTCGTTTGAATTGCTGAAGGGTGCTAATTAATGGGTAATTCGGGTTTTATTCATAACTAAGTTTCCTTTTACAGCCTCTTTCCTGAAATAATTTAGTATTTTGAAGTCCCCACGTATTTAACAACCGATTTAGCCCTGGCCAATCCCCCCTTGTGGGTACGTGCAACAATGTTTAGGAACATCATCATCATCATCATCATCATCATCATCATCATCATCTCAAGTAGGCTGTCGGTGGCATTATTCGATCGATAAACGAAACAACTTGCACTTCGTCGAGCAAGAGAGTTTGCTTTAAATGGCCGGAGCAGCAGAGAGTTCGAGAGAAGGCCAGTCTACTGGAAATCGTTTGAATGCCGCCCGCTTTAGTTTCTCCTTTGCTTCGATAAGAAAGCTTTCAACTGTGGCGAATATTAACGGGTGGAACCATTAGAGACGGCAGGCGCCCATATTTAATTAAGGGCAGCCACGCTTATCGCCAGTTTACAGCTTGAAAGGCATAGAATTGGGAGCGCTGAAGCAGGTCGGTTTTCTTGCCTTCTTTTTCCCTAATATAACCCCGCAATATTTTTTCCCTAGACTGCGTTACTTGGTGGCTCCATTTATATTCGGTGGTTTCGTTAGTGTCGTCACTTTTTTGTTCAGATAAAAAAGCGGTAATTTTAATTGGAAGTAACTTTGAATAATTATATTTATTTCATGCGGCTTGGTGTTCATTATGACGTTAACCCCTCGATACGCGGTGATGCTCTTTTTTTAAGTGCGGAGCACTCTAAGAGCTCGGCTTCTCGTCGTAGGGCGCCCTGGGTCACGGTATCTAGCCACCGCAGCCACGGGGCGTCACGCACCCACACAGGGGCTACGAAAAGGTCACTGCTTCTTCCCCTGGTCGGAACCAAACCGGGGAATCAATCCCGTTGCGCCACAGAGTCACACGTTAAACATAGGTGAAGTGTTGGGGGTGATGGTTGGGCTGCGGCATTGCCACGAAGGCTGCAGTTGCTAGGCCGCAAGTAAGTACACAAAAATATCAAATAGGAGTGAGTGAGTGAGTGAGTGAGTGAGTGAGTGAGTGAGTGAGTGAGTGAGTGAGTGAGTGAGTGAGTGAGTGAGTGAGTGAGTGAGTGAGTGAGTGAGTGACCCGCCGCGGTGGCTCAGTGGCTAAGGCGTTGCGCTGCCGAGCACGAGGTCGCGGGTTCGATTCCCGGCCGCGGCGGCCGCTTTTCTGATGGAGGCGAAAAGCAAAAACGCCCGTTTGTACGAGATTTCGGCGCACGTTAAAGATCCCCAGGTGGTCAAAATTAATCCGGAGCCCTCCACTACGGCGCGCCTCATCTCCTGCGTTGCGTCGGCGCGTTAAACCCTACAATCAGTGAGTGAGTGATTGAGTGAGTGAGTGAGTGAGTGAGTGAGTGAGTGAGTGAGTGAGTGAGTGAGTGAGTGAGTGAGTGAGTGAGTGAGTGAGTGAGTGAGTGAGTGTAGTGAGTGAGTGAGTTGAGTGAACTTTATTTAGACGAGCTTCAGGCGCTGATGGTCAGGCGCCCACCCGGTGGGTGGCCTCCTATAGTCCGAGAAGCCCTGGTCCGCGCTTGCCTGCGCAGGCCCTTTCCACAGGGTACACTGGACTAGAGGTCTGAGCTGATCAGCTCGCCCGCCCCACTGCTCGTACGGTTGGGTGAGGATTGGGTTAAGGAAATGCAGTTTTCTGACACTCCCACATTATGTGGTACAGGGTGCCAGGTTGGGGACAGAAATTAGACGTAGCGTAGTAGAGGGTGGGGTAAATGGCATGGAGGAAAAAATAGGATAAAAAATCACGAATTAAGGAGTTATTTCCCCGAAGTAATGGGAACTCAATCCAGTGTATATTTATAGGCGTTTTTGGGAGCTGCGATGCTCTTTCTCGACTACTTTTGGTATAAACGACAGGGTGATACTGAAAATGATCAAGAGAGGTCATTACAACTCACTTGGAGAATCACTGCTGTACACTTGCGAGATTTCTTGTTGAGTGGAACTACTTCAATCTTTTTTGCCGCTGATCGCCTTTCTGTGTCGTTAAAGAAGCGATGCAGATAAAGCACGCGTTTAATTCATTCGAAAGATTGCTGCGTTAGAATAATACTGACACCAATTTTAACGCGAATTTCGCTTAACTAACTATATAATTAGGAAAAAGGTAATGGCCGTGCGACTCAATAGCTCCTTTCCCGCACTAAAACATATGACGTAATAGGCACAGCCGTGAGATTGGCTGAGGTTAGAAAAGCAAACGCAAGTTAGGCAGGGCTTATAAGCTTGCAGAACAAGCTACCTTGCTTAAATGTAATGCATATTATTTGATCAGTAAGCATGGTGGGGTAAAAAATGGAAGTGACGAAGGTACACGTATATAAAGTACCAGTGCGCGATGCTGTGGGTACAGCTCGCACTATGCGCATTATGTCTGCACGGTAGTCCGGCGCTTTGGAGTTATCAAACCGACACTGCCGATTCGCTTAAAGGACATTGTCTTACGTGACCGTGTTTGTTCGATTATACCCCATGTTTCACAAGACGGTTACATTCTACCCTAGCCAAAAGAACCAGGTGCAAATACAGTCAAAAAAATTCCCCCGCTTTCCCCCGAGGGGGAGAATGTGAAAGTGCGAATGCACGGTTGTCGGCCCTCTTGCGGCGCTTGCGCTCGGCCCCCGCAGCCCACCGCCTCGCCGCCTTCTCTTCCATCTCTTCCATCGGGTTTGTAGTATCACGTGTACACCACGCAGTTATCAAGCCGCTATAACGCCGCTGAGTCGCCAACGCACGCCGCTGACGACGTAGTTTGAATGCGTTAAAGATATAATGCGCGTTACTCACACTGATCAGCGTCGCGTCCGTGGATTAGTCGGTAAAGCGTCGCGCTGTGCGGGCCTCACAAAGTCCTCGGATCGAAACCTGGCGCCGGATGTGTTTTTTTTTTATATAGAGAAAAGAGGAGGACTGCGGCATACGCCGCCGCCGCCGCCGGCGGTGGATGGTTGGGGTCGCTTATAAAGTGCATTCGCACTTAAAACAAAGCAAAGGCAGACAGCGGTCCGGCGCAGTAAGGTGGCACCATCTAGGAGCACTGATGGTAAACAAGGCTCCGCAGTCCGCTGCACAGCGCACGAAAGTTTGCTTGAAGATCAGTGTTTGCTACATTATCGCAGACGTCACGAAACACATGATTTGGCGGGAGAATCAAAATTTTAGCATAAATAAATAATTTCTTAGTGCATAAAGCAGCGTTTGTGGCCGGCCGAGCGCTGGGGGCACTATAAAACAGGAAACCTTTCGAATAAAACAAGCTTGTGTTTTGTCTGCATGTCCCCTTTAGGAATCAATATCGCTGAAGCAACGTAGATCGGGTCTTAAGCTGTACTTAGTCATGAAAGAATTTGTTCCACCTAGAACATGCTACTAATTGCTAAAGCAACGTCTTCGTTTCTAATTATTCATATACAATGTGGCTCTAAAACTTCTCGGGCGTGTTTATAAAATATTGTCCTTCCATAACGATCACATCCGCATCTCCATACGTCCACATCGGCGGCCATTGGCCTCAATTTTGTTCTTCGGCTACAGTCCCGAGATGCGTTAAAATTTCCAAACTTTTCTTCAACAATTCAGCCACACACTTTGAAGTTTACCCTCGAAGCCCGGACTACAGAAACACCCACGATGTGAGCGAGGGTCATCAATGCGTCCTAATGGAAGATTTATGACTCTCCTCTGCAAGTGATGTTTTCGTAGGTCCTGTTTTCCACCAGACATTGAAAGGGCGGTGCGGCACCGTCCAGCGCTTTTTTTCCTCCTTATCTAACGATGTTGACCCAATCGCGTCGACCTCCTTCCTGCGACACGGAAACGCTCTTCGCCTCAGAAGGACTCCTACCAGGAGAGGCGCAAACATGGCGCTAGGGCGGTGTCCTCTCAGAAAACCATCACGTGTTTCGCGGAACAGTGACCCTCGAAGCCGTGCGGACCCATAATTTGTCTCGAATGCGCCGCCCGACACGGCGAGCGTCAGAAGCAGACGGACGGCTCCGATCGTTGTGTACGACCGCACAGCGCAGGAATCTCCGTTATCGGCCGAAGAGGGCGTTAGTGAAGGCGGCTGGTTGTACATTTATGTCAGACAAAAGGAATTACCCACATCTGCTTTTGAGCCAACTGAAGGCTAGTGATCGCATAATTTGTCTCAGAATCAGCATTCTCGCAATATATTACAAAAAATAGAAATAAACACGACGCGCTGTGTTAACTGCCTGAAGAAACGTCTGCAAAAACTAAAGTACTTTCAAAGTTCCTTGCAATTCCTTGACAGTCCTGGCATCGTACGAACATTTAATGTCCTCCGATACCTATGGTACCACTAATCTTAGAAAATTCCAAATAATTTATTTCTCAACTAGGGTGATGCCAAGGGTGATGCCAAGGCTAATTATCGACAAATCACCCCACTGTCCTTTCTGCACAAGCTGTGTACCAAGGTATTAGTAGACCGTTCAACGGGAATGTTATATTTCAATCAAAAGAAGAGTCAGGCTAGAAAAAGATGAGCTTACTCAACAACGGATTATATTTATGCCATAAACCTGGTAACAGAAAATTCAGCGTTGTGTTTTAAACCTTCCTACACGGCATTTACAAATTGAGATTTTGCTATCGTTTACCCCCTTTCTACATTCATTTTCCCGTTCCGGGCGTGACGCGGCCTCGCGTGTAGGTACCGAATGTGTTCCTCTTGCCCTGTGCAAACGTTAAGCCGCTGCTGCGGTGTCCTGTACTTCGTATTACCCGTAGCTGAACCTACCCGCATTTGAAATGACGGACTTTCCTAAACATACAGTTCTATGGAGCTTGGTCGGACCAAATCGTACAGTTCGAAGTATCCATAAATTCTGATTATTGAAGTTCGAATTAGCACGTTTTCATTGAAGGGGGCAACTGAACACTGTTCTAACCACGAGAGAAAAGGTCAGTCGTAGAATTATAATGAGCTGGTAAGCAATCAGCAGACACTCCGATAGAATTAGGTATAGGCTATACGTGCGACTGAAAATAATGGTATAGAACAATGTGTACTCCCAGTGGTGCCTTATGAGGCCGAATCTTGGGCACTAACAATGCTAAGCACCTGGGAAGATAACTTGGGTCATCAAAACGAGCAAAGCAGAATGATAGGAGTAACGTAACGCATAAGGATGGGAGACGAGAGTCTTATATTAGGGGGCGAACGTGAGAGGAGGATATACTAGCTGAAACTGAGGGACAGATGTGTGGTTGGGCTGGACACGTCATGCCGAGGTCTGAGAACTCGTGTACCACCAGGTGAACGAAGCTGCTACCGAAAGACCGGACTAGGAGTAAGATAAGCCCGATAATTCGATAGAGCGAGGAGATAGGGTATTTCGGGTGCGAATAATGGCTTAACACAGCGCAGGATAGCAGCACTAGGAACAATGGCAGAGGCACTTGTCCTGCAGCGGACCGAACTAGGCTTATTATGATGATACTGCCGATGATTAGAGTGATTGTAATGATGCTGATAGGCTTTTTTGCATTCGAGAGAGAGAGAGAGAGAGGAGAGAGAGAGAGAGAGAGACAGAGAGAGAGATACAGACAGACAGACAGACAGACAGAGACAGAGCAGAGACAGAGACAGAGACAGAGAGAGAGAGAGAGAGAGAGAGAGAGAGAGAGAGAGAGAGAGAGAGAGAGAGAGAGAGAGACAGAGACAGAGAGAGATGAATCATCTATAAAGCTGTAAAGGTAGGAGTCGATACTTGGCTCAGGAAGCCATGTGTTGACCGCGCCGTCATAGCCCGGTTACAATATAACAACGTGTGGGTACGAGCGAGTTAGTAAACCATTACAAGTCCGTTAAGCGCAGTAAAGAAAACAGCACGAGGGAGACAAAGATGAGCGCTCGTAGTTGTCTCCCTTGTCCTGTGTTTTCTTTATTGCGCTTAACCGGGTTACAAGAAGTGTATGGTCCTCCAGGCGACCGCGAGTCAACAGTACCTCCCACTGCTCAGGGGAAAGAGCACGTGTAAGGGGCGGTAAGACGGGGCTTTCCTTGCAGTCCACAATGATATGGCGGAGCGTACGTACTTAATTACAGAATTTGCATTTGGACTGCGTTGAAAACAGTGAATGCATTCCTACGGGGTGTACGAAAGTGCCTGTGCGAATTTGTCTCAGCGTAATTTTTTCACTTTTGCTGAGAGATGTTCGAGGGCTTTAGAGTGTCTGGAGAGCGCGTGCAAGGCAGGCATGCACGATCCTCGTTCCTCGAGAAAAATTTGCAGAAATTCAGAGAATTGTAGTAATGCCCATAATTCTGATGCCTCTTGTCTAGAGCGTGAGTTATTACAGCCGTTTACGGCTACGAGTTGCGAAAGAGGTTGGGTTATTTTATTCTTTTAAATTTTGTTTTGTTTCTTCTCACCAATGATGTGAATATATACCATTGTAGCGATGAAGTGCGTTAATTTCGCCACTTGTTCGGTTCTTCCGAAGACGCCAAATGTACAGGAAAGTTAATCGGATTACGCATTTTTCTTTTTAATTCTTATTTTTGACGTTCTCTCGGAGACTTCTTCTGTTTTTGCTTTAGTTTTGGGGGTATAGATCTGTAAGATGCATATTTTTTTATTTTGTCGGAACATTTTTGTAGAAACTTTATTTTTTATGTTCCTTATTTTTCAGTGTTTTCAAATTTCTGTCCTTTATAATTATCCCCACTTACGTTAACATAACGATGAAAGGTGTTATTTTCGCCAAATCTACATTTCTGTGGGAAACCACGGCCTGGCACGGTCCCGGCTATGGGGGTACTCGGCAGTGAATGCTATGCATCAAAACTGTACACAGCTGCCTGTTTTCCAATCTGTAGCTAATACCTGGGGAACTAGAGCATGTCTCACAATCTCACCTGGGGCAGGAACGGCCACGCGAACGGGGCGTGGAAGTTCTTCAATCTTAAAATTGGTGCTCTGAAAATGGTTGAACGGGGCTGAAGATGGGCGCACTTCGACTGCAGGTCGTTCTGATTTTTATGTGCTTCGAGGCTAGTTTCGAAGTTTACGCCATCATAACTCACGACCATTTCCAATTTCGAGACCGTCAAGGAGAGGTGCACTTACAAAAATAGATTGCCGACCTTCACCGCCAACGGCAATAGTTTCTTTTTAAATTTTTTTTTGCGAGTAATCAGTGGTTGTAAGACTGAAACGAGCTTGTATGTGTCGGTGTTCTTTTTTAACTTTAGCGGTTTACGGCTTGTTCTGACCAGAAGTATTTCTGTTGTATGGAAGCCGTTGTTGAAAGCCTGTTAAAACAGCCCGCATGGCGAAATGTACAGAAAAGACGTCGAAATTCGTGGTTTTTAGGATTAAGCGCCCCGTCGAAAACACATCGAGCGCTTCGCTCACGACGACAACTCTGGCGCCCTCGTTTGTGAATTTAATGGATTGTAACTTGTTTCCACTGCGAATAAACTTTTTCGGGTTCTTCTGAAGAAAGGCGTACCAGAAAACGCCAAGGGGCCTGGCTCTGGAACGAGAACGGGTGGCTGCGGGTCCCAGTTGACAACACTCCGCTTCGCAGGGTTTGATTGAGTGCTTTTCTCTTTCGACACACCGGCCTTGATGAGGCCGAGCGTCTTCGGGCGCCCCTTAAGCTTTTCGTAGTGTTTACATTTGCTCTTTGTTTTGGTCGGTACAGGGATGAGCTGTCATAATGAGGCGACAGAGTGAAATGAAGCATGGTCATAGCGAAATTTCGAAATAATCGCGCAAAAACCAGGCAAAGAAAGAGAGGGAGCAACGTTAACAATAGTTTTGCTCTGATTGACTTTTGCTCTAAGCCATTCGCTTAGACAAGGGCGAAGAGGAGCTTTAGAGAAGGTGAAAAAATGAGACGAACACACATGCACCAGAATATATATATATGATGATACTCAGGGTTCGGTGGTGGGACACGAGACGAGCACACGGAGTCAATGACGACAGCGGCCACAACGAAGGGAAACGTAGGAGCGATGTATTATGCACAGAACGGGAAAGCTGGGATGCACAGAACGGAACGGAAAAGAAATAACAAATAGAGAAATAAAACAATGAAACACAAGGGAGAGGAAAGCGTGAAAAAGTCCTTCCTGTCCAGTTCGGCGGCGATTTGTGAGACGTAGCACAAGCGTGAAGCAAAACTAAACAGTCTCACTTATGCAGTCCGTTGTGACTCGGTCGCGAGTGGCTCGATGGCTCCACGCTGACCGGAACGAAGGCGAAGCGACCAGGCGCAGCGAAAACGGCAGGAGAGGGATCCCGGCGCTGTTGCCCGGTGCAGTAGCGGATCCGGTGGTGACCAGGAGGTACCTGGCGATGTCCCGGTCGCGCGGTCGCACGGGCGCCGTCGATGGGTGTATTCGCAGCTGATGCAGGCGCACCCCGAACGCTCGTCCGCCCAAGAGCCCGGTCGCGTTCCTCCTCCTCTTCCACTTCTCTGGAGGCGCATACCCATTAGCGAGTGATTGCCCTCGTCTCCTTCCGCTGATTTCTTTTCTGCACCGGTTTCCTTCCTGGAGCTCATCACATTACCCCCGGCTTTAGGAAGTGTTTTGGGGTTACGCCACAGACACACTTTCAGAAGACTCCGGTGGGCGAAGAGTGGTGCAGGAAAAGAAAATAAAGCACTGTTCGCACAATCAAGAGATTTCGCGACCCGGCCGTAAGCGTCGTCTGGAGTCCACGACACCTCACTGCAGAGACGCCAAAACTAGGTTAAAAACTTTGACTTCAGAACGTAGATGCTTCTGTTCGGCGTGGCCCGTATGTGCACTATGGGCTTGTCGTTCTGCTTGAAAACAGACTTTCCGTTACGCACAGGCCAACGGTAGGCAGCTTTCTCATAAGAGCGACGCCCACTTCACTTTCTGGATTTCCTGTCTTGCACGACTGACAGGTCCTAAGAAATCTTCGGACGTCGGCGTAGATGTTTGGCCAATAAAATTCCCGGAGAATTCTTTTAGTTGTTTTTAGGAATCTATGATGACCTGGTACTCCTTCATGGGCCTTCTTCATTACCGCGTCTCTAAAAGGATGCGGAATTACAAGTTGCTGTATGGGGCGGCCAGACGGCAACGAGTACCGACGGTACAACAGCCCCTTTCTGCCAAACAAACTTGCAGGGTTCTCTTTATCGAAGAGGACTCTGCCGATGCCATCTTCATGCAGTTGTCTAGCGTCTTGTCCAGCTGCTGCTGTTGGCGCATCTCTTTTGTGTAACACCGGCGAACATGATGGGACTTTCTGGCCGGTTATGCTGCACTTTGTGATGGACGTGGCTGGTGTTCTCGTCGGCCGAAGGAAGATGTGCTTCACCACCGAGCACCGCTGGAGTCGCTGGATGCCTTGGTTGCTGTGGCTTCCATGCAGGGTTAGGTCTGTTCGGGTCCCTAACGCCTGGTACGTTTCCAAGTGTGAGGTCGTACAAGGGATCAGCCATGCATTTGGCCAGGACTTTTCCAGTGAAGTATGGTGTATCCATGTGGATAAAAGCCTCTTCAGGTCTCCTTGTGGTATTGTCCACAAAACGGACGGTTGATGCACGGCCTGTAAGGCAACTATCAGGGACGAGGTCTCGTCGCACGATGACGGCGTTGCTGCCGGTGTCTCTCAGAACGGAAACTTGTTGTCCGTAGATCTCACCGGTTACAACAGGCATACGCCTTGCAGCACTGCTCGTTTGGAGCTGGCGTTGCTTTTTACGCTGGGCACGTGTTGGTGCCAATGTGCCTTTATTACCGTGGTGCCGTTGCGCGTTGTCGTGACGACCCTTCTCAATAGCGCAAGCCGACACCTGCTCCCTATCAGGAGACTTAGAGCGACAGCGGTCTGCGTGATGGCCTTGTTTTCCGCAATTTTCACAGCGGATGTTGTGGCCTGCAACTCTGCAGTTAGGCGCGCTGTGCCCAGTCTTTCCACATAAAAAGCAGGTGGGAGCTCTCTTGGAAGGCAGGTCTGCTTGCGACTCTTTTATTTCGTCCCTGGTCTTTCCCAAGTTTGTGAGAGCTTGTGCTTCAAGGAAGCGATCGCAAGCTTCAGCCATTTCTTTGGTCGACTTGCAGTCCCTTTCCTTAATGAAAATGGCCAGCTGGGACGAGCAACACTTGGAAAATTGCTCCGCGATCATCTTGTCGCGTAACGCTTCGAACGTCTTGGGAACCCCAGACGTTTCGAGCCATCGGTCAAAATAACCGGAAAGTCGCGTCGCGAACTGAGTTCCGGTTTCGCCGTCCTCAGCTTTCGCCTGGCGGAATTTGTCATTGTACCCTTGAGGGGTAAAACGAAACCGCTGAAGGAGCGCCAGCTTGACTTTTTGGTAGTCGAGAGAATCTTCTGGCGTCATCCTCCCGATGACGGAGAGCGCGTCTCCGGTGAGGCATGCGCTCAATCCGACGGCCCATTTATCTTCCGGCCATTTTTGAGCTGCAGCGATTCTCTCGAACCTTAGGAGGTATGCGTCCAGGTCGTCTCTGCGCGCATCAAATGGGGGGATAAAGTTATGCGGGCTCGTCGACATGACAGGCACGGGGTTAGGTTGGGCTGCCACGGAGACCTCAGCTTGTGGGTTGTTTTGTGCGCCCTCCTGTAGCCTTAAACTGAGTCTCAGGCTCTCCTGCTTAGCGCGTTCCAACTCTGCTGCGGCCTTCAGAGCTTCCCGTTCTGCCGCCCTCTCATCGCGCAACCGAGCCTGTTCCGACTTAACCCATTCCCGCAGCTCGGCATCGCGGAGTCCCAGCTCCTTTCCGCTGGCCACTAACTTTTCCACCTCCATGTCGGTTCTCTGTCCTCACGCCTCTTGGACAAGCCTCGTGACCTCTTCGAGATGTTATTGAAGAGGTCCTGTCGCGGACGCCAATTGTGATGAACTCAGGGTTCGGTGGTGGGAACCACGAGACGAGCACACGGAGTCAATGACGACAGAGGCCACAACACGAAGGGGAAACGTAGGAGCGATGTATTATGCACAGAACGGGAAAGCTGGGATGCACAGAACGGGACGGAAAAAGAAATAACAAAATAGAGAAATAAAACAATGAAACACAAGGGAGAGGAAAGCGTGAAAAAGTCCTTCCTGTCCAGTTCGGCGGCGATTTGTGAGACGTAGCACAAGCGTGAAGCAAAACTAAACAGTCTCACTTATGCAGTCCGTTGTGACTCGGTCGCGAGTGGCTCGATGGCTCCACGCTGACCGGAACGAAGGCGAAGCCACCAGGCGCAGCAAAAAACGGCAGGAGAGGGATCCCAGCGCTGTTGCCCGGTGCAGTAGCGGATCCGGCTGGTGACCAGGAGGTACGGCGATGTCCCGGTGCGGTCGCACGGGCGCCGCCGATGGGTGTATTCGCAGCTGAAGCAGGCGCACCCCGAACGCTCGTCCGCCCAAGAGCCCGGTCCCGTTCTTCCTCCTCTTCCTCTTCTCTGGAGGCGCATACCCATTAGCGAGTGATTGGCCCCCTCTCCTTCCACTGTTTTCTTTTCTGCGCCGGTTTCCTTCCTGGAGCTCATCACAATATATATATATATATATAGATATAATATATATATATATTATAATATATATATATAGATATATACAATATATATATCTATATATATATATAGATATATATATATATCTATATAAGCGTCAGATACAATACAGTTGTAGTAATATAAATACCACAGAAAGTGAAGGAGGACACAGTCGCCCAGATAGCCGAATTGGTAAGGCATTCGAGATCTAATCGAAAGGCGTGGGTTCGGTCCCCACTCTGGGCGCGTGTGTTTTTTCTTTCTTTCTCACATAATATAATAATAAAAAATGTAACATCACAACGGTAAAAAATATTCTAACCATTCCCCTATGCTTTCTTTGGCGTTGTAGAGGCTCTTTCGATAATATATATATATATATATATATATATATATATATATATATATATATATATATATTATATATATATATAATATATACAGAAATATAGGTCGCCAGTCTACAACGCCAAAGGAGGCATTGGGGTATGGTTAGGGTCTTTTTTTTTACTACGGGTAATGAAGTTAACATTTTTTCTTAATATACAGAAGAAAGAAAGAAAGAAAAACAGAATAGGAAATGAGGGCCGGCCTCGTTGAAAATAAGACAGAAATAAGGGTTGGCAGTCAAGAAAACCTCGGAAAGAAAAGGGGAGGATATGGTAGGTCATTGAAACAGATAAGGAATTTGGAAAGAAAGTGACGGAAAAAAGCACGCCAGGTGGGATCCTAACCCACGACCTCCAGAATACCGGTTTGGTGCGATAACTACTATGGTACTGGCGGGGCGATTTTCCCCTCCATTTTCTGGGGTATTTATGTTAAGGTATTTTTGTTTCCTGTGCATGGGGGTGGTAGCCAGCGCCACTCTGACTACTCGGGGTGGAGGGGACCTTCTTTTTAACCTCCGGGCCGTGACTCGAGTGTCTACGACATGTCAAGAGCGGTCGACCAGCGTTGAACCCTCTTAAGCTTCCTATGGCACCAAGACTGCAAGAACAGAGGCCCTCGCTATGCATGTAGCGAATCAGAATGGGAAATGAGGGGCTCGTTGAAAATAAGACAGAAATTAGAGTTGGCAGTCAAGAAAACCTCGGAAAGCAAAGGGGAGGATGTGGTAAGTCATTGAAACAGATAAAGAATTTCTTTCTGTTTAAAAGAAGTAATAGAAAAAAGAAGTGATAGAAACACCTCCGCCTTGCCGAAAGACACCGCAACGTTTTCAGTTGAATTTCCGGCGTTAGCCAGCGTTGAAACAGTCGTTCTACGGGCTTTGATCAGTTCATTATTGCTTTGAGGTAATTAGGCAATGTTTGCACCTCCCATTAGTATCCACTGAATGGCAATTTCAAGTGGCAACAACACTGATGTGACGAGGTGCCTTAAATGATAGCACACAGTTAGAAAGGTTACCAAAGTTATGAGAACTGACTTCTTACGTTGTTTTGTTGTGTCGCCAACCCAGGGTTTCAATTGTGGCAGTAAAAAGAACGTTAGCAGGGACAGAGTCCTTTTTTAGTTTTAAGCGCGCCACGGAAGTGGAATATGGAGACATTTGTGACTTTGTGCGTTCATTTACGGCTGTTTTTTATGTTTTTGATTATATTTAGTTTTATAGGAATTGCATGGGGCGGCTAGATTACATACAGCTCTGTGATTTCGTTTGTCCATTCTCAATTATTTTATTTTGTTCAGTTTGTGTTTATAGCTATCTGCAAGTGGCGCTGGATTAGGTAGACCTTTGCGATTCACTAAATGTACTTGTAGGTGTGCCTATTTTTATTGTTAACTTCCTTCAACGTATGGCGGGTTAAGCTCTCAATAGCCAATTTTGGGTGCTGTTTGTTTCGTTCAGTTATATTTTTCTTGTTGCTATCTGATAATCATCTTAATTTACCCCATCAAATAAAGAACTCTTTTCGCGAATCAAGCAATCTTTAGCAGCTTAGTACATGCTGCTGTTTTGGTACTCTGAGAAGAATGCTTATAGATAAAAAACGTCCTTATTGAGACGTTACGAACAGCTCTGTTAACATCACCTGCAGTGATCTTTTTATCACTCGAAAACTTGTTTTAGTCAGCTATTGTAGTTTTGTGATGAAAATAAAACGCCATTGGTTAGAAACATAACAAAAGTTCCAGGGGGCATTTGATTTGTGTCTAAACTATTTGGAAAGCGGTTGTCATTGCCTGTATCTGATGCCAACGTCCTGTGGTGTTTGATCCCCAACGTAAAATAAATGCAATTCCTAACAAAATATACTTATCATTGTTGTCAAAATCTCATTATCACTGTAGCACATCCTGCACGCCGATCTGCCTCCGCCAGCGTTAGTCGCTGTTCCGACTTCGTCTCGGCATCCGCATTCCGTTGCAATCGACTTGCGGAGACTTGCGGGCACCTGCGCATGTCTTTGATAATATTTATCTCCATTGCTTCGACCTCACTTCGGCTCCGAGTTAGCTACGTCTCTCGTTTCTGCCACTTGGCGCCCGATTCCAGTTTTGTGTGTTTTTGAATCGTCTTCACGATGGTTACGTTTCCTTGGAGACACGGCTGCCCTTCGTCGACACTTGCGTGCAGCACTTCTGGCTGTCCTGCTCCGCACGCATGCGCACTTGCTCTTGAGAGTGTCATTTTGCTGCATCTGGCTCTTGCCCGTGCGAGGAGGTTGCGCTGTAAAGGATTCGGGTGGGAGACAATTTTACTTCTTCGAGGACCCTGCATCGACCTGCCTTTGAGCTGCTTTTACGAGCACTGGAGCAAAGCGACGGCCTCCGTTTGGACAACACCCTCACACGTTGTGTGGTCACAGGGACCCTATTATTGGTCGCTGGTAGACTACGCCAAATGCCTTTTGTATGTTCATCCGATAACATTTATTTTTTATGAAGCACATCATAAGATTACACTTTCTTTATGCTGCGGTGATGTAGCCGCACACAAAAAATCAAATTCTTTTTCTTAAAAGAAAGATGGTGAAAGCGCGAAACTTTCTCTCATGCAACCTGAGTCAAAGTCGAAGTCCGAAATCTAAACTGCTTCGACCATTCCGAATGGCGCAGTCGAATATATGTCGGCTTCCAATCGCAAGGGACCCGGGTTCGATTCCGACCACGTTGTTTTTTTTTTGTCTCTTGCGGCTGTTGATGTGTCTTTGCTTATCACCATCATCGTTTTGTGAAACCCATTTTGTGCACTTGGCGTTCCTGAGTTCGTTTTGGCACGAAATCGAACGCCATCAATCAACCACAGAAAGCTCCGCTTTAAAAAATCATGCACGATCAGCACAATTTGATACAACCAGCAGCGAGTGCTCTTGGCTTACAGGCAGAATGCGGTCATGGTAATTTTCCAAGGACACTACCGCGCATCGTATGTCCTCAAGGTGCCTGCGCAGATGAACCACCGAATTTAACAGTTGTTTATTACCAGAAAATATACCCGAAATATAAAGGTTACCCTTTTGTTCAATCCCCCATTCAGATAGCTGTCGATTTTCACGTGCGCGTAGACATGGGGTTTTTGCAGCAGCAGAAACAAGATGAATTTCAGGTATTTCTGTTACGCTCACATCTGCAAGTCTAGATAAACTTGCCCTCCTCCTCCTGTGCCTTAAAACAGGCCTCGAAACTCGAATACAAAGCTCGCCATTAAAAATTGTCATCAGCGTAGGATTACCCAGTGCGCATATCTATATCCTAAGCGCTTTTCTAAAAAAAAAAGGGGGGGGGATTTGTTCACAGTTTCAAGGAGAAAAAACAAGCTTACTAACACGCTCTTTTGATCACGTGGCTGGATTGCTTTGTCGTTTCGTAAGACCGACTTGCCGTAACGAGAGATGGAACGACCTTCCATAATGTGACTCGCAGTATAAATCGAACTAACCTTCATACCTCGCTATTGGCCGTGAGCGCGACCACGGGCGGCGCTGCGAAGCGCGCCTTCGTGACCTCGGCTTAGGGATTCTCCCATTTGTCGTCTGCTTCCCTCAGGCTCGCTCTCCGTGCTGTTTCTTCGCGATCGGTGGCCGTCTTATACTTGTCCGCACCATATTTTGCGTGTGCATAACTTTTTATCATAATAATAAATTTAAAATTGCATCACTAGTTGAAGACGTGAGTTAAGGTAAAGTTTTGGATGCCACTACGGAAGAAACATTTCCGGCGTCACCCCATTCCTTGTGAATCCGGTCTTCCGCGGATGGCAAAAAGTCGGAGGTAAGCGTCAGCTTCTGTAAAAAGCAATCTTTTGAACAAAGGGAACAACCAGGTGCTAGTAACCGACAACAGCGAAAATGCAAGACCAGCATAAATTTCAGGCGTTCGGGGCTGTCGGCTTTGGCAGAAGGCATTGCGATTCCCGGTAATCGTATGTAAGGTAAAACAGTTCCTGAAACCTTGCCGAACGCTTGAAAGTATTGTATCACATCACTTTGCGGTGTCATGGCATAAAAGTATGCCGACATGCACTTTTATCTTTATCCTTTATCTTTGTGGTAAGCCCGGTGGTGTACACTGCAGGGCGAAGGCCGACATGCACTATGGGCCACAAAATCTGTAGGCTGAGTTCCAAGTAACCCACTGTGTGTACAGGCGCGTGCTGGTTTCATACCAGGCTTCTGACCAGTATGAAGGATTATTGAGCTAAACGAGTCCCATCTACGGTAAAAATACAGTAACGCTATGTTTGTTCAAACCTGGAGGGATATTTTGGTACATTTCCCACAGCCATACCTTGCCAATATTCAGATATGCGTTATAGGAAAACTGCACTCAAGAGGAGCAGGAGGAGGAGGAGGAAGAGGAGAAAACTTTATTTAACAGTAAAATCGAGCTGATTAGTGGGCCGGGTCCCCAGTCCAGGGCAAGAGGGCAAGAGTAATTTTCTTAAATTCTTCCCGAGTAGAATAATATATATCCTTTTCGCCCATGGAAGGGTTGGTAAACAATAAAGAGCTGCATGGTAATATTCCTTGGTTTTTATTCGTGTTACACTCGAAATCAGCACGTAAACTATTTATTACGTTCGTTAGCGAGTATATCGAGCATTCAACACCGTAATCCTGTCACAGCCGTTCGGGTTCAGAGTCAGTTCGTTACGATAACGATGGTTACGATAAAAATTCGGAGCACAAAAGCCGTTTTCGAGTACTCTGGGCAACGTTGTCCGAGGCCCGATCGCGGTGGCGTAGCACAAACCTTCTCTTTGTATTTGCATGCGAATAAACAACGCACGCTGCAGATATGCACCTTCTTGAACGCAGCAATAACGAAAGCCAATTTGTGAATAAGGCAATGTTGGTATGTCACACAGTCTGAAGAAAATATCCACAGGATCTTTTTGAACCTCCCAAACATCCCCAAACTTACTAATAAGACGTTTGTGACGGTGCAGAAAAAATCAATGCGTTGGGCGCGAAAAAAAAAAACATTCATCTGATAGAAGTCAACAACACTGAAAGACATAGAAGACAGCCGCTTTATTTCCTGCTGTGCACTGCGCGTGCAGAGAACCGCTGCTTGCGTACGTAACGTTAGACTGTTGAGTCTTCTTAAGAGCATCTCAAAAATACTGCACGGAAGCATACGCATTCCGCATACTTATCGAGGATCTCTGAGCCATGAACCTCGCCTGTAAGGATAAGTTACAGGCGATCTTCTGACCGATGTTCAGAAGAAAGTTGTTCCCTCTCCCCTCGTGTGTTGAAAACTTGCGGGGTACACAGCTAGAAATTATTGCCACAAAGTCAAAACATAGTTTTGGGGTCATGCAGCATTTTGGTTCTCTTTCGCTTAAGGAAAAACGAGCGCTACAAACGAGGACAGAAAAAACGAAGAACGACGAGACTTTTTTTCTGTCCTCGTTTGTAGCGCTCGTTTTTCCTTAGGCAATAAACCAACTAGCCCAACAGCATATTTTACTGAAGCATCTCTTTCGCTTCGTGACATCTAATGCCACGAACCATATTTTGGGTTTGTTCGTTAGTTTCACGAGGGCTTAGGGTGCATGTACCCAGCACCTCCACCAGATGTCACAAAGCCAAAGACGAAGCGGTTGTCTTGAACGAAAAACAAGTTTATTGAAGCGAACTTACGCTCCCCTAACGACTCAAAGATTACACAGGCGGTGAAGCAGCAGTCAACAAAGTGACGTGCGCAGGCGAGTGTCAGTGAATCGATTGCCGCGGCGTGTGCTCTTTGGTCTTTTATCTCTCGGCTCGAGGGCCTCTCGAACAGTCGAATTGCATTCATAACACCGTCGACCATAAAAGATTATTCTAGGCTGGTGACGTTAGTTCGCGACACTCTCTTTATCAAAGGAGATAACACGTGCGGCATAAAGAATAGAACATGCGCTTCACTTGGCCCCCGGATAATGCAGATAACACAGCCCGGCGCAGCCGGTCGGCAAAAACAAAACATAAACCAACAAACCCAAAACATGGTTCGTGGCATTGTGAATAATGTGTCAGAAGCTGGAAAAAATAACTGATTTCCTAGAAATACGCTTGTTAATGCACTAACGCATCAAAGTGGGCGATTTCTAGCACAGGCACTGCTTCCCCTTACGAGCGGAGTGCAGCAGACGACAGCGGCGCAAGTCCCTAAGCCGACGTCAGAGCCAGGGGGCGCCACTCAAACATCTCACCGGCAATACCAGATGAATGTTGGGATGATGATGATGATGATGCACTTGATTATGATGGGGCCGTGCACGCATGCGTTAGGGAATACAAGATCATAGTCGGGATGTGCGCTTCGCAAGTACACATCTGACTTTTTGTCGCGCGGGAAGCACATGTGCGACAAGACCATTGCCTGTAAAGGGTGCACCACAGCATAAAGAGTAATATTGCGGTAAAGCCAACAACAGCAATGATGCAAATTCAATTTTCAGTATGCGGTGCATTCACAGTACAGGATTTATTTTCCGCGAAAATTTAGGGATCGTTACCTGCGAATACTAGTGTGGTAAACAAAAGCCAGTAATTCTCTCTGGTGGAAGAGTGCTTCACATTTCCTGATAACCGTAATTAAAGATTTCTGTACAAAATGTATGAAATTTCGAACACGGCCATACGTTCAGAGAGACACTTGGAAAGGACGCGACGTTTTAGGCTCCCGTAGTGTTAATTTCAAAATGATATTGATCTGATGCCCTTTTTGTCACGTAGTTCGTTGTTAATTACCTTATCGCCCCAAAAATGTAGCCGTTAACAGTTATGAGTTCGAAGGCAAAGTTAACATTACTGTTTTACCTAGGGGTTGTGTTTGCTAGGATCCGGCAATCGCCCAAGTTACCGTGATGACGTCACAGGGACAAATCGGGGAAGTAGCTATTGAGCCACCACTTTTTACAGCGTTGTTTTACAGTCACGAACAAATTAAATGCGGACAAGAAAATATAAATCAGAACACACAAATAGCGCGATATTTTCCATGCAAGTCAAAATGACGCGTCGCCCAATTACAAAACCAAGATTGGGAAATGTGACTGTTCGAATATACCAATAGCGCGCCAGTATTTGACCTCAACTAGTTGTATTTTGAAATTTGCGTGTACCGGTTCATATTTCCATGTTCGCGTTTGATTTGTCTATGACTGTAGATGGCTGCGCTTCGAACAAACATGCGTCCGTGGAGACGGCCGCGTATAATTAGAATTTTAGTATCCAGCGCTATAGCAAAATGCTCTATAGCTCCTAATATCACGTGAGTAGCTTGAAAAGAATTCTGGCGAAATTGGCCGCTAAGACGACTCCACCGTTTTGCCGAGTTGTATTTACTTGCCGTAAATTGTTAGTTCACGGTAAAGTTGCAAACGGCACAGAATTTCCGACTCTTGTCAATACAGGACCGTATATACACAGGATGTAGTACCAAAGGAAACGGCTGTAACTTGTGTTTTATTAAAACTGTCCATAAACGAATCATGCGATAAATAGCCTTTAGGAAAAAAACGGACTTTAATATGAAAAAGGGACTTTAACATTTTGCCGCGCTTCATATCTCCTTTTTATAATTACGTAGTTCGCGGTGAAGTTGTAATTATTGCGGAAGTGACGTCTACTGTCAATACATGCGCCACTACGGGATGGAAAACGACAGCCTTATGTGCGTTCCCTAAATTAAAACTCGAATGGTTTCAACTTATGTTCATTTATTTAACTGGGAGTTACGCGCAGTCGTAAATTAAAAATAAACATGTAATGCTTAGCGCACTGCTCGGACTGCCCCCAACTTCGCTGGTAATTCTTCTTCACAGAGTTGACGGGCACTGAATTTTGCGTTCAGTTTTCCTGACTGTGTGTCTTATTCCAATGAACTATAAAATTGACATCAAAGTTATTTGGACGTGGCAATCTTTCTACTGGAGCAAATTTTTCTGATATCCTTCGATCTCTTTTATTGCGCAAGGTTCTGCGTTAGTCTTATATCCGCCGGGAGAATACCTCGCTTTCTCTTCACCTCACCCTTTACAAGTTCTTTTCAACGCACGAACGCACTTTCCATTGTCAGTTCTAGAAATGCCATTGCTCTTGTAAATGAAGTACTTGACTCGAAAAATAAAAAAAAAAACGCCGCTATTCTATTTCCCTTCGATCTGCCAAATGTTCTTTTCCGACCCATTAGACCTGTCTGTATAACGTCCTCTCCAAACAGACAACGAGAAGCATTGTTCAATTTTGTAAGCAAATTCAATTTTGAACGAAAGCTCTCTTGCTCTTGCGGTTTTCGTTTTATTCTTTCAGCGACTGCAGAAGCAGATTGGACTCCGGCTTTCTCGGCAACTTTCTCTGTGAGGACAGGGTTTTCAGCGGCAAACGTTATTGGAGGCCTGCACAAAATGGCAAACGCAGCACAACCGGAAAAGGTAGTGCGCGATAAAAAGTATGCAAAAGGTTTTCTGTACAGGGGCCTCGAACGGTTACGTTCATGCATGGTAGGTCAGCAGTGCTCCCGAGCGTCTCAAGGGGGAAACACATGAGCACGGACGCGCCTGTGCACGTGTCTCTAGCCCCGTCAACTAGTTTGGCGGCCGGATGATTGCCAGATCGGCAGCTCCCGCGTCTATACTTAACATCCTACTTAACAAGTAGCTTTAAATACCTCAATGTGACAATTACTGGCAACCTATCCTGGTTGACTCATGTTTATAATATTTGCGCTTCGGTTAGAAGTAAGCTTGGACTCATAAAACCTAAACTTAAACACTCGCCACCCATAATCAAATTGTTGGCTTACAACACATTAATTCTATGGCGCCTTGAGTACGCTTCAGTGGTCTGGGATCCGCATACAAAAAAAAGATACTGGACAACTCCAGCAAATTCAAAGGCAAGCTGTTCGCTTTATATATAACCGCTATCAAAGACATGATCCACTTACCGCACTCATGCAGAACAACGGAATTCCAACGCTGTAATCTCGGAGAAGAAGCAATCGACTAAAATTTGTTGCCGATCTTTGGAACCGAAAACTGCGTCTTTACCCATCGCTATATCTTACCCCTCTTTCCTCCCTGCCTACGAGGCAATAACACACTTTTAAATTTACACCCTTGTTCGCCCGCAGAACCGCTTATAAATATTCATTTTTCACGCGAAAAATATCGTAATCGAACAATCTTCCTGCCACTGCGTTTACGTCACCGAATATGCATACATCAATTGAGCAGCTTCTTTTTGTGTAGCAATTTTCTGTCTCATTTTGAGGATGTTTCTTAAAGATTGTATTATTACTTTTGGTTGATATATTATGTAATCACTTTCCCACCCCTGCTTGGGACTAATCCTTGCCTGCAGTATTGTCTAAATAAAAACATAACAAATAAATAAATAAATAAATAAATAAATAAATAAATATCCACTCTGCTAGATAATCTACCCCGCCGCGTCTGCAACCGGATCGGTCGGATTTGAAAGCCGTTGTGTGTGCCGCTTCACGTAGCACTACCTTAGTGATTGCGCCTGTGCTGCTGGGCCATTGCATGTCATTTGGAAGGCACGTAGACGCTAAGGCGTTATGGTGAAACGTGCGCGAAACATTTTTGTTCCCTTTACGGTAGACAAAATTTGGGGAACGTTTGGTTCACATGCACACACACGCGAAAACAAAAAGTCAAATGAGAAGTGTTGACGAGCGCAAGAGACGCGACCATTAGATATGGGCGCCAAACGGGACGTATGCTGCTTTCACCAATGATTGGCAAACTTGCCTGATTGCACTAGCCCAAATTAATTCAACTACTGGCCCCAATCTGACGTTGCAGCACGCCTGCTGCACGGCGTGCTGCAGGCGTGCTACATCCGGCGTTGGGAAGCACCTCCTCGGATGCTCTTGTCGAGACAGACAATGTTCTACGGACAGAGAGCGACGATACGCGCGGTCCACATCTATTCTACTAACGATGACATCAATATATGATTCTTCTTGAATTTTCTTATACATTTCAGTGGCCGTTTCCCCAATTCAATTTTACAGGCCGATTTTACAGTGTTTTGACGTGGGCGTGTTAGCACCAAAAAGATGCCCCGTTTTTTGGCAAATGCCCCAAGTTGGCAAATCCCCCTTTACCGGCTTGGCCACCACGGTGGCTCAGTGTCTAAGCCGTCGTGCTGGTGAGCCCAAGGACGCGGGTGCAATCCCGGGGGTGGCTGGTTTTCTAATGTAGGCGAAACGCGAAAACATGCGTGTGTCGAGATTTCGGCGCATGTTTAAGATCCCTAGTTAGGCGGTCAAAATGAATTTGGAGCTGTTCGCTACGGCGGGCCTCATAGTCCAGGAGAAGTTTCCACGCTCTAAACCCCACGATCGCTTCACCGGCTTGATTTATTTATTCTCTCCGGCGCTCCCTTTTTTGTGCCGACATTGTTAATGGTATTCGTGTTTTGAAGCTCCACCTGAATTTTTGTTATCAGTTATTAGTGATTCAAATTTGTCTCATTTCTGTTTCCCACATTTTGGGACTGTTTTTTTTTTAAGAATGGAATGCTGCAACACACAAAAACCTCTTAATATTTCCCGAGGTCCTTCCATCCTGTCATTACGTTCTTTTTGTCTAGATCTTCAAAATAGTTCCCGTCTTTCTTGCGATTATGTGTTGTTGAACCAACGTGCCCAATCACTGAGCTAATAAAAGATTTCTTTGGTAAGCTCAAGGCCTACGTTGGTTGTGCTTCCAAGGCAATAATCGCAGGAAAAAAAAAACGATCCGCCCGCTTGAAGTTTCATCACAAATTCATGTTTATCGTGTACGAACGGTAGAAAGTAAAAGTTTGCGGACCACAAGGGCAGCCATTTAGGAGGCTTTATCTTCTATATGGCAGCCTTGTATCTGCTGTACCTGTTTTCAGAATAATGTATGAATTAAACGTTTTTATGTGACGATGAAAAGACATTTTCATAAATTCAAAGTGCCGTGGTTCGAAAACTTTTTCTCATCACCGTGAAAGTCATGAAAACTCCGCCAACGAGAACTCCTCCAGAACCAAGAGTAAACATGGGGCTCAGCATTTTTCTTTTTGCCACCATGAAAGAGAGTAGCAATTAAAACTCGTGCTTTCCTAATCGCAGCTGTTTTTTTAGATGCGGACAAGCGACTAGGTAAACGGCGGAAAACACGACACTTGCCAAAGCTCTAGGGAAGATCAATAAAGATTACTACGGGTCATACGCAGGCGCTGTTTTCTCAGCCGAGCGCCTAACGGAACTAATGATGTAGCTTCGTAAAGCTTAATCCGATTCCCCTCTGCTCGCAATTACCGCGTCTCCGGTTTACGGTCCGTGCCTAAGCCTTCCTCAAAAGCCGTGGATGAACGGAAAGCCAAGCATTCAATACCATCAGGCGCGTTTGAGAATGCTGCTGCCTCGGCCTGCCATGATTTCGCTAATCTTAGAAGTGATCAGCATGCATTTCGTTTAGGCCACAAGGATTGTCTCCAGAATGCAGCACTTGTGTAATGAGATGTTTACAGGAAGCTCGCAAGGGAAGCACTGGGCTCAACCATTTTCATCGCAAGGGGTGACTGAAGCTGTGCCGTTTGTTTGTAGAGCAGGCAGGCGCGATTGGAAGCGACTACAGTTAGATATGTCGCTTAACGGAATCATTTCGCTGCTCGCCGTATGTCGCGCTTTTCGCATTTTGTGGTAGCCATTGGAAGTTCTTTGGACTCCCATGCACTGCGCCTTTCTTTATCTGGTGGTAATTTCTAAAGTCCATACTTGGAAAAATTCGAATAAACAAAGTTTTCATTAGAACCACGGTATGAATGACATTGTTTTGTCACGAAAATAATCGATACCGTACACAGCAAGATTGCGTTTCACAGTGAACAGCTGTTGAGAGGTCATTTGTTCTAAGGTGCGTACGCAAACGCCGTTTACGTGAAGCGTGTCCTTAGCCCATTCCCCGCTTAAATGTCGGCCATTCCTATTCCCATCCTAAATATATTGGCCGTAATCGAGGAGCAACAGAATGGTTGTGTTGTTTTTACACCATGTGCGGCTGGGGCAATTTTTCTGGCATCCCCAATATCCGCCTTCCTCCCCGTAAGTTTTATTATAAATTTGCGACAGCGTCATCTGCAAATTCCCCCACTTCACTATGAGCAACATATAGGTTTGAGTCTATAGGGCAGCGTTTTTAGAACGCAAGGCGTTCTTCCAGTAAGCCTTCACCGCTTAACTTTATGGCTCCAGACATGTGAACTGTTACTCTGTTAAGGTCAAGAAATATAGACCAGTGGTGTTTATGGCTGTCGTCGTAAAATCAGCAAAACGCATATCATAGCTAGAGCAGGGACGTGGGGCAGTAAGAAAGTAAGAAGGCCGTAAGAAGTTGCCAAATTAGAGCCGTCTGTCCTGTGGAAACAAAAATGAAATTAAAAAGGACAGCAGCGAGCTGGAAGCAGCTATCGCATGTCGCACTTTAAGCGATAACCAAATGGTAAGTATTCTTTTATGCAGTACTTGCGGGAATCGCATTACAAGTAAGATACACAAGGCCAGTTGTAGAAGCTGACGCCGAGGAAACACCTAAAGCCCGAAGTGTAGTTTGATTTGCGCAATTGCAACGCATTCAGCCGACGTGTCCTATACCATGCAGCTGGCGAAAAGAAGGGTACCTCCACAATGAGACCCACGCACACCAATGATGACGTACAAATGCAAGCGAAAAAAATACGCCCATCTTCCCGCTAGGGACCCTGGTGTGATGCAACGCATCGGGGGGTTCAATTTGTGTCTCCGCTGGGTTGATTCTCTAAATCGCGTGAAACGTGTTGTGAACGCGTATGATGCATTTCCATCACATGCGGGTGTTCCTATACGCGGGACGATGGGCGTAATTGTTGTGTCACACCACTCACTGAAGGGACCGTCGCTTCCATCCCGTCTTCATCGGAAGAGTCAAGTCATGCACGAAGTACCCGCCGCGGTGGCTCAGTGGCTAAGGCGTTGCGCTGCTGAGCACGAGGTCGCGGGTTCGATTCCCTGCCGCGGCGGCCGCTTTTCTGATGGAGGCGAAAAGCAAAAACGCCCGTGTGTACGAGATTTCGGCGCACGTTAAAGATCCCCAGGTGGTCAAAATTAATCCGGAGCCCTCCACTACGGCGCGCCTCATCGCCTGCGTTGCGTCGGTGCGTTAAACCCGACAATCAATCAATCAATCAAGTCATGCACGAAGTAGTCAAGCAAGGTCACGTCAAGTGCGAGAGCGAGCGCTGTACTGAACCGCCGCAGCGCGATACCCGCTTTATATTCACAACGCTTGAAGGAGAGGAGACAATGGAGGAGAGTCGCGCACGCGCGCACTTGCGCGCCCCGGAGCAGTTGTTAATGCAGCGTTACGCAGCGAAGCGCGCCCAAACAAGCGCGCCAGCTGTGGTATGCTAATGAGCAGGAGTGAGAGTGTTGCACACAGCTGTGGGAGAGAAGAACGGAGGAGGGATGCGGACGGACGGCGCGACGACGACGCAGCAGGGACATTCCTCAGCGCAAGAGATGCGTCGCATCTAAAACATTGCGGCAGCACTACAAAGCATCATGAGAGTTGCCAACCAGCACCCCCATGCAATTTCCGCCAGGCGACTGGCCAACAATACGTGCACATTCGCAAGCCCACGAGCTTCTACCCAATGCGCAAAGAAGCGGGAGTACCCAAGAAAGAACAGCCTTTCTGGGGTGAGACAAGAAGGCCTCTTTCAATGGCATCACAACTCGCGCTGCGTTAGTACGTAAATGCGTCTTTCTTTAAGGGGGGAATTAAACCACGCCACCACTGAAAGCTCGAAATGACAAACAAATTCGCGAGTACAAGACGGTTCAAAGGCTACCTGTACAGAGATGAAGAAAGGCTTTTATAGGGTCCTTCTCACTTCCAGTTCTTAAATAGCGTCCCGACCAGTTGACATGTTTATTGAATGTTGCTAGAAGAACCCAAACGTTGAAAGTGCTTTTCCCCGAATGTCCCTGCAAGATCTGGGATTTACAAAGTTGGTAGTTGTAGTGTGGGATCATCCTTTTTGCCACCGTGCAATGCTTGCCGATCAGAAAATGCATGAACAGGACAACGATTGCGGGCTGATAAGACGTTGGCGGTGGTCTAATAAATCTCGCTTTAGTGCCGATCGCGACAGACAAATGGACGTGACGGGAGATATTGTAGCCAGGGGGGATGAACGGAAGTCGTAAAAAGGTGGGAAGCGATGGCGCGGCAATAAGAATAACGGGGCGAAGAAGAAGTACAAGAAAACTGCGAACGCCCTAGGCCCATAAATGCGAAGATGAAGCCGGTAAGAAAGCACTGGGATCGTTGGACAACCTGTCAAGGTCCCCCGAAATATCCCGTCGGAGCAATGTATGCATACTTTCGATGAAGCCAACATGCGGACGTAAATTGGTTGCAGTGTACGGTACCCTGAACACGTTTCCTGAAATGGAAATGTCGATTTGACTCTTCACTGTGCTTGCCTAAAGTTCTCTGCCAGGAGTGCTCTAGTGCTACCTGTTAGAGCCTACGTGCGTGCTAGCTCCTCTAGGCGCTGAAATGTTTTTCTTGTGGTCTAGGAGGAATTTCGTTTCTTGGTGTCAATCTCCATACACGCCACATTTGATGTCTAGCAGCGTTTAGCCACCAATAGCTACATCAAATGTATAATTCCATCATAGTTTGGCGCCTTGCTTTGCACCTTGTTTTGTTTAACATGGTTTTGCACCTTGACAAAATAGTTTAATAACTTTGACCAGCCTAAACCATTAGAACTGAGATTCCGCGCAAATCGCAAGCGTAAGCCAACTTTAGGGGGCGACGCCCGATATTAAGAAGTGTTTGTGTCACTCCCTGCGACATCCTTGAAGAAAAAAACTTTGAACCTCTGGAGGAAAAAAAACTGCTATACAATAATCTATTGTAACTGCTGTATGCGTTCGAAGCTTTGGGGTAAAAGTGGGTGCTGACAGGGAAGTTGTAAATGATGCAAGGGGCAGCGAGGCTGGGAAACGGCCATAAAATGTCTAGCTGACACATTCTGAGCCGCCTATATATTAGTATCGGTGAGTGTCTCGCAATCTCGCGAAGATGACGGTTGTGTGCGCTTTGACTGTTCTGAAAGACGAGGGTTGGTTATCTCACATTGGGATCGTGTTTGCGTTCGCTAAGAGTTGTAATGTTCGCAGGAACGGACACTTGATATTTTGTCTTGCGTCAGACCCTCACACCTTAGCAAAAACACAAGAAAGACACCCTTTTTGGGGCGAAGCTCCTTGGGGGGCTGTTAGCGTCTCCTGTGGTCGTGGTATTCGTAGTCATAATTGTCGTTCGTCTCATATAGTCACGGTATTAAAACATCGGGAAACTCGTTTACCCCTCCCGCTGGAACGTAACGCGTGCTAAAAAAAACACTGTGACACTCGATTACGCATCGTGCTGGAGCGTTTAGTAACGCGTGCTAAAGAAACACCGGGAGACACGTTTATGCCTCGCGCTAGAGAGCTTCGTGCTTCAAAGACAAGAGACGTCTACAGCAAAGCTGTATATCTCTGCCCTGTGACGGTTTTATCTCCGTTGACAAAAAGGCCAAGGCGCCAAGAATACACTTACACACAGCATGTTTCGCCCCTTCCCGGGTTTCGTGTTAGTGGAGGTGGCCCGGGATTTTTTTTAAGGTGTGTTGTCAACGACAGTACATCCTGGAAAAGGGTGCTTCCTTATATATTTACTGGGGTGTAAGGTTATTAGTTATACTACACACTATTTAAAATAGTGTTTTGCTGGGTTTTTGCTAGAGGGTAAGGATGTTATGGTATGAAAAAATTCCCCTTAAGGGAGTGAATCATTTTGCAGTGAAGAGAGAAGTTAGGGTTAGAGGAATTAGACAGGTAATATGTCACTAGCATCTTTGCCGATGATTAGCCACCGATTAAGTAAGGTCAGATCCATAAAAACGCGGTGACAATTTTTGCGATCAGAAGAAGCAGCGGTAACTAGGATTTGGTGCACAAAGAGAGAACGGTAGTGGTATAGATTGACCCAGCTGTGGGTGACAACTAAATCAGGGTAAAGCAAATGCTCAAGTGAAATAGCCTCAAAGGTTAGCTCTTGTTTTATGCTTGTTTGATTAATCGAAGCTGTACCGGGGATAAAAGTCGCACTGCGTAAGAGAATAAAGATAAGGGCTATGCGCTGAATTAGTAAATTCAAATAGAGCACCGTAACACTTGAAGATGAAAAAATACGTTGAAACATTCGGGGATCATCCAGGAATACTCCCAATGTGCTCGAAATCCGGTTCACATTCTGGCTAGCTCTTTAAGATGCAGTTGGTTTGGTGACATCGAGGCTTCAACCGCTAAATTGTTTAAGTTTGTAACTCTCTTCATCAGAGTTACAAGGGCTTTCGTGTCTACTTTTCCACGGCTCCTAGTAGCAGCGGTCCCGTAGTCAAAAGAAGTTGCCGTTATTTATTTTTAATTTCACTGCTCTTCTGTCATCGTAGTGGGGACGGCGCGTATAGATGCTACGCTGGTCATTCACTTTCTCAGGGCGGCCTAGCTCACTGTTTTTGTCTTCGTTAAAATGAATCGTGTGGGAGACCGACCTAGGGGTTTTCAGACAGCCGGGCAGAACTTGAGCGCTTGCCTAAAGGAAGGCTGTCATCTTTAGCAGGCAAAGCCATAAAACAGCTAAGAAACGCCTTGAAACAGCTGCCGAACTAGCCTGCCCGTGTCGTTTGAAAAATATATTTTTTACGTCTGATTTCGTCTGGTGCGCTTATATGTTGCCCTAAGGTAACCAGCTGTATGGAAGTGCACTATAATCTGACGGCTGATTACTCCAACGGTAGCCCAATTGATAACTGCCTGCTTAACCTCGTGCTATCGAATTTACGACTGCGCTATGTTTTGTTCGAATCTTTATTAACCCCTATAATAAGTCTGTTAACCGGTGCGGTATGTGTCCAGTTCTGGCCTTTTATACGCTGAAACCGCATGCGGGCAATATTTCCAAGGCAGGGTCGCTTCTTCATGAATACATTTTTGCGTCCATATTCATCTCTGGAGTTATTCCAAGGATCGCGCTCACTTTCCCTTCTTCGAGGCCCAAGCGCACGTACAACAATCGCCGTTGACAAATGCGGAGACAGCGGCATTCACGCCTGGCCAGGCAAGCTATTCGAAGAGACGTTCCGAGTCAAGCGACGTTCGACTGAATATATTCGTTCCGTCAACCGACATACACCACAGCAGCACGACATAATTTCTTCCTGTCGTCTAGCAAGCAGCCATACAACTGTATTCCGTTCGTTCGTCTAAAATGTCTTGGAAATCAATTCTTGAAGTCGGGTAACGTGTTTATCTGTAGGGGGGGGCAGCGAGTCTTTCGGGAGAAACGAAACAACATGACGGCAGGAGGGAAACGAATAAGTGAGTTTTGCACGTCTTTTTTTTATTTGTGCATCCTCTTTACAGCCTAATGTAGTTTGCTCCGTCTTAACATTTTCTTTCGGAGAAGGCACACTTTCAAGGCCCAAGAGACCTAGGGTACGTCAGCGGAGTGATTAACTTATTTGTATTTTGATGGTCGCCTACGCCCTGCGGGCAGAAAAAATTATAGTGGAAAACTAAAACTGTAAAACGTGGTAAAAAAAAAGCACTACAAAAGCTGAGAATGCGAAGCAGGGGCTTGAAAAATAGCTTTGCAGTTCCACGCGGTCGCGCTCACCGTCGACTTCTCCTCGCAGTCGAAAATAAACGGAATGCAAAGTAAGCGTAGCAAGGAGCACCCGAAGTGGGCTAAATTTAAAGCCCCAGGGGCTCCCCGGAAAGGAAAAAACAAAAAACAAAAAGAGATGACGTTTGCGAACATATACTTTCTGAAGAAACAGAGAGAGGGGGGAAAGCGACAAAAAGAGAAAAGATCCCTTGAAAAATTATTTATTAGCTTTTACACGATGTCCATGGAAGAAAAAAATGGCAGAATACGAGACCAATAGGGAACGTCGCCGTCGCGGCGACATTTATTTAGTCCGACTCTGTGCGAAGACTTTCTTGTCTGGAGTTTTCGAGCACTGATCTTGTTACCATGTAGTTAAGGGCACGGTAGTTTACCGCCGTTTCTTTTCTTTCGAGAAGTCGGAAGCGCGAGTTGGGATTCCATTTCGCAGTCATGATAACTAACAATTATCAGTGAAAAAACAGACTACAGTTATATGTATCCAAAACAAAGATAACGAGAGTAAAAAAAGTCTGAAACAGTGCGCAAATGTGTAGAGAATGATAATTATGGCAGTAACTTTTCATGTTCCTATGCGATTGCAATGGAACGACCATTCCAAGTAATAATTAGCTATTTTCGCCTTTCTTCCTTCCACGATGTTTTGTGCTGCGTGTATCACACTTGACGTGGCTGTCATGGCAGCACAAAACTCGCACGGCGTGCGGGGCTTGCTCACCTTTGTACCACTACCTCAACCCATATTTCTAGGCGTGGTGCAGGCTAATTCAATACCATTAAGAGTGCTAGAGAATGTATATAGGACAAGCAGGAAGATGTGTCAACGACAGATTGTGGGAGCATCGCAATAATGTGGAAGAGGAGATAAGGGATATCTAGACGCACATTGCAAAAATTTGCGGTTGCTCAGAACATGCTGCAATAATTTATAAAAGTGAGAGCCAACTGACACGGGAGGTCGTTGAAGCCTACGATATATATTCCAATAAAGTCACGTGTGTCAGCTAACGTTCTGTGCGGTTAACCGACAAAAAAGTGCTTTTCTTCTGGGGTATATTACCTGAATTGAAGTGACAGATCGAAGTTTCTATGTGTTTCTCCCCTTTCCCCTCTTTCCCTCCTTTGTTGCAACGGAATTATGTATATCAGTAATTTTGTGCGATAAATGCCTGTTAGTTCTGTGCTGCGGTCTCGTCTACGTCTCGTCATCATCCTCTTTGCTCTGTTGTAAAGAATGTTTCTACCAACACGCCCAAGCTTATACCTTAGTTCTTTCCTTTCTTCTTTATTTCCTCTCTCCTACTCTTCCTGGCCTCCTTTCTTCCTTCCTTTATGCATTTCTTCCTTCCTGTCTTTCTGCCTGCCTTCCTGTCTTCCTTACTTCCTGCCTTTCTGCGTTCCTTCCTTCCTTTCTTTTTTCTGCCTTCCTGCATTTCCTTTTACTGCGAAGCAGTGTATCTACCATCCAAGCAAATATTCGTGGTGATGTCAGCAGAAAACTATCATCATTAAGAATGCGCCCACATACTCACTGACCGCAGGCACATACCCACCCAGGGGTACTGGCTATACCGGTAAAGATTACGGTTGCGTAAGCTACTCCGAGTGCAAAAGTACCAACAGCATAGAAGTCACGTAGTGACGTCAACCACGCTTTCATACATAACAAGGGGAGACCGGTATAGCACCTCCTTCAGTCTCATTCCAGGCTACCCTTGGGTAGACACGGGAAGTAAAGACGCCATAAGAAGAGCCAGAAGTAGGGAGAACACAAAGCCGTCGTGAATGTCGTTGTGCAGTAACAGAAAGTGGAATTAAGTACATTTCACTTGTTTCTGGTTTCACTCTTTGTAGAGCCACGTGTGAGAATTCAAGTGACGTCGCATGGGTAATCACCGTAGGTGTCATTTACAGCTTCGCAGTCCAACCACCTTCACAGCATGAATTGGAGCGATATTTTTTTTCCCTACTTCATTTCTTCCTTTGTTCCTTCCTTGTGTTCCCTTATCCGTTATTCTACGCACTGCAGCTCAGCTGCCTTGTTTTGCCCTTGGAGAACTTTGAAGTTCATCGTACGGGCGTTTAAAATGAAGGTTGTCTCGCTTATTTTCATGAAAGACGAGTGCCAAGTGTACATGTTATTACGAGCTATCAGTCATACCTAATTTTAATTATTAGTAAAAGTCAGACGATCGAAAATATCGCCCATTTGTTCAAAAGCGCACTCAGCTGAACCCCATGGATCACAGAATGTCACCGTGTCCGTCGCGCCGTCGAATTTTCAAACACCTGCGCCAGAGAGAAAGTCGATTACCCATTAAACGTAAAGATGAGTTGGCTTATAAGGATATAAATTTCAAGCCTTTATGCGCATGGACCGTGTGATTAAAGACGTCGGCATGGACAGGTGGTGCTCGTTTTCCTCGCTTCATTTGAGGAAGGTTTGTAGCTTGGCGAGTTGATGCATGCGAGAGTTGAAGAGCGGTTAGGCGGGACACAGTGAAGGGGACACAGCGCCTGTGTCTGTTACTTGTGCACTGCCTCCCAACTTTTTGCAGTATTTAGAGTAGCGTGCTCAAAGGTCCCCTGCGGGAATACTCAGTCGATTGAAGATGCATGTTCGTCAAAGGACCTTCAAGCATCACTGGTACGCATAGGACGGTACCTACACAGATTTCTTTGTTTGCTCATCTGATCGGTGGGGCACAAATTTTCGAATCGAACTTGTGAAGGATTTATTCGGAGGAATCTATTGAAAAAAAAATGGATATCGATTACTCGGCTCCCTAATGTGAAATTTGTGCGCAGCGCAAACTAGCCTTCTCGGTCACCACGCATAGCTACTGTCTCAGGAATTGATCGCGTGATCAGCGAACGCATGGCGGCGCGCGCTACTCTGCTTTTATCTCGCAGCGTGTCGCCGCCGCCGAGCATGTTGTTGTAAAACGTGTTTGAACTTCCCGCGCAAATGTGACTTGGTTCGGATGAGCCACGCAACGAGCAGCATGTCTCACTGCCTCCCCTTCAAACTTTCGCCAAGCGTCACCGCCGACGAGCGTCTCATGCGGGCTCAATGTACTGCCCTCCCCCTCACACTTTTGCCACACTTTCCTCCGCAGTTTTCTTTCTGTGTTCGCTCGCTCAATTACGACGCCGTCGCCGCCGCCAAACCACAGTAGTGTCCGCCAAAGTGCTGTGCACCAAAATGTTTCAGGAAATGTTAAAAAGATGAATATCATTACCGCCACAATAAACGCTTTCAGTGGAACCAGCAGAAGTGTGCGTGTAAAAGCTTGAAACAACAAAAAAAAAATGTTCGCGTATCTGCTTGCTCTCCTGCAAACGTAATAAAAAACTGAGTTTTCTGCCGCCTCTGCAACATCACTTCCGGTCGCTCTTCTCTCCTCTTTAGCTTCTCCCATTATAAATGCAATGTAGATTTGCTCATTTCAATTTTCCTGCGTTCAAACTGCTTGTGCGCTACCTGTTGGGGCCTCTTGTTTTAGTTACCTTTGGACCACCTGTACGTGGGGTGTTCTCAGTGTTGCTTTTACATTTTTCCCTTCCACATCGCTTTTAGCGGTTGTTTTTATTGGCTGTAATAAAAATAAATTATACCTGAGTATGAATAAAATAACAGAATTACTGCTGTTTATTACCTTATTTTGACCTGAAATATGCACGAGGCTTACTTTGCGCGGAAAAATGCTGACATGTGTCAGCCCTGGCAGCGGTTTTAGTAACGGTCCTAGAGTTACAGTACTCGTGTTCAACCATTGTTTCACATCTTTTTTTAGCCGAGGAGTTGAATCGATTGACAGACAGACAGACAGACAGACAGACAGACAGACAGACAGACAGACAGACAGACAGACGGACGGAGAGACAGACCGACGGACGGAGAGACGGACAGACAGACGGGCAGACGGGCAGACGGACGGACGGACGGACGACAGACAGACAGACGGACGGACGGACGGACGGACGGACGGACGGACAGACAGACAGACGGGCAGACAGACAGACAGGACAGACAGACAGACAGACAGACAGACAGACGGACAGACGGACAGACGACAGACGGACAGACAGAAGACGGACAGACGGACGGACGGACAGACAGACAGAAACAGACGGACGGACGAACGAACGAACGGACGGACGGACGGACGGACGAAAATATTCCCATTTAAAAAGCAGCCCAGGAAGGGCGGCCGTCGTTCAAAATGGATACAGTGAAGGACAAGCTGCTGCCTGGAAGTTGGCCAATAAGAATGCACACGTCCCTTGCGCCCCTGTATTCACCGAAGTAATATGCCTCTTCAGAGAGGCGACACAAACATGGCTACAAGGGATGCAATGTGCCAGAGGCCGCATATTTGAGATCCCCCTCTCCTTTCCAAAGCTGGCAGGAAGGTGGCGCCTTTCACCGTGCGGCCTTCAAAGCGGCAACAGAACATTTGACAAAATGAAAAGTTGTCGAAACGCGCACGGCGTTGGAAGCGTGAGAAATTGGCATTTTTCTCTCTTGATCTTTGCCATCCTGCGGAATTCGAGCGCGTTCCTGGCCTGGTCTCCGGCGTGCGTTTTCTGTAAAAATAAAGTGCGTATATTGAAAACAAAAAATTTGAGCCTGAGGAATGTGCCCCCATTTCAATTTTAGGAATACATTTTTTTTCAAATTTCCCGGCGCCCTTTACAAAGTCTGCCTGAATGCGGTCGCACATAGTTGCCCCAGCTTTTCCAGCGCACCCATTGTATCGCATTGATTTTATAGTAATTTTGGTCTCTTAAACTTTGAAATACTGTTCCACCAAGGAAAAAGAGGTATCCCATGGGAGGCTTTGAATGTGTTTGAAATGCCACCGCAGCCAATTTGCCATTTTCAAAAGATTGCAGCATGAAAAACATAAATGAGCCCAAAGCATAATGAATTTATTTTCGAAGCCATTTTCGAATCCACCAGGACCAGAAAATGACTTTGTTACATGGGGTATGATTAAAAGAGGTAATAGTTTGATCTCTTCGCACTGCATTTTGGAGCACCCACACACAAAAAATTAGCCGCGTATCTGCTGCTTTCGCTGCAAATGTCGACGCAAGACGATATCGACTTGGCCCCTGACAAGTAATTGCGTCCGTTCTCTTTTCCGCTCACCTCTCATGCTGTTCCTGTCCCGTCTCGTTCTTTCCAAAATAACACGATAGAGGTTTGCTCAAGTAAATTTACCGCGTTCCACTGCTCCAAGTCGGGTGCCTCGATGCCAGCGCTGCCGTACGGCGGAGACGCGCGTGAATCTAGTCACCCGACTACATCGTTTATAGAACCACGTTGCCCTACTCCTCGAGCGTTCCAAGCGCAACGCGGAACCTATCTAGTGGAACCTTTCGTTGCTGTTGCCGTTTGATTTTTTAAACGCCGCCAGGTAGCGCGGGCAACAGCAGGCGACGGTTTTCTGCAGTTGATGTATTATTTTATTTGCCATCGCAAAATGCAAGCATCCGTAATTTTTTTAATAAAGGAACACTGCAAATATCACTCATGTATTGATTTTCTGCCTTATATTTGCGTAATGTCTTGTTCTTGTTCAACAATGTTGACAAGTATGAACATCAACACTGCACTTAGACGTTTAGATTTGACTGTGAGTATATAATACTATTGCGTGTGCATCGTTTATTTTTGGCCGGGTGGCAGAATGACAGACGACAGACACAGACAGACACAGACAGACACAGACAGACACACAGACAGACAGACAGACAGACAGACACAGACCAGACAGACAGAGACAGACAGACAGACAGACAGACAGATAGACCAAAATTTTCCCATTCAAGTAGCCCAAGAAAGACTATCGTCTTTAAAAACTGAATATAGCGAGAATTAGAATAAAGCGATTTTGTTACAGCGCGGGTTTACTTCTAGCATTACCGATTATTCCTCCGTGTACCAGCTGTTTCTGTTCTGCCCCGCTTATTGCACCACTGTGCCCTGTTCCGGCGGTCCGTTATAAGACAGAAATTACAAGACATGACGTCAGGTTCCTTGTAATTTTTTCGAAGATTAGAGAGGCCCATACCCCTTCCGGGGCAGCAGCGACTGCTATGTCTCCTCATTTGGAGCTATAGTGGTGGAGCGTTTACGCGCGTGCTGTTTTACACGAAAGTGTTTTATTCCCGGCTACACGACGATTTTGCTGACGTCATATCCGTCACAGAAGTGATGCCTGTACAACGAAGGAAGCAGCCTGCAAAGGGTGCACCCCGGCACAAACGGGTCTCAGAGATATTGTAGTTTGCGGGGAAATTTCTGCGCAACATAGTTGAGAACTAAAGAATAGCAGGTTATACAGAGGGTTGTTCGTTTCATTTTCGGGTTTTATATTCTAACGACAAGAAAGTGTTTTATGCCGGGGATACACCAAGATTTTACTGACGTCATATCTGTCACGGAAATGACGCCAGTACACCTTTGCCGAAGCGACCCGCTAGCAGGACATCGCTCGCCAAGCACATCCACAAGACAGCCGCCGACCCGCAAATCACGCTCAGGTGATGATTTCGCTGCACATTTCACTGTCGTGTTTTACTGATTCCTATGATAGAGGAACCAGCCAGAGTTTTTTTTTTATTAAATACGACAGTTTTTCTTGGGCTACATAAACACAGTAATTTTGGTCTGTCTGTCTGTCTGTCTGTCTGTCTGTGACTCGATTCAGCCCCCCGGCCAAAGTGAAACAGAAACTGCGCAATACTCTTATATACCCACAGCGAAATCTAAACGTCTAAGTCCGGTGTTAATGTTCATACTTGTCAACATTGTTGAACAAGAACAAGACATTACGCAAATATAAGGCAGAACATCAATACATGAGTGATATTTGCAGTGTTCCTTTATTAAAAAATTCACGGATGCTTGGTTTTTGCGATAGCAAATAAAATACTACATCAACTGCAGAAAACCGTCGCCTGCTGTTGCCCGCTCTACCTGGCGGCGTTTAAAAAATTCAAACGGCAAATGCAACGAAAGATTTTACTACATAGGTTCCACGTTCCGCTTGGAACGCTCGTGAAGTAGGGAAACTTGGTTCTATAAACGTTGTAGTAGGGTGCCTCGATTCACGCGCGTCTCCGCCGTACGGCGGCGCTGGCATCGAGGCACCCGACTTGGAGCAGTAGAACGCGGTAAATTTAAATTGACTTGAGCAAACCTCTAGCGTGTTATCTTGGAAGGAACGAGACGGGAGAAGAACAGCATGAGAGGTGAGCGGGATAAAAAAAAAACGCTTTTACTTGGCAGGGGCGCCAGTTGACTATAGTCTTTCTTCGACATTTGCAACGAAGGGAGCAGATACGCAGACAATTTTTTTCTCGTTTAAGTATTCCCTCAGCTTCGTGATTCGTTGTGCAAGACCGCTCCTTCTCTGCAGTGCGCTGCGCTGACTGTTTATTCCCTAACATTTCTTCATTGAAAAGCAAGAAATCCTGCCTGCAAAGTATTCTTTTCTCCTTCGATTCGGCTATGTTGCTTAGTATTTCTCGTTTGAGTATTCCACAAGGGAGTCTTGCCCATATTAATGCTACTCCCCTTATGTAAGTTCTCCTTCGTGAGTTGCATTCTTAGCATGCTCAAGCGTTTAGGCGCTCACATCAAAGCTCCTCAACTATAAAAAGAACCTGACGCCGTGCTTGTTGATAATATATGGAGTGACGTACGTCCACTTCGACAGTTTCCAGTGGCGGGAAACGGCCTGCAGACGCAACGCTAATTGCCCGGAATTCTCCGGGCATTCCGGAATTCCGGAATTCTCCGGAATTCTCCCGGAATTCTACCGGAATTCTACGGGAATTGACCGGAATTCTCCCGGAATTATCCGGGAATTGACCGGAATTCTCCGTGTTTTTGTTGTGCCCGAACGTCATTGTATTTGCTGCGGGATCGGGCAGTGTGCATAGAAATTAAACGCGCAGAAAACCTGCAAATATTTTCGTTTCGCTGACAGCTGTCTTTAAATCGGAGGGAAGGAAGGCTATTGTGCCGTCTATAAGGCTTTCTTTTACTTCTTTTTCTTCCTTGCCACAAAATACTGTTCTGGTTAATGAAGGAAGAGAGCCAATGGCTCGTTATTTGTGAAGATTTGGAACGTCACGTGCATGGGCACACGAATGACGCCGGAATATTAAAAATAACTCCTAGATTCAGTCGGCGCCTGTGTCAATCCTATTTTCCTATTCGTTTTCTTGGTCGTTGACAGAAAATCTTATCTCTCTTCCGCCCGGCAGGGGCAGATGACTTTTAGACGACTCCGAGATTCGCTTGCGTGGGCAAAGGGATGGGGTTTGCCTGGTATGTTATACGTGATAACAGGCTGGGACCGATTTGGTCTCAGTTTTGAAAATAAAATGTTTCACGGCTTCTTCAAGCTACCGAACTTCTTGTACGGTTCGAAAAGGGCGCCAATGACCCCCCAAAATTAGTAGAGCAGTGGCAAGGCGCTAACCGTGGCAGCAGGATGTCTATCTCGAGATTCACTTGCAAACAGCCCTACTAACCTAACTACAGTCGTACTCGTCGAGAGTGTACAACGTCTGGGCTTATTTTTGCTTTATCGATATGCCGTCCGTTTGGGTCTACGCAGCGGAAGATGGGGAATTGTAATTACATACGCGCGGACAAATTGGTTTTTGTGCCAGACACATGCATCGCAAGCTTTGATATATTGCGACAGGGCAGAACTTCGCCAAGCTGCCCGAATAGGTCGCACAGTTAGGAAGGGGCCCCGATCCCCCCACGAAACTACTAGACCAGTAACCAAGCTCTAACCGCAACACTGCGCTGTCTGTCTAGCTCGGGATTTGTTTCCACATCCAAGGGTGAGCAGAGTAGGGTGGGGAGAGGTGGGGAAGAATGCGGTCATTAACGTCCTACCCATCTGGAGGCGACGTCGGACGAGGCGATACTGTCGCGGAAGCCTCTTGCGGCGACATCTCGATGGGAGCACACGTGTTTCCGAATGAGTGCGTCGTCTGGTCTTCCCTCGTCGACCTATTTGTTAGCTACGTCTTCCGAGTGGCTGGCGCACCGAAAAAACAAAGACACGGCGAGCAACGCCGAGAAGGAATGCGTCAAAACCATTTTGTTTTCCGTCCTTCTTGCGCGCACGCTGAGGGCCCGACGACCTCCTTTTCCTCGTTGTTCGTCCCAAGCGCTCCTGTCACTGAGGCTGGCGCGAGCGACGACATTATCGACGCGGCGCCGAGAGGGACGAGCTATACTCTCGGCCGGATGGCTCCTAGATCTACTTGCCGTCCCATTACCCCCGTTACAGAATCGTTTGTTGGAATAAAAAAGGGCTTGCCTTTAGTGTTCTACCGTAATATTTTTGTTCGTACTGCTGGTGGTGTCGTCTACTATTTCATATGTGTCTCTCCTTGTGGCAATATTTCTGAATCTGGCCCCTTTATCTTACTGGCGGAGCAGAATCCCCGAGATTCCGGACGTCGTGATGCTGTTAGTTTGATCCCAACTTTTCCTCGCTGTCGCGTTATTGGCGTCAGTGGGACGGTTATATTTCTTCTAACGGCCTTTTCTTCTATTGCTGCTCGCCTGCAATGTCGGGTTTCCTCGATTCTGTCCTCTGACTTATTTCCACATGCGTGCGCGTGCAATGGATGCGTCTACGAAGATATCCATCGTTTTCTTGAAAGCACGCATTTCCCCCCATACTTTGCGTACGTTCGTAGCTGCGTTCGTGCACATGTCAAGGCATTTCCATCGTCACCAGCATCATGACTCACTGCACGTGCGGAGCTGAGTTGGATTTTGTAAGGAGAACGGGGAGAGGGATAGACTTTTGGGCAGAGACAGCAATGAAGTAGAATAACACGTGCCCAGCGATCTGTCTGCTCGTGCTAGGCAACGAGAAAGAGGAGAAAGAGAGGGTGGAGGAGGAGAATGGGGAAGGGAAAAAGGATGGATGGATAATGAATGATGGATGGACAATGGATGGATGAATGGATGGATTGGATGGACGGACGGACGCCAAACGGATTTGATGGATGGATTGATAGGACGGACGACGGATGGACTGACGGATGGATGGATGGATGGATGGATGGATGGATGATGGAGGATTGGATGGAATGGAT